>JAVRXN010000010.1:52876823-53224323 GCA_033556935.1 Timema podura | reverse complement strand
ATGTCATTGTTTCACTCTCCTTCATATAGAATGTCTCAAGTGATCCACCTAACTCCCTTCCCCCTTCATCTTCCCCTTCTCACGCTCCCAGTATGCTCTTAGAAATAGAGATCATTAGCTGATCGATCCCTCAGATATTATCATTGATTCCAAACCACAAAAAAGTTTGTAAATACACCGATTTACATGCATTGAAAATAAAAGTAGAGAGAGTGAATCTCAGACTAGAATTTTGGTCATTTACCAAAGTGTATATATCAATAAACGCCCTCAATATTTCTTGTATTATTTGTTGAATGAGGAATGGTGACGTTCTCTTTCTTTCTCATCACATCTGAGAAGTTTTAATCATTCATATCATTTCACTGTTCCTTTACGGTCGCTTGCCATTCAAGCTTTAACAGGATTTAAGGTATTCTGTAATTACAAAATATATTATTAAATAATATCTTTACAGGTAAACAAAAACTTTTTTTAATGGAGGATGAAGTTGTTTAAAAGAGCTGTGAAAAGAGATATTCCTTTCAAGTATTTAGTGGTATTCTAGAAGTTGTTCAACAAAGTGGAATATAGTATTTTTATCTTCATTGAAATGTTAAACAAGTAATTAATTACACTTAAATTAAACCTAATGCAATAATAACAAAAAATATTTGTTTGATACAGTTAAATTTCTAGTTATTATCAATAAGACATATCAAATTATAAAAATGAGTGCAAATTGAACAGGTAGTAGGACGCGGTGATAAATATATATAAATCTTATTGAATGCAGCTGCTTATTAAAAGATAATTTGCGTTAATCTATAATTGCCATTTATACAACTTTATATATTATAAATATCATAATTATTAGGGTATACTTAATGAAAATTTAAGAAAATTAAATTAATTCACTAATATAGTTGGTAGCGCGTCTGCCTACTTAGCTAAGGACCCAGGATTTGATTCCTGACTTGGCCGAAAAATATTTCATTGGTGAAATGTAGATTTCTCTTTCACAGTCATAAGTGAACGGCAGCGATCTAGATGTTGTATCTGTTCAAGATTTTAGTAAGTTTACAAGTCGTGTGCTGATAATATCAATCGGTTCAGAAAGTGCACGTTAAATCTCTCAAATAATAATAATAATAATAATAATAATAATAATAATAATAATAATAATAATAATAATAATAATTCTTTTAATTAGAAAAAATAGTTCCCTTTATTAAAATGATATCCAAAAGACAAGACAGTACCACTATAGCACTGTGATTGGCTACTATTTATAGCACTGGTTCAGCACTTTATCCTCCCCCTCCCCTCCAAGTTTGACCACCTTCCCACGTTTTGTATGTGTTCCAAACTTGATGGTTCCTGTACAAACTTGTTCATTCCTGTTCCATTTAATTTTTCATGTGTGTCTAATGGTTTTTTATGTGTGCCCATTGGTTTCTTATGAGTGCCCATTGGATCGAATGTCCGGGTAGGATTGGGACTGGCGTGGAAGATTATTTGTGGGAGTTTTCTATTTATTGGTGGGGGAACTCGCAGTCCATGGCGTCGGGCACTCCCCCGCGAAATCCCATAAAATGTCGGTATCGCTAGTGAGGGCGAGGAGCGTGCAGGAGGAACATCTATCAATGACCGTGATCCCGTTGCTGAGGAGCGGCGATAAAGCCCTTGGAAAACAGGCGCTTCATACGGGTATCGACGTTCTCTCCGACGTCGCCAATCAGCGTCCCACTTTCAAAGAGGCCCTACGGCAGTGTGTCGGTGAGGCTGGAAAAAACATGAAACGCAAGGCGGAGCAGAAGATCGACATGCTGATGAAAGGCTCGGGCTATAAAGGGCATCGTAAGAAGCACCGACGTCAGTCTTCTGTCGTTGCCCAACGTAAAAAGGTCAATAAAGTAGCGGTACTTTTTTCAGTTGAAATGTCGTTTCTACATCCCCGGACCTGTGAGTTTTCAAGCAGTGAACTCGATATATTTCCATCCCACCAACGCAAACCAGTCTTGAAAGTGAACAATGGCTCCAGTACAAAACTGTCTTTCCCTCACCGATGATTCGCCCATCGAATTTACCGTTACCGGTCAAGGAGAGTTCTATATCGATCTTTCACAGATCATGCTCTATCTCAGGCTGGCTATCATGAAACCTGATGGTGGCGGTTTCACCGAGGTGGATCCAACCGCTCCCGTCAACAACTGGTTGCATTCGCCATTCGCATAGGTGGATGTGTATTTAAACCAAAAACTAGTCTCACCGCCCAGCAACACGTATGCTTATAGATAGTAAATTGAAACGCTGCTCAATTACAACAATGAATCCAAAAGGTACACATTTTTCTTGCGTTCTGTGGTTCACAGACAGCCCCGGAATCTTTGAGGAGGAGTGGTCCGTTCCAGAGACGGGTTTATTCTTATGGCAGTCTCTGAAATCCCGCACTTTAAGGTTCACATCGTTGAAGCCTGTCTTATAGTGCGACGTGTCAAATTAGCAACTTCTATACTATTTTTTATTCAAAAAAAGAGGAAACCTTTTCCTAAATATATGACGCCTTGATAGTTGTTTTAAGAAGAGAAGAAAAGAGATTCGCCTTTTTAAATGAGCTGGTGTGAACATATATTGCAAATACCAGCAAATGGGAATATGAAGCCAAATCAATTTAATAACCAAGTTTAATTAAAAATATTCCATACACTGTAAACTTTATCTCCTGCAAAAATTGGTCCTTAACGCCAATGTACAATTTCCTTATTCTGCTTCGAACAGTACTGTTTGATAATGAGACAGAAGCAAGTTTTTTCTCCAATCTACTTACACAAAAAGTTTCCACCATTTTGATAGCACAAGTTTTGATCAAAGTTTCCCCTATTGTATGTGGTTTTTATCTGTTTTTTGATTTCCAACTATAAGAAATTAGAAAATTTAATAACCTGGTTGACCATTTTTTGTAACAGCCCTGTTGAATCCAGCTTTATCTTTTTGGAAAAAATATTTTGTCCTTGACCTTGTGTTGAGGATTAACATTTTGCAAATGTTGTTTCAATATCTTTGGTTTCATAGAATCATTTGACAAAGATTTGTTACAGTAATTATACTTGTAAACGCATAATAATTGCTTCACGAACACCACACTTCAATTATTTTCAGTTATATTTGTTCAAGAGTGAAAAGTAAAGCTATTAATATTTTTTAAATAATACAAACTGAGTTTTGTGCAATTTATATTAAAGCTACAATAGCGACTAACCTAATTCAATGGTATGGATATATATCTACTAAATATTAAATCTTTAGTAATATTTAAATGATATACATAATTGGTCATATAAAATATATACAATATCCATATTTGTATTTACGTAGTTTTTGGTGCCCTTTTATGTATGATAATGAATGCAAAATCATTGAACCTTTAGGAATGACATTCAACGCATACCAAATGTGATAATTTTATTTTTAGTATATAAGACCAGCCATACAATAACAGTTGCAAGGGATCACAATTTCCCCTAATACTATTTATGAATGTAAGGAATTAAAACCATCATATATATTCAGAAATATACATATTTGTCCAACTCAAATTTAAAGTATACTACTCTATATATTTGAAAAAAATATTTGAAGTAACCATTGCTAACGTGTTGGGTTGTCACATTATCTCTAAGCACTAATTCTGGATAAGTAGGGTATTCAATATTATAGTTCTCTCAAACATCTTATGTGTCTTTTCATTTGAGGTAAAAGCGGTCTCGCAACCAAGGTAGGCTAGGCCTGCCCTTTCAACATATTTGGAGGTGAATCTATTTAAGTTGTCGCTGGCAGTTGAACACGCAAGCTACAACCCTACTACCCTACCTCCTTCCCCCTTACCAACCGTTCCCTCGGGAATTATGACGTGAAACATTCATGTCACATGCCTAGTGTAATACGTTGGATCGGAGACACAAGGTAATTCAAAATATGATTCACCACTACAATCGAGAAGATCATTTATAGATACCTCAAAAAAATTGATACATCCAAGGTAAGCATGTCCAATCTTTCCACGACTAAGGAACGCATATCTTCTTCGGAAAATTGGCTTGAGGCCATACAGATAAGTTATAGGACCTAATTACCCAATATAATAAAAGCATAAGCAAATTATTACTTGCTTTAAACAAATACATACTTACTTTACACAAGTAACATTATACTTACAATGATGGAAACTTCATATAAATTAGCGAGCATTTATGTCAGTTAAAAGAGAATATATCTTTTGTTTATTTTTGCAATTTGAAGTGTTTCGATTTGAGCTGGTGGACCTTATAAAAGGTAGGCCTACTCTAGATCCATGGTTTGGACAGGTCTAACCAAAATATTAATTGGAACAATCTTAAATCAACGATAAAATAAATGACGGAAACAACAGGGAAGTAGACACATTTATGTTTATAGATTTTAAGGGTTACGAGCCTTAACACCCATTCTTAGTATTGTAATCTGAACTATTTTAAAACTAAAGGATGAGAAGAGGTAGTTAGTTAAAATAATGTTATTTGCTCATAGTACGTACTAGATAGCATCAAAATCACCATGTTTAAGATTAATGTTTATATTTATAAATAAATAAAAACGTGTATTATATTATTCTTACTAAAAATACAAGCAAAATTGTATTGTTATCATCAGCAGCATCATTATGTTTATCACCATAGCTACTAATAGCCTATAATTATAAGGCTTAGAAAATATGGATTTTGCTTTAAAGGAGTTCATCCGCTATGATCCACAAACTTGTGAAACACACCCCCAACGATCCCGGCCAAAACCCTTCCTTCACCTCTGACAAGATGTGTATTAATCACAACTTGTGAATGTGAGGAATACCAGGCCTCCACCGTGGTTCGGATCCCACGTTAAACTGTAGGTCCTCCATTTCATCTCACAATCACCCTACCATTATACATTAGCGTAAGTGCGTATAACCCGAACGGGTAGTAAGACGCGGTGCTAATAATAATAATAATAATAATAATAAGATCCCGGCCAATTTTCTGGCCTCAATTTGAGTGACACTAAAAACTAAGACTATTTTCAACCTGACGCTTGAGCCCATGTGATCATTAGATCAGTTTTATTGAAGGAGCAGATCCATTTCAAGAGAAATCAATGGCTGAAAATGCAATATCATGTCGGATTGGTTTCACGAATTGTGGAAAGCGTACCAAACAGTAATTACGGATATTAAACCTATATCGGTGAACTGATATCATTTTGGAATACTAGCTATCTAATAGTACTATTATAAAATCCACGGCTGGCGCAAGGGCTTTATGCGCCGTAGGCGAGTCTTAAAATTTGCATCCCAGTTGTATTTTGTATAGTATAAGTAAACTGCCCATCCCCCGCATGAAGCATAATAATAATAATAATAATAATAATAATAATAATAATAATAATAATAATAATAATAATAATAGTAATAATAATAACAGGCTGCCAAAATATCGTATAAAAAATAGAAATAATTAAAAATTTGTGTGAATCCCCTACCCCTTTTCCATTCTAGTCAATGTGTGCAAAAATATTATCCCTTCTTCCTTCCTTTACTCTTAATATTTTTGGAAGCGTTTATCTTAGTAAATGGGATTCGCCGCCAAAGTGACATCGAGTATCATAAAACCATAAAAGTGAATGTATTTCTAAACAATTATTAAAAAAAATTATTGTTAATCTATCCATAAATCTGAATGTAGATCTGTCCAGAAAAGATTATATACTTCCAGATGAGCTGGAAAACTGGAATTTAGCAGATAGGTAGAAAGATTTCTCCAAAGAGCCAGAAAAATTCAAGATCTGTAAATTTAAAAATGAAGCTTCGGAAAATGGAGGACATAGAGTTAGAATGGCTTTTTTTTTTTTTTTTTTTTTTAGAAAAGGTATGAAATTTAAATTGACAGACAGGTAGAGAGACATTCCAGATAATCAAATAAATCTTAAAGTTTGAAATTTCTTAGAGTGAATTGGAGAAAAGAGGATGGGGGAGCTCTAAATTAATATTTTAAATGGGAGCCTGGGAAGTTAGAGGAAATGGTTGGGAGGGAGGATAATATACAAAAAAACATTTAGTTTTGGTAGAAAATTTAAACTTGGCAAGCATACAACAAAAAATAGATTTAGTCTATAAGAAGATATTTGATAATTGACCTATGGGCATGGGAGGGGGGGGGGGGTAAATTAAAAAACTAATACAAACTGATTCTTTGAATGGTAGAGAACTAAAATTTGGCAAGTGGCTTTATAGAATTTTCAAGATAAACATAAAAGACTGAACAATTTAAATTTCAAAATAAATATTTGGAAGATAGGGAAGAAGGAGGGGGGATGGGGCTAGGCAGATGGATAGAAAAAACCCTAAGGGGCGGTGGAAATTTAAATTTGCCAGGAATGTAGAAAAAATACCCCAAATAAACCAAATCAGTGTTAAATATCTTATATTTATAATTGGGTAATAATTAAATGGGGGTTCTAGAAATCAACAAAACTTAAGGAATAAACTAATCATCAGTGTTGTAGAAGATTAAAATGGTTTAAGCATGTTTAAGGACCACCACAAAAGAGAATACATGTCTGAACATTCTTAAACTTTAAACTGAAGAACCACAAAATGGTAACAGGTTTCCCACAAAACTGAAAAAAAAAAAAATGTTTTGATACAGTAGAAAATTGTAATATGTAATTATATATAAATTATCAAACCAAAATAACCAGAATTTATTGAACATTTAAACTTTATAATGGGTTAGCGGGAAATGGTCAGGTTTGGAAATTTTCAAATCTAAAATTATCAACCCCTTATCAGTGAGGTAAAAATAATAAATTTGGTGAGATAGTAAAAAGACCACCCCAAAAACTGAACATTTTTAAAATTTGAAATTAAAAATTGGGAGTGTGGGTTTGGAGGTAGTAAGATAAGGAATGGGAATAATTGTTTACTAAAATAACTTTTTAGTATGGTAGAAAACTGAAATTTCGCAAATAGCAAGAAATGTTTGAAAGTTATTTTTTTTAAATGACGATTTAAGTTTAAAAGAGCTAATAATTTCAAATGCCAAGCCTTTCTAAGTGTGGTAGGATTTTTTTTTACAAAAATAAGTTAGGATGACTGTATCAAACAATCAAAAATAAAAAAAAACTGAAAATTTGAAATTTCAAAATTGTTTCCAAGATAAGAGGGACTAAAAATGTTCTAAATCCATTCAAAAAAACTTATTTGCGTGTAATAAAATTAAAATTTTAATATACGTAAATACAACCAGATTACCGAATAATATCTGAGTTAACGAAATCTCAAAACTAATAAACAGGAACTATAAGAGCTCAAAATTGATTCAAGTAATGTAGAAAAACCCGCTTTGGTGGCCACGTGGTCTAAATTGCTAATTTCATGTTAGACTAGACTGCCGAAGACGGAGAGATCGGGGTTCGATTCCAGTAGGGTGCACTGAGGATGTTTTTTCTAAATGGTTTTCCACTCTCCCTACACGCTAATGCAGGTGTACTTCCTATAATTTTGGCCCTCCTAATCCCTAACCCGTTAATGTAATTAATACATTATAGCATGACAGGTAGAAAGACGCGGTGTGAATAAAAACAACGTATAACACCATTTTCCGCGTGGTTGAAAGTGTAAATTATACAGGTATGTAAATGAACCATATCAAAAAACCAAATAAGTCTTAACATTAAAAAGGAATTTGGGAAATGAAATGGGTTGGTGTGAGAGGTAATTAGCTTGAAATCTCTCCAAAACTATTAGAAAACCAACTTTTCAGTGTGGAAGAAAATTTAAATTTGACAAATTGATAAAAGACAACCCCAGCATAAACCATAAACAGCAATAGCATAAGAGCTAAAAAGTTTGGAATTAAAAAATAGATAAAAATAAATAACACAAATATTAAAATTATCTTGAAGGGGATCCATAGCTTTGCAATTACATGGCTAAATATTGAAGGATAAGTTATCGCCTGTACATGAGATACATAATAATGTAAACAAACAGCTTTTGGTAACATAGCTTGGTGAACCATTATACTCTTTGTGAAATCATGATATTCATTTCTTTTATGTCTCTATCTTAGTGTATTATTTCATTTACGCTCTTTGGTGAACCGTTGCTAGCCTCATTTTCTAGCGACAAGCTAAAAATAGCCTTCCCGGGTGAGCTCCCGAACCCCACTCCAAGAGGATTTTGTGAATCTAGGTAACAACCCCGTATGGCACCACTAGATGTTATGGAGATTCATACACAATTTCTATTGTTTCTGTAAATAGTACCTGGATGAAGAAACCCTCTTATTTTAATTATAGAGATTATGTCTTCTAATATCATCCCGTGTTAGCATGTAAATTGTATTGTAAGATGCTACAGGCATCTAGTGTGATGTTTATGTTGGTTTGCGGACCATACAAGTATGTTGATGAGTGCTCCCAACAAAAATGTATTAGGGGCACCTATCAACACGATACGTCATGTCCAAGATCACACGCAGCATCTATTAATTCTAGAGTGTGTCTCTCTCTCCGTGCCCTGATGTAGTGCCTTTAATTGGCTTTCTCAACTGTTCAGTCACTTAAAGGCATTGCCCTTTGGCAGCTGCATCTATATGCTTTACCTAACTAGATAACCTTGAAGTAAGGTGCCTCTGCATTCTTATCTTTTCATAGTAGATATCTTGCCTGGCTAGAAGTTTTCTCGCGATTCGTTAGGCTAGTTCAGAGCACCTCTCCATAATCTATTCAAAGGAGTGAGGGAAAAGTTTAGGGAATATGTCAGAGTAGCCGACTTACGTTTGCTACTCCTCAACAACGTACTCCCTCTTCTCCCCTCCACCCATTACCACACCTCACCCACGTACTCCATACATTCGATCCTCATCCCTCTCTCTAGCCAATCTTAAGACCCCCAGCAATGCCCATTAACCTAAATCCCCTGGGACCACCTGACTTGGGATTTTGCAGACAGCCTCAGACGGATACGAAAATACTCCACACAAGCACCCTCACACCCAGTAAGCTCAGCCTCCAACTCTCACCCCCTTCATTCGTCCTCCCCTCCCATAACTGGACCCACAACAACATTGCAACATAACAAGAGGGCATAGAACAAAGAAACACATCGCTGGAAACAAATCAACACAACCTCAACTCCAAGAATAACACACGTATAATACCGTTATGCTTTTTTTTCAATATATTTCTGTAACAATCTATATTATTTCATTTCATTAATCTTAAGATTGTGCTAAGCCAAATATTGCGATGTAGATGGACTGCGTTCGTTTGGGCTTTGAATTTGAGGGCTAGGTAACATCTTGTTTCAAAGACTTAATCTATTTTAAACTTTCGGATTTCCAAAATTTGTTTGTGACTGCCAAAGTAAGTTCATGATTGGAAGAGGCGGAACCTTAATAATGTTGAACTATGCTGAACTTCTTAATTTGATATAGTTTACATCTCCTTACTTACTCACGCAAAGAACGGGTTGAACTGCTAGTATTGGATACAATATTTAATGCCATTTCTATATTTAGAAATAGTTACTAGCTTATTAAATTTTAATAAGTATTTCGTTGAACATCAAGAAAAATACATCTCATTAAAGTGGGCCCCTAGGGTCGGCCCTGATAGAATGTCATATCATGTGATATTAAGATACAAGTAATCCATCTTGATGTTGTTCCCAGGTATTTCATTTTGTTCTCATTATTATTTTGTTCAAATGATTCCAATAGTTTGTAAACTGGTCCAATAGAATTAAAAAAGTTGTCAAGATATTTAAAAAATATAATTTAAACTATACTAGAGGTTACACCATTCCTACGAGATATTCTTTGTCGTTTGGTTTTAGTTTAGTATGCCTCTTTTTAGCACGTATCTTTGTTATTCGCAATTTTTCTAGGTTAGCTCACAAGCATGTGCATTGCATAGAATCACCTCATTTCTTTTTAGATTGTCTAACCCAAATGAAGAACTTTCTTCCAGAGTAGTAGCAGCCATGGTTACGTTTAGTGACAAGCCACAAAAGTACTGTCCCATCATCCCCAAACAAACAGGATAAAAATAACTCCAAACATGAATATGCTTCAATCGTAACGTACAACATCGTGTGGAGTGATTTCGAGATGTGTAAATATAAGTTACCAACATATGTTTTTTATGCTTGTACTCGGACGGGTCGTCATCCTCCTTATTTTAGTCCTGAACACCTCCGGGCTCAGATCTGGCACCGACCATCTTCACTATCCTATTTAATAGTTCAGGTATAGGTTTAAAGGTTTCGTGAGTGAAAACATTAGACACATTGCGAGCATCACGTATTGTTCATACTTTCGTGTATTAATCTTACTTGCATTTATGGTATCTTCAGTAACCTTCAACTAAATAGTATAAACTATGAATGCCACGCAGGATAAATTAACTATACATTATATTTAGACATATGTGAAACATAGCTCTACACGCAATGTTAGAGACATTCCAAAACTTTTCTATAACATCAAATACATGACATCACCTTCTGATACCTCTAAAGGTGGTGCATTGACAGTACTAAGTTTCAACAGACAAATCACTTTCTTCAGATTCATGATTAGCGATGAAACTACAACTGATTTATAGAATATATCGTCAGTCCCACCCATAAAATCAAGTTTGAATTATTTTGAATAATTTCTACTGAGTTTATAATTCAAATAGAATATGTAGATGAATCTTCTGCTGGTCATCACGTCCACATAAAGTTTGTATGCAGGATTGGGAAAGGGTAGTGGGGGTTCCCTAAAATTACGTAAGACTAATCCATCAGCATCGTAATATCGATTGATGCCAATGGCATTGTTGGATCAGATGTCTACTCCTTTTATACCGTACAAGTCAGCCTAAATCTTCTGCTGTTGAGCGACAAACTCTTACAATTTCACCAACTTATGACTTATAGAATCGATCAAGGCAAGACGTTCTACCTGATGGTGTCCTAAATTCCATAACACTTCCAGTCCTTAACTGCTAATTAACACGTTACGAAAATGTGTTTAACACTGTTAAGAGCAAGTATCTTTTCGTTAATATGCAAATTATCTTTCGTATCAACGCAAGCCTTTTACAGGAGTACTCCTCAAATGGCTTAACAATGGTGACAAGGCGTCTGGATCCCACATCTTAATGTAATAAAGGAGGCAAAGTCAGATTCGCATCAGGTCTACCTTCCATTGTTGGTATCATGAAAAATATGGATGACATCATGATGACATACCTTCCACTTAAAAAATTGTCTTACTAATCAGATAAAGCTATCGAAACCTCTCTTGTACTGTCCTTCACTAGCACTAAGCATTCATGTTTGTTTCTCCAGCATAACGAACACATCTCCTTAACTTCTGAAACGGCATGTCGGTATTCACATGATCATCATAGATAAGTCTTATGTTCGTGTCATCTATTCTGAAAAGAATGATAAGGTTGGCATTATTTCTAAGCATCTGCTTAGGCGTTCAAGAGTGAGCTAGACATAGATATAAACAATCTATAACTTTATGACTACCCATAGTTAGATAGGCCTGTGTGTTATATTGCTTAACGGAAGCAACTTTATAAAAGATAAAGATAGTGTCAAATTTCACCTCAGTCGATGAAGATATTATTTCATCGTTGTCATGAAAAGTACCCCATCCAATTTATAAGAGACAGATCACTTGAGATAAACGTTGTTACTTGGGTTAGTATGATGACTTGGACTAGACGTACATGTTATTGAATCTCAGCCCATTTGTATTCATTAAATTGGAAAATGACACGTAGACACGTAATCAAGCTCATAACCTTTGGCTTAGTACTCCAATGAATTTACCACTGATATATCCAGGGGTCATTCCAGGGTCATTCTTCACTCATAATTTAAGTCACAGTCTGTGATGGACGTTTGTAAATCGGTAGCTACATATAAGTGATCTATTAAAGCCATGAGCTATCAGTTAACTCAGTCCTATTTTACTATTGGCACTAGTCTATGAATTCTCTGAACATGCATTTCGGGATGCATACATTACATTTAAGGGGTTTCCTTATCCTTTGGTAAAGTATCTCTTGATACATATGATAAGCCTGACTTTATGCAATCTTTGTACTCGAACCCCTTAAATCTTCAAAAACCAATCTCAATTTTGGATATACTATACGTTCCTTTATTAAACGGGCCACGAATTGTGTTTACTCTCTCTTTATGTGGTTGTTTTAAGTTCTAAGATTCATTACTTGAAACGTCTCTTCTCACTGGTAGCCACAATAGCCTGGGGTGTGTATCAATATAGCAAATAATGTATTTGTAAGTTTTACTCTTATAAGAGCAACACCCGCCTGGTTATTCTGCCATGTCAAAGCCTACATTTGTAGAGGGAAGATAGAACCTTATGGTCTGTCATAAAGGTGGTGGCTCATCCATATGTACAAATCTGGAATGTTCACATGCAAAGACGATACTTGCAAGTAGTTCCTTCTAGGTAACCATATACCTAATTTCAGTATTGTGCAAGGTCCTCATGACAAATGCTATTGGTCTTTGTTGTCCTTGAGCATCTACTTGAAACAGTATGCCCCCCCCCCCGCCCCCAGGGAACACGTGTTGACTTTGCGGGCTATGTACAAATCTTCCTTTTCATTTGGATATATTAACATAACAATGCTGTCAAATCTGTTCTTAAATAAAGTAGGGAAATTTAATTTCTCATGGTATTTATTGAGCATCCTGTATAAGTTGATGAGCCTAATTAATGCTTGGAGATCTTATCTTATTTCTTGGCCTCAGCAAATTCAAAATGGTATTAGTTTTATTTTTATATGCTTTGACATCTTCCAGCGTAATTTGATAGCCTATCAAATTAATTCGCCTTGTCATAAACATTGATTAATCAAAAATCCCTTTGAGGCCTCCTTCCATCAATCGCGCTCGTGCTAATAGTAAATTCTCGAAGTATTCCTCGAATTCAGGAGTTGTTAATAGCAAATCATCAACGTATACCGTCATCCATGACAAAATATCGGACCCAAGCACGGCTTCAAAGCCAAGGATAAATTGACTTACAGAAATCAAAAGTCCCAAGGGTAATATTTAAATCAACATATCTTTCCATTGTACTTAAACGCTGTGTAACGATTAAAGTCGTCTGCCAGTAAGATGCAGTTTCGTCCAGTAAGGTGAGATATTACAATTCCTCAAAACGTTGCCGTAACTCGTCCATTGGCCCGGGGGACTCATGGTCTGACACCAGGATTTCATTTATCCACCGGGTATCTAGGCAAAATAAGACTCTTCAATATTTTCTTATGACCACCACTGAATTTTATATCTGAACGAACCCGCTCTATGTCCACGCACTCTAGAATGTTGTTAATTTCTTTCTACATCACCTCCTAATGACTATATGGGATGGGATAGAAATTGCAAAAAAATGATGCCAGACTCGACACTTCTAAATGGAAAATATATTTGTTGCCTAGCCCCTATATTTCGGAGAATACGGTTTCACACTTGTTAAACATTTTTCCCAGATACCCTAGTTGCTTTTCATCAATGCCTGCTATTTTGCTTATTTTCCTGTTTAGTTTGTCTCTTTCCCAACACACTCATCTAGCCACTCTTTCCATGATGAATGTGGTGGTAAATCATATCTTCTTTTATCAAATTCAACTAGTTTATTGACGATAAAATACTACCCTTGAGAATACATTCATCACTGGTCACTTTATTAAAATACCCGTCATATTGTATGCTTGTCGTTATATGGAGGCTATTACCCATATTTTCTTTTATAAACACAATTTTTTGGGGCTTTTCAACTGTCTCTGCCGATTGATTATTTCTATTATCCACTCTCATGCCGTTACTTTACCAATATCTCCCTTTTATATGGTTGGGCACATATCACTTACAGTTTTTGTAGGTTTCATGGCCCTTAGCAAGCGTTTGGGACCCCTTGCGCCTATAGTCTACCGTTATAGCTTGTGATGCTTTAGGCGATGGTTCAGCCATTATATCACCTGTTATAAACTTAGTAGATCACTGACTCTTGCCCCAATTATTATGTATTGCGTGGTCCATTCAAAATGATGGATGGCATTCACCATAAATCAATCTTAGTGGATTGGGGCATCAAAAAAGTCCGCTTGAATTACTATTTAGCCTACATATTCATACATAAAACTTCATAAATTCGTGACGTGCATTACACTTCCGCAAATTGTTTTGTGTAAGAATCCATCTTGTTCATGAATAGACCACAACATTGATGAAAATGCCTTTTTGGCTGATGTATAATCCTGCCATTATCACTCATGAATTTAGGTGCAATGCGCTGCCACCCTTTGAAGACTACTAATGATTATGTGCATTTTCATTATTTCATTGGCCAAACTATTTACATCACGGCCATCCTCATGATAAAAAGTACTGCTAAAATCTTCAACGCACCACTCTGAAATTGGTTAGCCTCGCCTTTATTACGCCAAAAGTTATTTCCCTGTGGTGGAGGTGAATCATCATATAATTCACCCGCTATATTTAAGTTGCATCAATGTATCTGGTGTATTTTTAGTTTTTTCACTGGGAAGCCTCAGCTTTGGTCGTAAAGACGTAGGCTAAAGTAATTGTTCTTCTAATTTTCTTATTCCATTAATTATTTCTATGTGGTGATCATTCTTACTGTCAAGAGTTTTGACTTCCTGATTAGTCTTTCTCCCTTGCTTTCCACAGTTACTTGTAACACTGGTATATCATCCAGTATCAATTTCTGGTCTGTTTGTATATCTACCAGAGACTCATAGCTGACTGTCAGTGTGACTTCCAGTGTCCGGACAATTTGATCAAATAACTTTCTATCCTTCTCAAAGTAGTCCAGTTCCTTCCACGCCCCCGTAAATCCAGCTGAACCCCTTAAGCCTTTACTCTAACGCATCACGTTTACTGATTAAATATTTCAAGGTATTTCCCATTATCTGTTGTCCAACCTAAACTTCTTCAGTTAGATTAGTTAATTTCCTATTCATTAATCTTATCAGGCTTTCTAAGCCCGAGCTCATGTCATCCTTGGGTATTTCATTTCCTATATGTGTCTCATTCACCCCTTAATCTGGTTTTCCCCCAGTTATGGTCATTGTAACCAACGCGTCACTTCGGGTGGTACAATATATAGTCTCATCTTCCTCCCACCCAATGTCATCACTAATAAAGTTCTCTAAATATAGATGGCTGTGGGACCTCTCATGTACAATTACTTATAATTCCTCCGGGCTATGTGTATCCATGTTCTAAGCCATTCATCTGTCAAAACTATCTCTAGTATCTAGCTTCCCAATGTCCTTACCCCTTAGTCCTGATAATCTTGTGCCGGTATTCCTTTTTATATACTTCTAATTAATAGAGTAGCCGCTTCTTTCTCCAAATCTCTTTTTATACTCTGGCAGCTCTTCATTGGTGCTAGATCTCTTTTCAATGTAATTCTGTCTTTTATCACTTAGTTTAGTTATTTACATAGCAGGTTTAGTTGGCGCTCTCCAAATGATCCATAATTGTCAACCAGATATCCCAGGCTTAATTGGGCTTAATTGTAAGAGTAAAAATATAAACAAGACTCACTTATCGTTTCCTGCCTCTCCGTTCTGCCAAGAAAGTTGGCCTCAATATTAAAACTTGACTCTCCCAACTTTAGTAAAAATGTACCACCATCTGTCAATGCAATGACTTCCTGATTCTGTGTAGTATAATTCTTCTGCGCAGTCATGCTGTTCCCACACTGCTGGTCCGTATCTAAGTCGCTGCCCCATACGTGCAAAGCCGTCTGATCGTAAAGTGGTCATTTTGTGTTTCTGTGATCCTGCTTTGGCGCAGAAGTTATTTTCTGTGCAGCCATCCCACTCTACTTAGCCTTCTGAAATCAAAGGGGTTTAGTTGCGTTGTGCTGCCGTCGTCCTATTGGCTATTCCACAATGTCCTTCTTGGTGCTAGTTTATATTTCACTAGTCTCCTTCCTCTTGGTTCAATGTCACTTGATCACTCACCATTTCCTCCATTTCTTTTTAAGACAGTTTCATACCATTTGTATGATCAGCTGGTCTGGGTCACTTTCACCATTGTGTTAGGTTTAAATTTTCTCTGCTAAACCGTAACTACCGTTAATATTTATTTATGGATTGACATATTAAATTGGAACTCTACTTGGGGCTTTTCAAACTATACTGGATTTAATGTAAATAAATCACTTGAATAATTGCATTTATTATAAGTAAAACCAAATACACCTTACGGTGAACTGGCTCACATATTGCCCGGGACAATTGCATCCATCAACCATTACTCAAAAACTAGGGAGAGCTTCTCCACTCCAAACATGATAACAATATTCTAAATAAATATTATCAAGGCTTGCTACCATCACCTACCAATTCTACAACATTAAAAGCCTTTTCTTGGTTCTTGGTGTAAAGACCTGGCCGCCTGGGGTGACCCTTGTTTGGGAGTGTAGCAAGTCTTCACCGCTAACATAAGGAATAATAAATCCTGTCTTAACTAAGCCATCAAAAAAGTTGTGCCACTAATGGCTCCCCATCCTTTTATTTTGTGACGCACCAACATTGCTCTACAGCACCCACCTTACACACTTACCCTGTCAATGGTTATTATAAAATAAATACATTACCATGAATTTAAGCGCTCAAGATGAACAGATTTATAAATTGCATGTTTCACAAAAGCAAAAGTAAAATCTTCGTTACATTAATAAATTACCAATAATAATTATGGTAGATACTTTAAGCTAGTTTTTAATTTTCTTTATTGGACAAAAGTGAAATCCTTGAATCGCAGTGTAAACCACGGGTCAATAAAATACTCTCCGGGGCTGAAAGGTCTGTTAATTCACTCACAAAAAACCTGTTGATAAGTAGCTGTTTTAATTTGCGGTGCAAATCCTAATTGGTCAGTACGCATTTCTACGAACTTGTGAATTGCACACAAGTATGTATTTTTTATTTTCAGTGAACATCTAGATCCATATTTTTAATCGCGCGCAGATAAAATTAAAGGAACAGTATTTTAACTCGTCCAAAACTTGCGAGCAGTGAGAGAATAATTATCTAATATACAGTGCCTTCATTTTTTGTATTGATTTTCCTTTGACCTCCATCCACGTAATATTTATTGCATTACGTTAAAAATATCCTTCTAATAACAAATGTCTTGTGTTAAGGTCATACATCCAGGAAGCATCACTGAGAACGTATGACGCTTTAAAAATGAGTGTAAGCTCACAAGGTTGCTAGGAATGAGGAGATGGGAAGGAAACTTATCTTTCTTCTTTGTAATTATTGTTTTTAATTAACTAATAATGAATATATTTTCACTTATATCTAATTGCCGACAGACAAATAGCAGAAAACCTCCCCTTGTTTCTTAGAAAAGGCTTGCAAATATCAAGCCCACTCTATTCAGCCCTCTCTACACAGAGTACAGTCAAGTAAATCACTGCCTCCATATCGATGCCACACATAATAGCAAACGCTATTTCCACCACTTAACTAATTATGACGTATGTTTATGACTCAAAGGAATCTGCTCGAACGTCTGTGGTCAGGGCCAAGCCATCTGACTCACTATCAGATCTTGCTAGTCTGGTCAATGAGATCAGATTCGAGCGTTTATTGGGTAGGAATGTAGGGAACATGAGTAAAGGTCAGTATTTTTGCAATTTCTACATCAACACCTTTTTTGGCACTAATAAATAAACTAATTCTCTAGTAGAAAAATTAAGCTTAGGTTTATATACATAGTGACATCAACAGTTATTTAATATCTGTCAAGGGTGTCCTGGAATTTAATGACAACCTTTTCTCTTAATTTAAAAAGTCTTTCCTAGATTTTGCTATAAAAACTACAAGATTACTGTCCTTAAATCGAGTTCCTTGTACTCCTACCATAATACGGGATGCTAGATTCATAATGTCTAAGCCAGACCATACAATATTTTATAGCATAATGGATTATAATATTAAATACAATCTCATTTATTCTTTCTTTATTTTACATACTTTTCCAACTCCTGTCTGGACACAAAATTAGGAATGTTAGTGCGTTTTCATAAATAACATTTTTTATTTCGATGCCTATATTCGCAATGCCATTATTTCAATAGTGGTACTTTCACAAACTGCAAAGTAAATCTTAAATAGGGCAAACACATATTTCGTAATATTTTTTCAAACCTTCATGAAACATCTAGCTCACAACAAAAAACAACAACTAGTGAATGAATTTGCCAGACGTCACCATTGATGATTCATTACCAAATGAATAAAATAATCGGGGCTCGTACTACTCGTACTCATTTTTTTTATTCTTTAGATAGGTAAACTTAAATAGGATATGTTTGAATGGATAAGGTATTGTTCAAAATCCAGGTAAGGTATAAATCCAGTATAGCTGATGAATGCATGGTGCACTGCGTTATATATCTAGCTCTAATTTTAATAGAATGCATTTTCCCGTGAATTAGGAATATGTACTATGTTTTAGCCTTCTCATCCCTTTTAGAAGTGAATAAAAAAGTGATAGACAGATTTGAACTAATATAAGGTGTTTAATAAAAAATTGTGTAACGTCTTTTCTAACAGTGTTCACATTGATTCTCTGTCCATCCCTTTATTTCTTTCACGCAGACAAACTAACATACCATTTCTCCTTGGTAGGAACGGAAGAGATTTATCTCCAAATGCTCCATTTTGTGAGGGTTGTTGAAACTAGGGCTGTTTCTTTACATTTGATGAGTTTTACACGCTTGTTTATGAGATTTCTTGACAGGAATTTCGGGGAAGTGAAGCTAGAAGCGTCTAGGATAGTAATGAAAATGAACCTTGCTTTATTAATTGTACTTAAAGCACCATGGAGAAATTACGTGAATCTCAACTGGGATTTAAACTTGATTCTAGTATCTAATATTGGCCTATATCTTAAACCTAAAGCTTAAAAGCACTAAAACACAATATATATATATATATATAAAACCGCGTCTTACTACCTGTTCAGGTTATAAGCTAATGTACTAATTATACAAATGGGTGAGGAATTAGAAAGGCTTAATTTAGAGGAATTGCACCCGCATTTGCGTGGAGGTAGAGTGGAAAACAATTTAGGAAAAAAAATTCAGTGCATATGACCGGGATCGAACACTGATCTCTCAGTCTTCGGCGCTCTAGTCCAATAATAGATTAGCGCGTTATACCACGCAGGCACCGAAGCGAGTCATCATATTTATACAAAAGTAGTATTTATTAAATAGCTGTTGTATATCATGAGTAAAATATCACACCAGCTACAGAGCATTACCTAAGACAGCGCTTCTCAAACATTTTTAGATTGTACCCCTTGGCCATGACTAAAAGTTTAATGTACCTCTAAGATTAAAATTTTCCAAATGAAAGGCTTTAAAAAATATGACCTCATAGTAAATTATTGATCTATTTAATTTATTGGGGAAAAATATCCGTAGTTATAATATTTCAAATGTGAGAGAATTCTACTGTTATAGCCTCAACATTATCTCTTATTGAGAATCGTAATGATCAGTTAAAATACCATTATTTTAATATAAAATATCTAGATAAACGTTTTATACATTTTCTTCACAAATTTGTTTGAAAATAAAGAATAAAAGTAAATCCAAACACAATATTTTCAAATAAAAATTTTTAATTATAATTCTGGAGATGATATATTATGAATCTCAAAGTTTTTCAGTGAAAGGGGTGTGGCTGCATGGCTTGGCACAACATTTTGAAGTCTGGTTGTCCAATTGAAACTTTCAAGCGGAGGTCCAGCTCCAAATTTAGACTATTGTAGTACTTATTTTTTAGGTACACCATGAATGAAAAACCACTCTCACAGAGATTATGTTGTTGAGAAAGGCATCATAAACTGCTAATGTAGAAGGCTTCAAGTAGAGGATTGAAAATTCTCAGAAATCGATCACCAGCCGAGAATATACACCTAGTGGTAGTAACCAGTTAACGGTAACTGCCAACAATAGGGTTTTCCATAAGTCCTTTGTTATTTTGCCAAATTTCCCTCAAGAGCTGCTCGCGTACCCCCTGAAAGGTGCCCGCGTACCCCATTTTGATTGTGTTTGTTTAATGTAAAATGATAAGGATTTTTTTTAAATATTGCATATCTATTGAAATATTCTAATCGCTTATATTTTATTCAATTTAAATCGGTGGGGCCCCAAGACAAAAGAGTTTGTCTTGTCGGGTTTTCCAGTGAAGGGGAAGTAGATATTGTAATACGGTTCATGTGTATTAACATGGTTTTCTCTTAAAGATTCTCCTCTACTCCTCGTCACAAATTCGGCTACAAATTAGTTTTTACCTTTATTAACCCTGACAAATTAGTGTAGTTAAATTTAGGTATGCCATATGAATAGCACTACGCGTTTTTATTAATACTGCCAAATCATTATACCCAATTTGATAGATACCATTTTCTTTCATTAATAATTAATATATTCTTTCTTCGAAGGTTTCATTTAGATTTTTATCATGCAATACACACGTTTATTATAGCACGCTAATCCTAGGAGATCCCATTGTCAAATAGTCTTGGTATATTATGTGCTTGGAAGAAACAAATATGAGCACAGATGATTTTGTAAAATAGCGGTTTAAATACGTGTTTAATATGCAATAGAAATTTGTCCTCATATTGTAGAACTATATCACTTGAGGTTTTAACCTTAATAAGACTTGAAAAAGTAAGGTGCATAAGTTAGACGGCAGTTGGAACAATTTTACCATGTAAACAATATTTGTTTTATATATTATTGCAAAATTAGAAGTTTAAATATATTTACTAAAAGGTTTTTGTCGTAGGGCCTATATATATATTTTTTTAAATTAAATTTAAGCCTGATACTTTTCTACCATTTTAAATATTTTACCTTTTTGTTTGAAAATTTCTTTAGTTCCATAATAGCTCTACGAGAAATAATATTGTAGTGCTTTCAAAATAATCCATTATTTTATTGATATTTTGCATGTATTAATTATTATTTAAGTATCAGATAGTAAGGCTATAGATTTACAAAGTAGTATTGAAATTGTGCATGCCACAATAGAATAATGTTGACTATATGCTATATTGATGTTTTTAAGAACTATACTTTTTTATATAGAACATAGCATTATGAAAAAATAAAATATTCTAAATAGTTTTAAATTGGTTGGCACTATGCATACGTGTTTAAAAATCAAATTAAAACAATAGCTTTATAATATTATATTATGTTTTGTTGAAATTTAGATTTATTTGATTTTTTTATCCTCACAGCCAATCGGGATTAGAGCCCAAATATTTCTGTCTATCGCAATGGAGTTTATTAGTAGAGTGACGCCTTAGACAGTACGACCACCAACTCGGGTAAAAGATATACTATGGTAAAAAAAACAGAACAAATATTTCAATTGGCTAATGACTAGAATATTTTACTATTTTTAATATTGTAAATAAATTGAATGTGTAGTTAGAGAATCTCATAAGAAAATTATATTCAAACCGTTTTAGAGCTTTATTTTGTATTTAAAAAATATTCGTTTTGAAATAAATTGGTTTTCAAATTGGAAGTTTTTAATCATCCTGTTGCCGGTGGATTATTGATTGGAAAATTGTAGCATGCAGGTGGTATGGGGTCTTCAGAACGGGTCCACGCGAGAGATGTAAAATTCATGTCAAATTACCCCTCTGTGCCTGAAATTCCCCGTTCAGGGAACTTGCTTGCATGGCTGTATTAGGATATTAAACTATCAAAATCGAACATAATTTTTGTCATCAACAAAGTGGTGGTTTCGAAGCAAACAAATTCCTAGAGCCACTAGGCTCCTCAAACCTCCTGCCCTTTTTTATATTTCCTCCTCACATTTTTTTTATGCAAAGTATTCCATCGAGCGTTTCGTGTCATGTTTGAAGAGGGTAGTTCGTCTTTACCGTCTTTAAAAAACTGGTCAAATGTCTTTTGTAAGCGCTTTTTTTACTAAGAAATATTTCTCAAAGTTGTTGATTAAGAAGTGTTTCTTCTACATGTGTAGTGCCAATGAATGTTTTTAAAACATAGATTATTTTATTGAAACAATGCCTTTCTCAAACAAATTGGTATATATATATATATTATATATATATTATTATATCTTTAGCACTTCCTTTTACAACCCGTTCGGGCTATACGCCTATGTACTAATTAATGTGTTTGGGATTAAGCAGGTTGCATTTATATGCAGTGTACTCGCATTTGAGAGGAGGGAGAGTGGAAAACCATTTAGAAAAAACCTCAATACGCCTGACTGGGATTGAACCCTGAGCTTCCCGTCTTCAGCAGTCTATTCTATTGCTGGAGTAATGTTATGTGAACTTGGATATTGTTTACTAGTAAATAATTATTAAGATTGAGTTTGACATATATATTTTAATGAAACTAATTGTATTTATCTCCATGCTAAAATCATATTATTTCTTCCTTTGAAAACTTCGTCAGTGTCTAGTCTTTAATAAATTTTTTTTATTATTTGTTTGAGGTATTTAACGTGCACTTTCTGAATCGACTAATTATATCAGAACACGAGAATTTCTATGAGCGAGAGCGAGAGGGTCTATAAATTTTGCCAGGAGAAGTATTTTCCCATACCTTATAGGGTTCTTAAACATACCACAATTGACATGGGACCAACGGCTTTACTTCCCCTCCGAGGGAAGTTGTGCAACATAATTTTATCACCCAATAGGTTTAAACATGTACGGTCCTAATCCCAAAAAGTGGTATATCTTTGTGTCCATGAACAGTACAATTTAAGTTCATAGAGTCCATCTTAACATAGTGGCTTAGTCGCTTTAAAGGAACATAATATAAGAAAATCTTGGAATGATACCATATCTTCCTAATTAACATAGTGTATTTAGATTTTATTCGAATTAATTCATTAAATTTTCCCGTACTTACAATGAAATTAAGTTCAAGGCTTTAACAATCAGCACTCATCTAATATTTTGGTTGTGGCTTACGGCCTTTCTTCCCGCTCTAGCTATTCGCTCATTTAAAGATGAACCCTTCTAAGCGATGCCACGAAACTTAATTAAAATGATTCATTGGTAACATACTATCCTAGTGGCAAAATGGTCATTTAACCATAGAGAAATATATTCAATGAACTCAGCCATATAATGTTTTATAAAACTGTTTCAAGTTGATCCAGCCACTATTTATAATATCGTATATTTTTATTGCCCTCAAGGGGGGATGGTAGGGTAAAGGGGGTGGGGGGCGATCGTTTGGAGAGTGGTGTAAGAGGGAAGGTGGTGGGAGGATTGTGCGCGTGTGGCGATGATGTATGGTGCCAGCAGGAAGTAGTGGTGGCTTCTCTGTGCTCCTCTAGGAGAGAACATGGGGCCCTGTGATGTCATCAAAACCACCGTACCGTGGCTATGGGCAATGAGGCGGACATACTTTCAAAACAAAAATACACTTATTCTTCTTCTCCCATACTCATATCGTACAGAGAAAAGAGAAGGCGAGAGAGAGAGAAAGTTTATTCATCATAGAGGAGAGTTAGGGTCACATTCAAACTAAGCTTTGAATAGATATTTTCATTTAGAACTTTTAATAGCGTCTGATAAATATACACAAACTAAGAATCTGTTTAATGGATGTGTATTGACCATTAATAATAAGGAGTTACTTAACTTAAACTTAATTTAGCACCGCGTCTTACTACCCGTTCGGGTTATACGCTAAGTACTAATTACGCTAATGGATTAGGAATTGGGAAGGTTGAATAGAGGAAGTGAACCCGCATTTGCGTGGAGGGAGAGTGGAAAACTATTTAGGAGAAGCCACTCCCAGTTCACCCGACCGAGATTCGAACCTCGATCTCCCCGTCCTCGGCAGTCGGGCTCAACACGACTAGCGCGTTAGCCAACTACGCCACCGAGGCGGGTAATAAGGAGTTGATGGAATGTATATATTCACCATTTACCCTCAATAAGATAAGGATAAATAACACTAACTATTTAAAAAGGCCTAGAAACATTTGCTAATCACAAATGCAATACCTGAAACATTTTTTAATTGATAAATAGATTAATTTAAACATAATTAGAGCTTATATAAGATAATTTAATTTTAATTTTTCTTTTCGCCAACGCGTCATATCACCGATTTGGGTGTCTAAATATGAAATAAATATAATGCGTTAGGGGTGAGGAAGCTTGAATTCAGTGGAAGTTTACTGTATTTAATTGGAGGGAGATTGAAAACCGTATAGGAAAATCAGCCTCAGAACACCCAGCCGGAATTCGAACCCTGATCTCCACATCATTGTCAGTCCTGTATATATTTCTAGAGTGACGCCTTAGACCAGGTTGGTCCAACGTTTTTCCTTCCAAGGGTCAAATATGATCATGAATATGCCACGCCGGCCGAAGATATATTTAGTAACCTTATCAACTTAATATAGGCTTAAAAATAATTAATAGACCACCTACCCGCTTCGGTGGCCACGTGGTCTAACGCACTACTCTCGCAGTAAACTAGACTGCCAATGAAGGGTAGGTCGAAGTTTGAATCTCAGTCAGGTGTACTGAGGGTGGTTTTTCAAAAATGTTTACCACACACTCTTTCTCTATTCTAGCAAATGTAGGTACATTTTCTATAACTATAACCTCTTATCCCTAAAACTATGAGTGTAATTAATACATAACCATATAACCTGAATGGGTAGTGAAACGCGGTGCTAAATGGTAGTATTATTTTCAATACTTATATATACATTGTATTTTGAGATATTAGATTTCAATTTTACTGACAAATAAAAAGTATATATACCCTCCCAAATATTTGTTATGAAATAGCCCGCACGACAAACAAAAACAAACAAGAAGAAAGGTCACAGAAGAAAAGGTTTCATGGTAGCAGAGCTAACAAAAGGGTTTCATGAACTACACTCTGCTCCATGAAACCCTTTTTGTTAGCTCTGCTACCATGAAACCTTTTCTTCTGTGACCTTGTTTGTTTGTTGTTCAATTGGCCTTTTTAACCATTTAGTTACTGGAAGTGTGCTGATTTTGTTTGTAAACACAGATGATCCAAATAAATAACAATGTCCGATGCCAGATTATTGAACGTTTATTAATTGGTAATAGCTGAAAGCCTTTGTTAAACATTTAAGGTTTACAGGTTTGTGTAATGTTACAATTACAGTTGACCTATAAAAACAATGTCTGATACAACTGTTTCGTTTGATGTGCAGGCAAGTACTATCATGTTCGACTGACCCAAAGTACGTTAGTAAAGTGAGTGAGTTTTGAACTGTGGTCCCACCCGCGTGGAAGCCAGAGAGCAAGACCACGTGAACTGCCCTCTAGCGCCACACACGGCGAGCCCAGAGTTCAAGAGCGCGCGATGACGGTAGAGTGACGTCATACTCTACATAATTTAGAGAAAGATCAGCTGTATTTGCATGGAGAGAAAGTGAAAAACAATTTTGGGTAACCACCCTCAGTAACCCGACCTATATTCCAACCATGATCTCCCCCCCACCCCGTCATCGGCAGTCTAGTCTCCAGTGAGAGTAGCGCCTTATGCATTGCTGTCACCTCAGCGAGCTGAATTTAAGTTGGTTCAGAAAGTGCACGTTAAATACCCCAAATAAATTAAATGAAAAGTTTATGAAATCTAATGTTTACTTTATGTTTTATTTTTTTAATGCCACTGACGGCTATCACTTTATGGTTGTCTTGGTACGATATCACAATTGAGTGGACCTTTGTCTAGACTCCTGAGTGTCTATCCTCATGGGTTTGTGGACGAGCTCTTTCAAGGTAATGGTAGAGGAAGACAAGGAAAGATGCAAGAAGAAACAATTGTATGGAAGTCAAATTGTCACGCTCCAAGAAATGGCACGAACCCGACATCACCCTCTTACAAAGACACCCCCTCTCTAGTCATTTGCAGGCGTTCCTTGCGGCACCCTTCTCCTCACCAGCTTAGTTTGGTGAACACTCGGGCTAACTCCAAATGTAGAGCTTTTTATCACTGCGGTTTAACCAACCCCGCTGGGTCATTAGCACCTGGGACCTCTTCATATTAGTAAGCTTCAAAAACACTCGTAGATACGAACATACAGATGTGTTAAGCTGCTACTTTAGAATTACCTACAGTACGATTTTCCAAAGAAGAGCCTTTAAAAAAACGAGTTTTTTGCGACCAAAATTAACAAAATTTTGCCATTTAATTATTATTATCTTATATAAATTGATAGTATAGCCTATATTAAGGTGACAGCTGCTGATCACTTAAGTTGAAGTATAAATACTTGAATGAATGTAGGTACAGTGGCTTTTTCAGAGGCCAAACAAGGCCCTTCTTATTAACATTAAACCGCAGATGTCCTGTTTACGCTTCTTGCATCCAAAATGTGATTACAGCTCCCAGCTGTAGCTTAAAGATTGTAGAAATGTAAATTTGGATTTTAAAAAAGGTAGAATAAAAAGCCTATACCATTAATCTAATTTTAATCTTAAATTTAAATATCCCACTTGGAATATTTTTTAAATTCAAAGTTATTGAGCACAACCTTGACATAAGTTTTTTTTTTTTTACTATTAAAATTGGTTGTGTGGATATCCGAGAAACACTGTAAAAATGAATCTCCTCACGTTTTAAATATAGACTATAGATTGAACATTTGTTTAAAAATAATTTTTGAACATTCCTTGTGAATAAGCTTTCATTAAAAAAAAAATCAACTGAAAATAGAAATCGTAGAACTGTGGGAATCATTCATTATTATCAAATGGAACCTCTTTAGGTTTTAATTATAAAGGGGACGTTCGAATCCCTAAGATTATATGTATTGGAGAGATTCGAGATTCGTAAAAATCTCAAAAATATATAACTCTATAGTATTAATGAGATTCAAGATTCGTAAACACTCAAAAAAGTGTATTGAATACAATTATGACAAATTTAACTTCAAATAACAGTTTTCTCCTCTTGGTGAAAGGAATGATTTATTATAGACTTGTGTAGTTGGAAGAGAAACAGAATCATAAAAAATCACAAAATTGTATTTAGGCTTATATAATTAATTTAAGTAAGCAGTGCTTTCTTTGTTGTTTATAAAGTAGTAAGCTTTACAAAAAAAAATATTGGTCAGTTGAACCAAGCCTTAAGTAAAGTTTTTTTAAATTAAATTTTAAAAATTTGCAATTTAAAGTCATTCATCAACATTAACTTAATTGCAATATTTAGCAAGTGTACAATTATTTGTAAGCTATAACTAGTGATTCAATTATTTTAACTCATTACACTATTAATATTATATAATTAATATAATGCACGGGGCTGAAACTTAGTATAACTAGACATTCTTATGAGTTGTACACAGTGAAATATTTATTACTATTAATATTATAAATATCTCATTGTGTACATCTCTAATTTTGTACATGTCTAACTATACTAAACCTCAGCCCAAACACTAATTGCTTTACCGGTACCTTAGCAATGGTACGCAAAAAGCATAAAATAACAAGGTTGACCCCTTATAGCTCGTGAACCAATATGATTGGAAATCATTGCATCCGTATTTGTAGCCTAATTATACACTTGTTAAAATCGTGCAATAAAATTGTCTTTGTAAAGTGACCTTAACTAAACTTGTACGCTTTTAAATTTTTGGAATTAAATTTGGATTTGAGATTTGAAAGAAAATTTGAGATTTGGATTCGGAGAATATAGGATTCGACCCATTTCTTGTTTTAATCTAATATTTCCCCTAGTACAGCGCTCCATAGTAGAGAATGCTATTAACTGGAACGATTTTAATGTAATTCTTTATTTTAATCTTCATGTGAAGTACAGATTCCTTCAGGATTAACTCAATTTGAGCGAAATCAGCTGGTGGGCTTAAAATAAACTCTGGCCTGGTAAGTTGGGAAACGGTTCGAATTAAGCTCACACTAGAGTACACTAGAGTTCCACTGTGATTTCCCCATCCTATCTATAGGAAAATTTTGGGTAGTTTCCTTGAACTTCATCAAAATCATCCCATGTCGTTAGCTAGCTAAGTTTCTGAGAGCCAAAATGGACAGTAAGAAGCGTAGCACCAAAATAAAATCACCATAGGGCTTTAGTACATCGCGTTGTAATGCACTGCTCTGTGGTATATTGTGTTGTAATGCACTGATCAGGACTACATTGCGTTGTAATGCACTGCTCTGTGGTATATTGTGTTGTAATGCACTGATCAGGACTACATTGCGTTGTAATGCACTGCTCTGTGGTATATTGTGTTTTAATGCACTGATCAGGACTACATTGCGTTGTAATGCACTGCTCTGTGGTATATTGTGTTGTAATGCACTGATCAGTACTACATTGCGTTGTAATGCACTGCTCTGTGGTATATTGTGTTTTAATGCACTGATCAGGACTACATTGCGTTGTAATGCACTGCTCTGTGGGATATTGTGTTTTAATGCACTGATCAGGACTACATTGCGTTGTAATGCACTGCTCTGTGGTATATTGTGTTGTCATGCGTTTCTCTGTGGTACATAGCGTTGCACTGCTCTGTGGGATGTGGCGTTGCGGTGATATGTTGATGTCCACATTGCAGAAGGGCATGCACTTTACGTTACTTGGTGGGCTGTAGCATTGGGTTTTTCTGCTTTGTAGTATACTGCACTGCTCTCCTTGGGGACACGTTATGTTGCGTAATTCGACTAGGTGTAGTGCTGTGTTGCCCTGTTTTGTGTTACGCTGCATTTCTTTGTTTGGCAGCACGCTATGTTTTATAGTTTGATTGGGTGTAGTGTTGTGTTGCCCTGTTTTGTATTACGCTGCATTTCTTTGTTTGGCAGCACGCTATGTTTTATAGTTTGATTGGGTGTAGTGTTGTGTTGCCCTGTTTTGTATTACGCTGCATTTCTTTGTTTGGCAGCACGCTATGTTTTATAGTTTGATTAGGTGTAGTGTTGTGTTGCCCTGCTTTGTATTAAACTGCATTGCTTTGCTTGGTAGCACGTTATGTTGTGTAGTTTGATTGGGTGTTGTTATTAGTTGCCCTGCTTTGTAGTAACTGTTTCTCTGCTTAAGGGCACGTTACTTTGGGTACCTTCTTGACACTCCTCATTGCTGGTTTTACGCCAGTGAAGAAAAAGGGTATTCACCTATTTGAAATTAGAATCAGTTTATTGTCAGCTATTATGCTTAGTTATTTTTGACCTAATAAAATATAAGAAAATGCTCAAACTTGGGATTACTGACATTAAAATCTTTCAATTCCCACAAACTAATATAACTAGGATAAAGTGTTTTTAACATGAGAAACATAATATTACATACATTTTCTTAACCAAAAGGACACATCCCTCTTTTGCCTTTTGCCTTTTTATTGTATAGAATTGGGGTTCCCAACCTGGAGGAAGTAAAGCACTTCCAGGTGTGGCAATGGGGGTGGCGTGGAAACATCTGTAAATAGTCTAACGCTAAAAAGAAAAACTAAAAAAAAAATTCTATTAAATTTAAATCAGTTTCCCAAAGTATCTAAGATAATAATTTCTTGCGGTACTGGCAAAACTGCCTATCAGTTGTAATAAACTCGCTGACCAGCCAAAAATGTGCATGCACGCGTTACTTTTCAATCTGGCAAGCCTTGAATTTGACTCTCAACTCTCCTCTAAGCCATAGGTTTCCAAATTTGCTAGACCAAAGGAGCCCTTGCACCATAAAAAATACCTGTTGGAGCCCTCATAGCATTTTTTCACTAATATATTACGAACATTCAATAAAGAGAGTTAAATTTTACAAGTAGTAAAGTATACAACAAACCAAAAATCTCACGTGATCTGGCTGTACCTTTAACAAGTGTCCTTTATTAGGATTTGAAAAATTGGCAATCCTAATTACTGGTTCTATTTAATAGGGTGAAAAACAAATAGCGAATATTATAAAATTGCGTCATGGAGCCTGAGATAAATGGTGGGCTACACAATTGGAAAAACGTTGCCCTAAGCTACCATTGTGACAAAGTGCAACACCACCGTATTTTAAACTATAACTTTTTATTTCTAACAACATGTTTTACTACCTGTTTGTGTTGTACGCTAAGTCTAACTCTCATAAAAACTAATCAGCTTGATCGACTTGAAGTGGAAAGTTATTAGCAGTGTTCTCTGTCAAACATCCAACCCAATTATCAAGACTATATGAAAACAAAACAGAGCCAACCATCACGATAATCTTAGGTAATCTTTTCTACCACTATCCTGCAAGTGTTATATTGATTTTTATATAAATATGTGATTAGAAAGCATTACAAAAAATATGGTTATTCCAAAAGTTTGGGGAGTGGGGTCTTGAAAATTTGATTATCAGATGAAAAAGGTTGGGAGTCATTATATAGAACAATAATTTACACAAAACTCTAAATAAAAAAATGAATGTATCTATAATAATAATTATTAAGAAATGTCTGGATTACATCAATTTGAAGCTCAGTTTGAAGATCGATTAGTCAATACAAATTTACTTTGCCCAGGGGACGTGGACGCCCTAGAAGCTCTTTCCATGTTCCGATGAGGTGAGAGGATGATTATAGTGAATATGGCGTGGTAAAACCATTGAAGATCTTAACTTAACTTAAGCCTAATTAACCAAATCATGGTTACCATGGGAATTATTACAATTTTTAGAAAAAATCCCCTGGTATCTGACGGGAATCGAGCCCGGGAACTCAACAGGCATGGATTATACAAAGATGCCGGTTAGTATATTTGCACAAAATCCTGTTTCGTTAACAAACTGTTTGTGTTTATAATGTCTAAGCTTAACTATAAATTATATTTTTTGAGATCCAATTTTAAAAAAAGGAAAAAATAATAATAAAGATATGTGAGAGTAAAACAATTTAAGACCTAAAAATATAGTTAAATCGACTCCAAATTTTATTAAATGAATTTTTTACTTGATAACTAAATCCCTTTGATGAAAAGTCCCCCAAAATATTATATTAAATAAAATGTTGAAAACAATATATACATAGTCATTAAATATATTTAATCTATAGAATTTTATTCTAATAGCAGATAGAACTAATACAAAAAGAATGGAATCAATTCGTTGAAATTTGCAACATGTAGAGTGTTTAAGTACAAAATAAAGATAATTTTTTTCACCCTTTTTTACATAAAGATGAAGTTCAATACAGTCAAAATTATTTACACATGTTGACTTTGGTCTGCTCTTTGAGAAAATAAAGAATGTTTTTATAGATTGCGATTTTTTTAGCAAGGCGTCTTACTACATGTTCAGATTGTACGCATAGCCTATGTTCTAACTACGCTAATGAGTTAGGGATAATAAAGGTTGAATTTAGAGGATATGTTCCCCCATTTGCATGGAGGGAGAGTGGAAAACCATTTTGGAAAAGCCACCCTCAGTACACCACAACAGGTATTTGAGCCCTGATCTTCCCATAGTCGGCAATCTAGACTAACATGAGAGTTAAGCCTTAGACCAGGGTTTTTCATCCTTTTTGGGTCCAAGGGCCAAAGTTTTTTTCACTTGTTGGCTGGCGGATTGAATACATACTTAAAGATTATTATGTAAAACATATATCCTATGTATTTGTAATTTTTTCTCTTGAAATTTATTTGTATATTTCATGAGCTAGCGTGAGCTGCAAGTGGCCCGTGGGCCGTGGGTTGAGGACCTGTGCCTTAGATAATGCGGCCACCATAACAAGTTATTTTGAAATTAAATTGAACGGTTGAGCTTATTTTATTGACGCATATCTATAGTATCTGTAAGAGTCAATTTTTATAAATCACTTATTATAAAAGGAACCTAAAACCTCTTGATTGAAAACAGTTAAATTAAGTAGTATAATTAAAATATTAAGATATATTAAGATAAACTACTTTTCATCATTTTGTAGAGAAATATAATACCAATTTTTTTCCTTACTTTTTTAATTACGAACAAATAACTAAGTTTAAACTGAATTATTTTGAAAATGGCTTAAGTGATTTTGCTTAGAATATATATCCATATATAAATAAGCTGTGTACTTGCTTATTTAGGGAAGGGTTGGGGGAGTAGTCTTAGAGTAGTTTATCGATGACTTTTTTTTAAATTCTTTTAAAAATGACTTTACCGATTTGGTGGTTTAAAATGGGTATATCTGGTAAGTTGTTTGCATTGTAGTTAAATACATTTATTTATCAAATAGATTAATTATATAGTTGTTAACTGATAACTGATTTTTGTAAAATTGATTTTTTTTAAATAACCACAACAATCTAGTTCAAAATTGGTAAAGGGTGACTATTTTATATCATCAATAATAATGTATATATATTTATATAAATAAATTAATTAAAGGGTAACTTACTTACGAAAAATTATAGATTTTTTGTATATATTGACTAAAGAATGAATTCAAAATGGGTAGCTGGGAATAGTTTTTCATGATAGATAAGATAAAGTTTTTATTTTCACAAATAATTAACTTTAGGGTTGTATAAAAATAATGTATTTTTGAAAATTTGAGTTTTTTGGATATATTTTAACAATTTGGTTTAAAATTTGTATATAAGAAGGGTTATATATAACAAGATCTGTTTGTTTTAATGCATTAAATCTACTTAAAGGTAATCTACTCAAAACCTACTTTTGAAAACTTTCTTCTAAGCTATAATACACAATTTGAGAAAGTTTTTGCGATTGTGCCATACCATTTTTTGTTAAATTATAAATAGCTTTGAAGAATAAGCAGTAAGAAAAACCTCTTAGTAATATTAAACCAGTATACTTAAATTTCGTACTAGATGTGAATTTTGTGTTTTACCAAACTTTTTCAAAATCAATTGGAGTAGTTTTTCTCCAACATGTCGTTCTATCTCAGATACCGTTTGATAATGTGCGTAGTTATTGCATTCTCAGACAAAACATTCGTTTTGATTGTATTCCCTTGATTTTAGAAGCTAAATCATTTTTATCGATGTTTCTAAAAGTTTAGTTAACTCTTTACCACCTACTATAGCCATTTTAAAAATATTGTATATGAGGTACCAAAAGAAAATATTGCTTCCTTAATTGATTTTTGAACTTATTTAGAAATAGTTTAGCTCATATTTATTGGTGTGCTTACTAAAGACAAAATACTTATTTGGTAGTCTTGTTTGGGGTCTGTGTGAATAGAGAGTTTGGTTTAGATCCGTCACTTAGATCTAAAGCTATAATTATGACACTTATACTTGGACAAAATGAATTAAGAATTAGTTAATGCAAGATAAAAATGTTGAAACCCATTTAAAAACTTCCTGGGGTAGTAAAAGCATTAACCCACTTCAATGATTGTCCTCTTGCAATCTACTGGACTGCTGAAGACGGGAATATCATGGTTCGGATAACATGAGGGTGTACTTAAGATGGTTTTCATTGAAATGGTTTTCCAGTCTCCCAATACGCAAATAAGGGTACACTTCCTATACATTCAACCTTACTTATCCCTAACCTTTTAGAGTAACATATGCGTATAACAGTAATGGGTAGTGAGTGAGACGTGGAGAAAAAAAGAAGCCTAATACATTCGTGGTGAAAATAAAATAAAACATAGAACTCTGCTGAACGTTAACTCTCTGTAAAACACTTAATTTTATATAATATAATAGTAAAATTGACACTTTAAGGTGTTATTTTACTTATATTATTAAATTATTAAAAATATTATGATAAATGAATTTTAACTAGCTAGACAGCCGAGGACGGGAAAATAAGGGCTCAAATCCCATTTTTGTGTACTTGAGGTGCTATTTTCTTAAATGGTTTTCCTCTCTTCCTCCATGCAAATGTGTAAATAAATATGTTCACACTTCCGCTAAATTCAACCTTGCTCACCCCTAACACATTAGCAAAATTAGTAATCTTACATAAGCGTGTAGAACGGATGAGTAGTAAGACATGGTGCTATAAAAATATATGTTTACGTGTACACACGCGATTGTGATTATCAATAATACATGTAACCCCCGCATGGTCTAAGGCGCTACTATCGTAATAGAGAATAGACTATAGACTGCTGATGACGCGGTGATTGAGATTAGAATCTTGGCCGGTGTACTGAAGGCTTTTTCCAAAAATGGTTTTCCATTATCCTCCAAGCAAATGCGGGTACACTTCCTCTAAAATAACTTCCTAATCCCTAAAGTCATTAGCGTAATTGGTAATATAAGCGTTTAACCGTAATGGGTATTAAAACGCGATGTTAAAAAAAACATATATATTTGAATGAATTAGCATTTACAAAAATTTATAGTTTTCTTTTTAAAAAAAAGTAGGCCTAATACTGTGTTAATATCATGTAATTGTAATTTTATGACTTTCCTTGTACAGAGTTACAATACCACATGGAAGAGAGTAGTAAAACATAGATAAATAAAGCACACAATGAGAGGAAAGTGACCATGCTGTGAATTGTGAGTTAGCTCTTCCTAGTCCTGAAGGCATCCCCGCTGTTTGTTGCTAAGCAACACCCTTTCCTGGTGTCATCCTTTACAACCCTCCCCCTCCCACCTCAGTCAAACAGCAGTCTAGACAACACAACAACATCTCGAGGATTGGAAGGATGACCTCTCCACTTCAGTTGTCACCCGAGACACAGAGGAAACCGTGCCCGTGTCATCAAGTAATTCAGTCTTGACTACCTTGGGAAAATTCCCAGTTCGAGATCTGAATCGTGGCAGAAAGAAAGGGAAAAAAGTGGTTTTTGAAATGTCTTACATTTCTGTTGTGTTTTTTTTTTTGGGGGGGGGGGGGGAGATACAGAAGCTGTCGAAAATTATCTCTATTAACTCGCGTTTTTTCTTAGGCCCTACTCTTTCGTATGGTGGGGTGAGAGGGTGCAGTCACTAATGTAAAAGTTCTCAAAGAGAAGATTACAAACCAGCTCCAGAGGCCGTCATGGTCTAAGGCATCACTCTCACAATAGATTGGCCAGCTGAAGAAAGGGAAAACTCTCGCAATATATTGGCCAGCCGATGACAGAGAGATTGGGATTCAGATCCCGGTTGGATCTACTAAGGATTGTTTTTTCCTAATTTATTTTCTACCCTCCCTCCACATAAGTTCGTGTACACTTCCTCTTCCATAAAACGTTAGCGTAACTAATACATATGCGTATAGCCTGAACCGATGTTAAAAAACTAGTAAAAAAAGTTAATTTAACATTAATTTAATTACCTTTGAAGTAATTGAGAGTTTAAAATAACAAAGGGTGACCTGGTGGTCTAGGGGTAAGGTGTCAGACTTCTGTGCTGGGGGTCCGGGGTTCAATCCTCGGTCCCGGCACAGATTTATCTGATTACCAAACCCTTCCTTCACCTCTGACAAGATGTGTATTAATCACAACTTGTGAATGTGAGGAATGCCAGGCCTCCACCGTGGTTCGGATTCCACGTTAAACTGTAGGTCCTCCATTTCATCTCACAATCACCCTACCATTACACATTAGCATAAGTGCGTATAACCCGAACGGGTAGTAAGACGCGGTGCTATAATAATAATAATAATATAAAATAACAAAATTGGATTTATAAGCTTAGGCGTTGAGGAGATTACAAAAACACATATTATTATTATTATTAATATTTTATTTTGGGGTTTATTTAAACCCTTAAATCACACTCACTTAGTATGACCCTATTTCTTTGTGGAAGTTCAGACGGACGAAGACCGAATGACCCTAAAGGCCTACATCTCACATTTCAGCTGAATTAAAGAAACAACTCTTAAATATGATTATTTTTCTAACATTTTCTCTAATAATGAATCTATTAAACGAACTTTTAGATAAATCCCGTGATGATTTTTAAAAAATGCTAGCTTTATTATGTCCTTAATTTTTGGCACCATGTATTTACTATCCATCTGCACTATAAAAAAAATTATTTCTTAGCACCGCTTCTTACTACACGTTCGGTTTGTACGCCAAATAAAGCATATTAATCACGCTGTAGGTAAGGGTGAGAGATAATTATTTGGAGAAAACTAGGCTTATCCTCATTTGAGTGGAAATAATGTAGGAGAAAATTTAGAAAATAAACAACCTCTGTAATTTAAATTAGATATAACCCTGAGCCTACTGTCACCAACAAACCATATCAAATGAGCCTGGTGTTTAATCCTCATGTCCATTGATGTGGGTATGTAGTGCTAGCTACGTTATTTTATGTTTCTTAGATTATAAATGTGTAACAACAATATACAAAAACTTAAATTTTCCGGAAATTCACGTGGACTAGAAAAATTTCTAAAGTAGTATCCTTTTTTAATTATGAAAGTAATAAATGGTACGGAACCCCTCGCTGACTTTCTCACTCCATTGTTTAAAAATGGGAGTATTTACTCAAAACTCAATAATATATGTGAAACGAGATAACATACACTAGCAAACCCGATCATAAATTACGCTGGACTTACGTAAAACATTTTTTCGACTCATGGTTTTATATTTTATAATTTTATTTTTAAATAATTAAAGTCCTCATTTGTATATTTGGACCAATAAAAAAGATCGATATTGGATTTACAAGGGTCAAAACTTAGTATTAAGATTTCAATTTCCGGTTAAAATTTTTGACATTTTATTAGAGGTTGTACATCTAATGGTAATCGCATTGTTATTAAATTCCTTATTTATAAATTTTAACCAATAAAAAAGGTAAATATTCACTCTAAAATGATAGAGATAAATCAGTGGTACCCAAAATTTCTCGACTCGCGAACCCCTTTCACAAGCATCTGATTAGCATGAACCCCCTGATAAATATTCTCAGCCATACACATACTTTTATAACTAATTTTTATTAGATTTATTTATTAATTGCAATCAAAGGGTATAATACTTTTAAATTAACCTACAATAGCTCCGGTTGGAACTTTGGGATACCCCGCAAAACAATTCAATAATATTGAAAATACGTATGTACAAGTTCAAATAATTATAAATTTATTTTAGAAATCAAAACTGAAATTAACTAAGCAAAGTAGTAATATATTTTTATCTTTATTATCACAATATTATCACATTTCACATGTTTTTTTAAAGTGGTAATGGAAATGGCTGCCTTACATAAATGAAATACCTTCCTATAGTCACAAAATTCCATGCCGATTTAAGTTTCAAAATTGGTTACAAGTGTTAACAGCTACTAACCTCTTCACGTGACATAGTGAGAAGGATGCGCTTGCAAAAACTTTAAAATCAGGATTTACAGATGATAAATAAAATCTCACGTCGCTTTCAGAACTGAGCCTGTTTCTGCTGTGGAAAGCGAAACAAACTATTTATGGGATAGTAGAAAAGGTAAGCCTAGGTTTCTGAAGAGACAATGGACAGAAAACTCATCAACTTTAGATAATAGAATCTTGTAAATGTGCCTCACAAAATTACACAAACTATTCTTTAAAAATCTGCCATCTTGGACATATTTTGGTGCACCCCTGGAAGATTTCACGATCCCCTTGGGGGTTCGCGAACCACAGTTTAGGAGCCAATGAGTTAGATCATTGCTGTACAAAAATTTCCCCTATGAGGTTAAAGGAAAAAGAACATCAACTTTTTGAGAGACTTACTTTATTTGCTTACTCTAAGGCATATAACTTTACAACTAAAGCTCACAAAATTGTATTAATATATTTGCCAATATCTCAGAACCTTTTTTTTTATAAAAATATATTTCCAATAAAAGTTTTTTAATTTTTAATAGTACTACAATTTTGCATTGATAAGTTATTTAGTATTTCAAATATTTGCGTGGATACAGAAATTTCAGCTTCTAAAAAATTCCCTAAAATTCATTTTCATGGGAAAATGAATATAGCCAGTTTATTTATAATCTTAATCAATGCCTAGATACGAATTTTAATCAAAATCTTTATAACCAATTTTGAGAAAATAGATTTTTTTTCTCTTTTCACCCTTTATAGTAAACTGCTCTTAATCTTAGGGTTAGAATGACAAACAGACAGACGGCGTTGCAAGACCCACTTTTTAGTTATTCGGGGGTTCATGAAACGTCGACATCCATCAACATCTCGGGTTAGATTTTTTTTGGCGGTCTTAAATGCTGGAAAAGTTAAATATATATTTATATGTGCAAATAGCTTGAAAAATGTTGGTTATATAAAAATATGTTTCAAGTAAAAGATTTTTATTATAAATAGATTTACATGCATGCAATGACAAGTAATTTGATACATCAAAGACTTACGGTGATATAATTAAAATTAGAATTTATGCATCAGATCGGAACCCTTAAAGTCCTTTCGACGAAAAAATTAGAGTAGCCATTTGGTTTGTAATATTGATCAAAGCTTTGAAATGAAATTTATTCAAAATCGTTAAAGCCGATTTTGATTAAATCTTTTTTTCTCTTTCCGCCCTTAAGGAAACTACCCTTAATTTTAAGGTTGGATATCCAATTTCAAAAACTCATAGGGGTTGCCTTATGAAAACCCTATGCACCAAGTTTTAACCCAATCGGTAAAATAGTTTAGGCTCTAGCCTGAGGTACAGACTGACAAATGTCTATTGCAACGGCAAACGGCATTGCGAAAACCACTTTTTCGGATTCGGGGGATCATGAAACGTCGACAGTCATCAAAATCTCGAGTTCGAGTTTTTTGATGATCACAATACTTTCTCCACATGCAAGATAGCGAGAAAGTAAAAATTAAAAGAATATAGTATTTATAGTTATAGGAAGAAGTTATATTAAAGAACGTGGAAAACATCATATTAAAGATGGTATCATATACATAAGTGATAAGAAAAGTAAAACAAAAAAGTAAATTTTGGAAAAGTATATAGTAAAGAAGAGTTTACATGGTAAAACATATACTGAGACATGATAGTTTGACGAAGATCGGTATAGAAGGAGATGTGGAAGGGAGAAATTCAAGAGGGAGACAAGACTGGAATACATGAATCTGATGGCGGACGATGTTGGTAGATGAAGGTCGAAGGATAAAAGTTTTGGCCCAAAATAGGAAAAAGTGTAGAGCTGCAAAAAAACCAATCGCAAAATCAAAGAAATGGAAAGACGCGATGGCCTTACTTACCTTCTGAAGGAAGGTGTGCAACTAATTTTTAATGCTCAAGAAATTCTCTCAACACTGGCTGAGTTTGGACCCACGAACATCGGGTTCTGAGGTGAACACTTTACCCCAAGACCATTGAGGTTGACCCCAAGGAAAATGGTACTCGTATACTAAATCTTCCGATAACCCAAAATGGGTAATGATGTGTAAGGGACAAGATAAATACTTGTTGATTGTGACATCACAATTAAGTAAACTAGATATGTCACTCTGTCTGGTTTTTATTTCAAACTACAGAATATATAACACATTATTTACTAATTTATTAAACTAAAAGTGATGTAACTCTCCTCATCAACCAGTGTTCTTAGATTGAATCAATTCATAAATATGATATTTTACATTTAATTTCTCCATTTGACGGCTACTAGATTTCTCTTGGGCTCAGTATTTCGATTTTTCTACCCTGAGAAACATGTAATTACTTATCATCCTAATCATTCGCATTTAATTAACTGTATTTATATCAATCGTGTATAGTAAAAAGTCTAGATATCGAACTGTTCTGTATATTACAATGGTGACTAGATTAGTTTTCATAATAGTATATTTCCATTTTTTACGATCATTTTTAATATAAAAACTGGCCGTTAAAAGAGTGATCGTATAAGAAAAATATTAACTAACTAAACTTCTATTGCATTTGTTTTTGATGGCTAATATATTTTAAAATGTATACCATTTTGATTTCACAAATCAGGAACTGCACACTAAACAAATTATACTCCATTCACGGTAGGAATTACTCTCTGAAAGGTCTTTTTTCCTAGCAATATCCTACTATATAATATATTTATGGTAGGGAAAAAGGCCTTTCAGAAAACAATTCCTACGCTGAACAGACTTTAAGTATAATCTTTTTTAGTACTACGTTATAATGCCTGTTCCAGCTTTACGCATATGTACCACTTATTAAGTGAGCTAGGAGTGAGGAAGGTTGAATTTAGAGGAAATATACCCGCATTTGCGTTGATAGAGAGTGGAAAACCATTTAGTAAAAAACATCCTCAGTAAACCCAACCGGAATTTGAGTCTTGAACTTTCCGTCATCGACAGTCTTGTCTATAGCGAGAGTGACGCCTTAGATTATGCAACCACTGAGGTAGGAGTACATATAATAAAAATAGAATTTGAACACATTTACTACTAAACTTGATATAATATAGAAGCTACATTTGAAAACAGTCTCCTCCTACAGTTCAAACACGAGCGTCTACATTCTAAACATGAGTGACCATTTTCCTCACCGCTACACCTCTTATCACCTCGGTTGTGCCTCGTCTTACAAGTCATTAAATTCCTACTCTTCTTCACCTTGTTTGAATTTGCACTGTGACGAAGGCACCTACCCGCCTCGATGGTCGCATGGTCTCAGGAGCTACTCTTGTAGTAGACTAGGCTGCCGAGACCGGAGATATCGAGGTTAGAATCTTGGTCTGGTGTACTGAGAGTGGTTTTTCCAAAATGATTCCCCATTCTACATCCATGCAAATGTGTGTAAACTTTCTATAAACATAACTTTACCTCCCTAAAATCATCAGTTAAATTAGTGCATACGTATATAACTCGAACGGGTGGTAAGACGCCAACCTAAATAAAAAAAATGGTACGGAACTCCACACGGACTTACTCGTTCTATTGTTTAAAAATGGAGATATTTACTCAAAGCTCGTAATACATGTGAATCGAAATATTATACACTAGCAAACCCAAGCATAAATTGCACTATATTTATATAAAACATTTATTGAGTCCCGGTTTTTAATTTTATAATCTTATTTTTAAAGAATTAATGTCCTCATTTGTATGTGTGGACCGATAAAGAAAATCAATATTGGGTCTACAAGGCCCAACACTTTTTATTAAAATTTCAACTTCTGGTTAAAATTCTCGACATTTTATTTGGTTGTTACACATCTTCATGTTATCGCATTGCTATTAAATTTCTCATTTATATATTATTACCAATAAAAATGTAAATATTGACTATTGAGACTAAAATGAAGATAGATCATTGTTGTACAAACATTCTCCCTAAGAGGTTTAAAAAAAATTGCATAAACTTTTTGAGATACTTACTTATATTTAATTACTCTATGGCATTGGAGAATTATTGCGTTAAGACTTAAGTAGTATATGTTTACAACTAAAGCTCACAAAATTGTATTAATATATTTGAAAAAATCTCTCAGAAACTGTTGCTTTTATAAAAATATATGTCAAATAAAAGTTTTTTATTTCTAATGGTCCTTCAATTTTGCAATGATAAGTTGTTTAGTTTCTCAAATAGTTGGGGAGATACGGAAATTAACGCTTCTGTAAAGTACCCTAAAAATCATTTTCATAGGAAAATGAAAATAGCCAGTTTATTTATAATCTTAATCAACGCCTATATACGAATATTAATCAAAATCGTTTGAGCAAATTTTGAGAAAACCAAATTTTTCTCTTTTCGCCCTTCAGTAAACTATCCTTAATTTTAAGTTTTTATAGACACACAGACAGACGGCATTGCAAATACTATTTTTTAGGGTTCGGGGGGTCATGAGACGTCGACATCCATCAACATTTCAGGTTAGTTTTTTTTTTACGGTCGCAATACTTAAACTTTAATGTCCAAAAAGTTAAAAAAATTCATATAATTGCGTATAGATTGAAAGTTATTGATTTTATAAAATATGTTTCGGATAAAATATTTGTATTATAAATATATATACATATTTGTAATGCTAAGTAATTTCATATCTCAAATAGTTTCGGAGATATTATAAAAAATGTTAATTAACGCTTCAAACCGGAGCCCTTAAAGCCATTTTGCCGAAATATTGAGGGTAGCCATTTTTTTTGTAATATTTATTAATGTTTATAAATGAAATTTAATCAAAATCGTTAGAGCCGATTTTGAGAAAATCGACTTTTTCTCTTTTTGCCCTTCAGTAAACTACCCTTAATTTTAAGTTTTAATATACACATAGACAGATGGCATTGCAAAGACTATTTTTTAGGGTTCAGGGGGTCATGAGACGTCGACATCCATCAACATTTCAGGTTAGTTTTTTTACGGTCGCAATACTTAAGCTTTAATGTCCAAAAAGTTAAAAATATATATATAATTGCGTATAGATTGAAAATTATTGATTTTATAAAAATATATTTCGAATAAAATATTTGTATTATAAATATATATACATATTTGTAATGCTAAGTAATTTCATATCTCAAATAGTTTCGGAGCTATTATAAAAAATGTTAATTTACGCATCAGACCGGAGCCCTTAAAGCCATTTTGCCGAAATATTGAGAGTAGCCATTTTGTTTGGAATATTTATTAATGTTCATAAATGAAATTTAATCAAAATCGTTAAAGCTAATTTTGAGAAAATCGACTTTTTCTCTTTTTTCCCTTCAGTGAACTACCCTTAATTTTAGGGGTAGATATCCAATTCCAAAAATCCCTCGGGGCAACCCTATGAAAACCCAAGATATCAAGTTTTAGCTCAATCGGTAAAATAGTTTAGGCTCTAGTTGGAGGTACAGACAGACAGACAGACAGACAGACGGAAATTCAAAAACCACTTTTTCCGATTCGGGGAAATCATGAAACGTCAAGATTCATCAAAATCTTGAGTTCGATTTTTTTGACGATCACAATAATTTCTCTCCCTGTAAGAAAGCGAGAAATTAAAAAGGCACTTGAAGTTTATTACTTTCTCTCTATCTTACAGGTAGAGAAAGTATTGTGATCGTCAAAAAAATCGAACTCGAGATTTTGATGAATTTTGACGTTTCATGACTTCCTGAATCCGAAAAAGTGGTTTTTGAATTTCCGTCTGTCTGTCTGTCTGTCTGTCTGTCTGTCTGTCTGTACCTCCAACTAGAGCCTAAACTATTTTACCGATTGAGCTGAAACTTAATATCTAGGGTTTTCAAAGGGTTGCCCCGAGGGGTTTTTGGAATTGGATATCTACCCCTAAAATTAAGGGTAGTTTACTGAAGGGCAAAAAGAGAAAAAGTCGATTTTCTCAAAATCGGCTCTAACGATTTTGATTAAATTTCATTTATGAACATAAATAAATATTCCAAACAAAATGGCTACTCTCAATATTTCGGCAAAATCGTTTTAAGGGCTCCGGTCTGATGCGTAAATTAACATTTTTTATAATAGCTCCGAAACTATTTGAGATATGAAATTACTTAGCATTACAAATATGTATATATAATTATAATACAAATTATTTATTCGAAACATATTTTTATAAAATCAATAACTTTCAATATATACGCAATTATATATATATTTTTAACTTTTTGGGCATTAAAGCTTAAGTATTGCGACCGTAAGAAAAACTAACCTGAAATGTTGATGGATGTCGACGTCTCATGACCCCCCGAACCCTTAAAAATAGTCTTTGCAATGCCGTCTGTCTGTTTGTCTATTAAAACTTAAAATTAAGGGTAGTTTACTGAAGGGCAAAAAGAGAAAAAGTCGATTTTCTCAAAATCGGCTCTAACGATGTTGATTAAATTTCATTTATGAACATAAATAAATATTCCAAACAAAATGGCTACTCTCAATATTTCGGCAAAATCGTTTTAAGGGCTCCGGTCTGATGCGTAAATTAACATTTTTTATAATAGCTCCGAAACTATTTGAGATATGAAATTACTTAGCATTACAAATATGTATATATATTTATAATACAAATATTTTATTCGAAACATATTTTTATAAAATCAATAACTTTCAATATATACGCAATTATATATATATTTTTAACTTTTTGGGCATTAAAGCTTAAGTATTGCGACCGTAAGAAAAACTAACCTGAAATGTTGATGGATGTCGACGTCTCATGACCCCCCGAACCCTTAAAAATAGTCTTTGCAATGCCGTCTGTCTGTGTGTCTATTAAAACTTAAAATTAAGGGTAGTTTACTGAATGGCAAAAAGAGAAAAAGTCGATTTTCTCAAAATCGGCTCAAACGATTTTGATTAAATTTCATTTATAAACATTAATAAATATTCCAAACAAAATGGATACCCTCAATATTTCGGCAAAATGGCTTTAAGGGCTCCGGTCTGATGCGTAAATTAACATTTTTTTAAATAGCTCCGAAACTATTTGAGATATGAAATTACTTAGCATTACAAATATGTATATATATTTATAATACAGATATTTTATCCGAAACATATTTTTATAAAATCAATAACTTTCAATATATACGCAATTATATGAATTTTTTTAACTTTTTGGTCATTAAAGTTTAAGTATTGCGACCGTAAAAAAAAAAACTAACCTGAAATGTTGATGGATGTCGACGTCTCATGACCCCCCGAACCCTAAAAAATAGTCTTTGCAATGCCGTCTGTCTGTGTGTCTAAAAAAACTTAAAATTAAGGGTAGTTTACTGAAGGACGAAAAGAGAAAAATTTGGTATTCTCAAAATCTGCTTAAACGATTTTGATTAAAATTCGTATCTAGGCGTTGATTAAGATTATAAATAAACTGGCTATTTTCATTTTCCTATGAAAATGATTTTTAGGGTACATTACAGAAGCGTTAATTTCCGTATCTCCACAACTATTGGAGAAACTAAACAACTTATCATTGCAAAATTGTAGGACTATTAGAAAGAAAAAACTTTTATTTGACATATATTTTTATAAAAACAGTAGTTTCTGAGATATTTGCAAATATATTAATACAATTTTGTGAGCTTTAGTTGTAAACATATACTACTTAAGTCTTAACGCAATAATACTCCAATGCCATAGAGTAATTAAATATAAGTAAGTATCTAAAAAAAGTATGTTATTTTTCCTTAAATCTCTTAGGAGAAATGTTTGCATAGCAATGATCTATCTCCATTTTAGACTCAATAGTCAATATTTACATTTTTTATTGGTCAAAATGTATAAATGAATAATTAAATATCAATGCGATGACTTGAAGATCTGCAACACCTTTTAAAATGTTAAAATTTTAACCAGAAATCGAAATTTTAATACGAAGTGTTGACCCTTGTGGAAGACATTAAACTGTTTGAAATGTTCTTAGGTGGACAAAGATGCGCCTCTTTTCTCATTGATTATATATCATTGTATATTATTTTATGCGTGTTCTTATGTTGAGTGGTGATGATACAATGTACATTATTCCGTTCAGAAATCTTACGAGTTTATAGAAAGAGAGAGAAAGTCTGTGCGGTGTGCCGTACCATTTATTTTTACTTTCTCTCTATCTTACAGGTAGAGAAAGTATTGTGATCGTCAAAAAACTCGAACTCGAGATTTTGATGAATTTTGACGTTTCATGACTTCCTGAATCCGAAAAAGTGGTTTTTGAATTTCCGTCTGTCTGTCTGTCTGTCTGTCTGTCTGTCTGTCTGTCTGTCTGTCTGTACCTCCAACTAGAGCCTAAACTATTTTACCTATTGAGCTGAAACTTGATATCTAGGGTTTTCATAGGGTTGCCCCGAGGGGTTTTTGGAATTGGATATCTACCCCTAAAATTAAGGGTAGTTTACTGAAGGGCAAAAAGAGAAAAAGTCGATTTTCTCAAAATCGGCTCTAACGATTTTGATTAAATTTCATTTATGAACATAAATATATATTCCAAACAAAATGGCTACTCTCAATATTTCGGCAAAATCGTTTTAAGGGCTCCGGTCTGATGCGTAAATTAACATTTTTTATAATAGCTCCGAAACTATTTGAGATATGAAATTACTTAGCATTACAAATATGTATATATATTTATAATACAAATATTTTATTCGAAACATATTTTTATAAAATCAATAACTTTCAATATATACGCAATTATATATATATTTTTAACTTTTTGGGCATTAAAGCTTAAGTATTGCGACCGTAAGAAAAACTAACCTGAAATGTTGATGGATGTCGACGTCTCATGACCCCCCGAACCCTTAAAAATAGTCTTTGCAATGCCGTCTGTCTGTGTGTCTATTAAAAATTAAAATTAAGGGTAGTTTACTGAAGGGCAAAAAGAGAAAAAGTCGATTTTCTCAAAATCGGCTCTAACGATTTTGATTAAATTTCATTTATGAACATAAATAAATATTCCAAACAAAATGGCTACTCTCAATATTTCGGCAAAATCGTTTTAAGGGCTCCGGTCTGATGCGTAAATTAACATTTTTTATAATAGCCCCGAAACTATTTGAGATATGAAATTACTTAGCATTACAAATATGTATATATATTTATAATACAGATATTTTATTCGAAACATATTTTTATAAAATCAATAACTTTCAATATATACGCAATTATTATATATATTTTTAACTTTTTGGGCATTAAAGCTTAAATATTGCGACCGTAAGAAAAACTAACCTTAAATGTTGATGGATGTCGACGTCTCATGACCCCCCGAACCCTTAAAAATAGTCTTTGCAATGCCGTCTGTCTGTGTGTCTATTAAAACTTAAAATTAAGGGTAGTTTACTGAATGGCAAAAAGAGAAAAAGTCGATTTTCTCAAAATCGGCTCAAACGATTTTGATTAAATTTCATTTATAAACATTAATAAATATTCCAAACAAAATGGCTACCCTCAATTTTTCGGCAAAATGGCTTTAAGGGCTCCGGTCTGATGCGTAAATTAACATTTTTTTAAATAGCTCCGAAACTATTTGAGATATGAAATTACTTAGCATTACAAATATGTATATATATTTATAATACAGATATTTTATCCGAAACATATTTTTATAAAATCAATAACTTTCAATATATACGCAATTATATGAATTTTTTTAACTTTTTGGACATTAAAGTTTAAGTATTGCGACCGTAAAAAAAAAACTAACCTGAAATGTTGATGGATGTTGACGTCTCATGACCCCCCGAACCCTAAAAAATAGTCTTTGCAATGCCGTCTGTCTGTGTGTCTATAAAAACTTAAAATTAAGGGTAGTTTACTGAAGGACGAAAAAAGAAAAATTTGGTTTTCTCAAAATCTGCTTAAACGATTTTGATTAAAATTCGTATCTAGGCGTTGATTAAGATTATAAATAAACTGGCTATTTTCATTTTCCTATGAAAATGATTTTTAGGGTACATTACAGAAGCGTTAATTTCCGTATCTCCACAACTATTGGAGAAACAAAACAACTTATCATTGCAAAATTGTAGGACTATTAGAAATAAAAAACTTTTATTTGACATATATTTTTATAAAAACAGCAGTTTCTGAGATATTTGCAAATATATTAATACAATTTTGTGAGCTTTAGTTGTAAACATATACTACTTAAGTCTTAACGCAATAATACTCCAATGCCATAGAGTAATTAAATATAAGTAAGTATCTAAAAAAAGTATGTTATTTTTCCTTAAATCTCTTAGGAGAAATGTTTGCATAGCAATGATCTATCTCCATTTTAGACTCAATAGTCAATATTTACATTTTTTATTGGTCAAAATGTATAAATGAATAATTAAATATCAATGCGATGACTTGAAGATCTGCAACACCTTATAAAATGTTAAAACTTTAACCAGAATCGAAGTTTTAATACGAAGTGTTGACCCTTGTGGAAGACATTAAACTGTTTGAAATGCTCTTAGGTGGACAAAGATGCGCCTCTTTTCTCATTGATTCTATATCATTTTATATTATTTTATGCGTGTTCTTATGTGGAGTGGTAATGATACAATGTACATTATTCTGTTCAGAAATCTTACGAGTTTATAGAAAGAGAGAGAAAGTCTGTGCGGTGCTCCGTACCATTTATTTTGTCTTCTGGTCGGCTGGTCCATTGACGCAGTGTAATCAGCAAAGTTGTATCCCCCCCCCCCCCTAACAGGGAAATTAAACAAATTAACTGTTGGTTACTAACACTTCACATATTACCGACATAACGTGGCACGCACATTGATGACTCGCCATTAAGTTACAATTTGTAGAGACGAAATCAAGAGCTACATTGTTAAAACAAGCTAGTAACGTTATGTAATAATATAAATTTATAGAAATAGTAAATATCACAATCAGTTTTCAACAAGTCTTCACCCATATTGGTGGACTAAGGCAACAATCTTATTTTATGTGGTCTTCCTGTGATAAGAGGTTCAGGACTCTAATCTTAAATTAGTGTATTGAATTTTTTTTTATTTTTTACTTCAAGGGTTTACAACTTTCCCTCTGTGCGAATGTGTGCCCATTTCCATTAAAATATACCTTTCTCATCCCTATCCCTTTAGTGAAAATATAGAGATGGCCCGAATGGGTTGTAAGAAAAGGTGAACGTAAAAATGTAAAGATAAATTCTAATTATTTCATTTAAGAGATTTTTTTTTAAATATTTTAAATTATCTATCATAGCTTTCATTGATTTTTCTTTTCACATTATTGTAGGCTTTATTCTTAAAAGATAAATTAAAAGTTCAAAAAACTGATTCAGAAATAGTCTAAAAACACAACCCATAACGTTTGAAAACAAGTTTGTTTAGTTTAGCATTACGTCTTACTACACTTCAGATTATACGCTTATGTACTAATTACGCTAATAGTTTTAGGGAATAGGAATGTTAAATTTGGAAGGAATGTATCCGCATTTGGGTGAAGAGGGAATGAAAAATCATTTTGAAATAAAAAAATTCACTCTCAATATACCATACCTAGATACAAACATCGATCTCCCCGTAATCGGCAGTCTTGCCTACTACTAGAGTTGCGCGTTAGAACACGCAGCCAACGAAGCGGATGGAATAAGTTAGAAACATTACCGGGTAAGTTATAATTATGAAATTAACCTCAAACCCAATGTAAAATTAATTACTGACCTATTTGGTTGCCTCTAATATGTTATATAATTATTTTCAGTGAGCTAGGTTTTCATAATAACATGTATAATCAATACACTAGTTACAATTTCTCTACATAGTGATGTTAGCGGTACTATTGAAAAGCTTAGTAAAACAAAAAGTGTAAGAGATTATGGAGTTTCTAGATATTATGTTATGAAAGACAGTCTTGCCTCACCCTGTTAGTACCTCAAATTGTAGACTACTTATTATCAATTACATTTCAAAGCCCGTAATTTTCCAAGTCTTAGGAGAATAACCTATTAAGTACCTCTATTTAAAATAGGAAATAGAACCGATACTGGCAAACTCAGATAAACTAATTTTCACATTCTTTAGAAATTGTTATACACAAACATATTAATCTTACTTACTCTATAGTATTAGGAATTTGAAAGTTCATTACTTCTCTTGTACGCTACCTATCCCTCTCTTGAGCTAGTTCAATCCAGTCCACCTCATTACACCCTATCACTCTCAGGTCCATTCTAATGTTATCCTCCCAACTTCAAATAGGTCTTCACAATGGTATTTTCCATTGGGTTTTCCAGTCACCTGACCAAGGTTCTAGAATCTCCCAATCGCACTGCATGTCTTGCTTACCGTCATCTACGAGACTTGAGTATCCTAGCAATGTCTTGTGAGTACAAGGTGTGTAACATATCACTATGTAACCTCCTCCACTCCTCGGTAGCCTCAACCATGTATGGACCAAATTTCTTCCTAAGCAACTATAATTTGGAATTAAATTAATCATCGTCAGTAAGCCAATTGTCCGATGGTCATGTAGTCTAATGCATCACGCTCGCCATATGATGGAATGCTAGTTATGGTTAAATCTCGCCCGGATACACTTAGGGTTGATTTTCCACGTGTGACCTGTCACGCTCATTTTATCATCCCCTCTTCATGCTAATGAATGTGACTCGCCCTAAATTACCATCCCCTCCTCTAGATTTTCCCACTTACAACCATGTTATTTTTAGTTTTTTCAGCACGTCTTAATACCCTTTATGGCTATTCCCAAATATATTAAATAGCACTAATGTGTTAGGGAGGAGGAATATAGTATTTAGAAAATATGGAAACTCATTTGCATGGCGGAATAGAAGGAACCCTTTTGGGTAAAAATCACCTTCTATAGGCCTATACTCGAGTGAGATACTAACCCTGATCACCTTGTCAGTCAAGTATTTTGTAAGAGTGATGGCTTCGACAATGCGACCACCAAAGCAGGTGATCACATTGCTAAAGCGTACTAGTATATCTAATAAAATATAATTCTATTAAAAATGTCGCTCCCCTTATCTTATACCCGCCATTGACGAGGAGATTGGGGTTCTAGTCCTGTTTGGGTGTACTGAGTTTTTTTGAATAATTTTTTTTCTATCCACTCCACGAAAACACATGTACACTTCCTCTAAATTCAATCTTCCTCTTCCTCATCTGATTAGCGTAATTAGTATGTATATATATATATATATATATATGCGTACAACCCAAACGGGTAGTCACTACTTAGTCAAGAGTAGGTAACCAAGCAGTTTGATCGACTAATTTTAAGTAACTGTTTCTCTTCTGATTGTTAATTCAGCAGTGAAGTTTTAAAACATATATAAGATACTTTGTTTGAAACTTGTGCCACCAAATATAGAATATAATTATTTATATTATAAAATGCATATAGCTTATTGAAAGTGCAAATCAAAATAATATCGTAGTTATTTTGTAATGCTTCTTTAAAGATGAATACGCTGCAATATATTATAGATAGTGATAAATTAATTTATCGGGATAGGATAATAGTTAAAAGGTTAGAATCTGATAATACAAATTTAATTGAAAGTGTTTGCAAAGCAAAAAATGTAATTACACAAATTCTAAGCTAGCACTAGACCCTACTTAAAATATTATTGGATAAATGGATCTCATTCAATCAATTCTTTGTATTGTTTACCTTGCTTGCTGTTTTGTAAGAGCTAAATACATTAACAAATAATGGATAGTCAGGCTATTTAATAAAAGCGAGAAAAATTAAAAGAATGAAAATTCACATGTCCACAATAATTCCATTATTGTCAGGTAAACGTATGTTTTCTTCATTTTACCTGAATAATAGCGAGCCTACCTTGCCTGGTTTATTATGGTGTGGTTTTGTAGAGGGTGTATCTAAATGGTCACTTTTTATAAGCGTATGTAAGTCTACTTAAATAGATATAGGCCTATTTATACGTATGTATGTGCTATGATGCTTTAATTAAACTTTATATGGCCCATATCTTTATGTTGCTATTGACTTGATATAATAAAACTAAATATATTATTTGCAAAATACTCTTCAACACAATTTCTATTTTGTAAAAACCCTAGTTCTTACATCACCAGCTGCCACTGAATGTAGATATTTTATATAAGCTTTAGACCTACTTATATTGCACCGGAATAAGCCACTTATGTTCCTGCATACGTTTTGGCAATGTTAAAAGTTTAATTCGAGTAAATATTTTGAGTTTTATTTTAAAATAATACATTCATCACCAGAGTTACTAAGCACTAATTACAAGGATGGAGAATAAGAGAGAAAACCACAGTGTAGCTGGCCGACATTTGAACCTTTACCTCACCTTTGACCTACTGTAACGTATGCTTAAGCCCGCTTCAGTGGCTGCATGGTCTAACGCACTACTCTCGTGGGAGACTAGACTGCCGATGACGGGGAGATCATGGTTCGAATATAGGTCGAGTGTATTGAGGATGATTTTTACATTTTAATTTTCCACTCTACTTCCACGCAAATGCAAGTACACTTATTCTAAATATAACCTTCCTAATCCCTAACACCATTAGCCTAATTAGTACATAACGGATAGTAAAACCCGGTGCTGAAAATAAAATGTGCCTAACCCTTTAGACTGTTCGAACACCACTGCGTTTAATTATTCGAATCGGGAAATCTTCCAGTAATGGCGGTGATGTTGGTAGGACCGCGAAACTGTGGAAAGTTGTGGAATGGTTTTGAGTAGGGGGAGTGGGACGAGTAAAATTGGAAGGAAATGGGGGAGGAGGTGTCAGAACAACGACATAGAATAAACTATAGCTCGTTGGTCCACACTCTCGAACCGTGGTACGTTGTGCGCATGTGCAGTAACTGCCACCTCGACGAACACGACACAAAATAATAATAAAAAAAAACTTTAGCTGCTGGCGAGGGGCGTGAACCATCGTCACCTTCACACCACACGCGCACACGAGCACACACGCATACACCCACGTACACTCCTCCATGTACAGTCAGAACGAGGCAAGAAGAAAAGTATGACAGTAACTTAAGATACTAACGAGTTTTTTTATCACCTTGTTTTACTAATCGTTCGGGCTATATTATTATTATTAGCACCGCGTCTTACTACCCGTCCGGGTTATACGCACTTACGCTAATGTGCAATGGTAGGGTGATTGGGAGGTGAAATGGAGGACCTGCAGTTTAAGGTGGAATCCGAACCACGGTGGAGGCCTGGCATTCCTCACATTCACAAGATGTGATTAATACACGTCTTGTCAGAGGTGAAGGAAGGGTTTGTCAATCAGATAAATCTGTGCCGGGACCGAGGATTGAACCCCGGCCCCTAGCACAGAAGTCTGACACCTTACCCCTAGACCACCAGTCACCTATTCGGGCTATACCCATACGTAATAATAACTATATTGTGTTAGTGATTATATAGGTTTAATTAATAGGAAGTGTAGGCCTACCCATATTTACATGGAAGAAAAGTGGAAAATTATTTTGGAAAAACAATCCTCATCCGTCACTAGTGGTCCAGTCTATTCTGAGAGTTACACCTTTAGACCATTCAAACGCCAAAGTGGGTCTACTAGTAGTTATGTGAACAGTAGACCTTGCTCCCTCCTTTCAAAAATTGTTATGTACATCACATGACTAGCGAGCTTGGGATAACGAAATGATCATTTTTATGGAAAAGGAGATGAACAACGTATAGTTCAGTGGCAGAACATTGGCCTACTTAGCCAAGTGTTCAGGGTTCGATTCCATGTTCAAGTATAATTTTTGAACATTTACGGACAAACTAGAAGAGTTTGATGATTATTCCGCTTGCTCACCTATTCAGGTTATGGATTCTATCATTACCTATAAAATAAAACAAGTAGTTTAGTTAAGTTTTATCGAGCCCTACTGAGAAAGATAATGTTAGTATTTCTAAAATCAAAACTGCCCTTCATATTATGACCTTACTTCTGCTTCTTAACACGAAGGTTGATTTGATGTGATTTATTTTTATCCATCTGGAGCCAGACATGCACTCAGCCTTTCAGCTTCTTAGGAAGTTCATAAAGTTTGGTGTCCCCGTTGTCTTCCACATTGAATTTCTATGAGCGAGCCTGGAAAAGACCTACCAAATTTGGGGGGAAAGTCATTTTCACATACCTGCCAGTGTTATTGTAAATGTCACAATCAACATGAGACCAACGGCTTTGCTTAGCCTCCAAAAAGGGCTGGGTTACGGATTTTTATCACTTAAGCAAAATCTATCAACCTCGGCTGGGTTTGAACCCATGAACATCGGGTCACTAGGAGAGAACTTTATCCCAAGATTACCAAAGTCAACATATTCTTACAATAGGCCTTCATTCACACTTATGTTACTCAATGGAAGCAAATGTTACTAGGCCTACTCCTAGTTTAAACTAAAAATATAAAGCTCAAAACTCAAGAAATATAGTATGTTAGAGTTTGTTATACTTTACTATAGTTAATTTGAAAGGTGACCTGGTGGTCTAGGGGTAAGGTGTCAGACTTCTGTGCTGGGGGTCCGGGTTTCAATCCTCGGTCCCGGCACAGATTTATCTGATTGCAACCCTTCACCTCTGACAAGACGTGTATTAATCACAACTTGTGAATGTGAGGAATGCCAGGCCTCCACCGTGGTTCGGATTCCACGTTAAACTGTAGGTCCTCCATTTCATCTCACAATCACCCTTCCATTACACATAAGCGTAAGTGCGTATAACCCGAACGGTTAGTAAGACGTAGTGCTAATAATAATAATAATAGTTAATTTTTTAAGCATCGCGTCTTACTACCTGTTCGAATTATACGCCTATTTACTAATTACGCTTATGGTTTTAGGGATTAGGAAGGTTATATTTAGAGGATGTGTACCCGCATTTGCATAGAGTGAGAAAAACTCCCGAAAGAGTTTCAAAACTCAATCTCCCCATCATCGGCTATCTCGTCTACTCCTAGAGCATGGCCTTAGACCATGCGGCCACCAAATATGGTTATGGTTAGTTAGTTAAAGGTCAACCAATAGATAAATCTGATGTTCACTGAATATTTTCCGACAAAGGAATATTACCTGCAAATTTGTCCCTTAATTATTTCCAAAAAATGTTCCATTTAGGAGCATTTATTTTTTTAATAAAAATCACCGGCAATTTAAATGGAAAGAGTGCAAATTGTGATATACCATGTATATTGCATCCTAAAAACGTTCGCACAAGAAACATTATCAAATGAGTAACAATAAGAGCGATAACAGTGAGTCTAGTTCTCTTTTCACACGCACTTATTGACTACAGCGCTTGGTGTTTGTAAATGTCACTAATGTGGGGTCTGCTAATGACCTAATATGTTAATAATTTAACATTTATATTCAAAGCCTTAACGAATACATCACCTTCCCTTGAGATTCAATATTCTAAAATGTTTACCAAAAATTTGTCATCTCTTATTGATATTATGTTTTTATATCGAATATTTATTAAGAACCTTTGTTCCACCCTCCCTTATTCTATCCCCCAACTGTCCCGTAACGAACTATTTGATGGCTTTATATGTATATTACACATCGTTAATGAAACTGTCCACTATATGAATTGGGCAAATTTCTGTACACTCCATTAACTGGCCTCTTCTATTTACCATTTCAATAATTAGTCAAAAATTGCATTAGCTCTTGCCTATTACATGTATTGTCTTATCTACTACAAGCTAAACTTAGAATCATTTTCAGATGTTATATTTAACTAAGCCAACCTAACTAAACCTAACCATCCATTATAAAACCATTAAAAGTTTAGACCAGGCCCGTTCTTCACTTGCCCATTTCACGGACCGGGAAAAAACTCGTCCAATTCATGAATTGAAATTTTGCCTTGTATGTGAAATAGACAAGCGAAGAAGCGAATTTACAAAAAGGGCAGAGATTTACCCATTTCATGAAATTGCCATTTTCACTTTTGGGGTGTAACATCATAATGTAACAGGCCCTAAGTTCCGTTTCCCCAACCTAGCCCCTTCATATACTTAGTAGTCTATGGAAAAAATTTATAGAAAAGGTTCAATTTGAAGATTTTAGAAAAGTGCTTATTATTATATTGACTACCAGTCCGGGGATCATTGGTTTGGTTCCTTGGGCTGTAGATGAAGTTATTTACTATTTGTACAGGCTGCAGATTTGTTCCCTCATCCAATCAGCAACTATCTGGGCCCTGGGCTGTGTAGAGTCAGTTCTAGCCTATTAGTCGTGTTGCCCTAAGGTAAGTTAATTTGTAATTCATATTCTGATATAATCTGTTAAAATATAAAAAGTGCTCAGTGAATAAAAATCTCTATAAAATGTATTAATTTCTGTGAATATTTGAGTGTATTCCGTTAATGGAAGGGAGTTTTTTAAATTTCACTTAAATTAACTTGATTTATTACATCCGTAGGCCTACATTCTAGGAGTTTAATCGTCATGAAAATGAATGAAAACTTATCAAACAATGACATTTGAAGGGTTTTCCATTTTAATGTGTAACATTTTCATGAAGATTATTTTTACTTTCTCGAGACTCTTCGTAGATAGGAAGTAATGTGATGGAAAAAAAAAATAGAGTTTGAGATTTTGATGGATGTCGACCCATTGAATCAGAAAAAGGGTTTTTGCAATGCCTTCTGTCTGTATCTCGGTCTATAGGTTAAACAATTTTATCGATTAGGCTCAAACTTGGCATCTAGGGTTTTCATAGGATTCTCCCCATAAGTTTTAGAGTTAAATTTCCAACCCTAAGATTAAAAGAAATTTTATTGTGGGTAAAAGGAGAAAAAAAAATGGTTTTATTAAAATGCACTCTAGTGAATTTGTTAAAATGTGTGTATTGGCATTGTTTAACACTACAAAACATTATGCCACATCTCATTTTTCCTCGAAAAATGACTTGGTGGCTACTCTAAATTAGGGGATAGCTCCAATTTTTATCACATCTCTACAACTCTGCAAGATTTATTGAAAACGGGTATAAATATTAAAAATAAATGGTGCGTTGCACCGCACAGATTTTCTCCCGCTTTTATTTTAGAATAAACATATAATAAAAACTTGTAGGATTTGTAAAACTAAATAATAGGTGTATACATTGTTGTAGAAACACTACACCAAAGATCATAAATGAAGTAATATATATAGTCACTTACTCTATGGAATTAGGAACCAGTAATAATATTACAGAAAAATTGAGAAAGGAGAAATATATTTGTCCACCAGAAAGCATAAGAATCAAATTCATTTTCAAACACATGAATTAAAAAGTAAATATATTGTATTTGCTTATAGCTCAGATACTATTAGTTTGCTAAAAATATATTACAAATAAAAGATTTTTATCTTTAAGAGTAGGTAACTTTAAAATGATGATTTATTTCGTATCCCAAATAGTTGCGAATAAATGATGAAAATTGGAAAATTTCCCTGAAGTAAAGTACCCTCAAAGTCATTTTCATGAGAAAATGAGAATTAACATCTTGTTTATAATAATAAACAGTGTATATATATATATAAATTTAATCAAAATCGTTAATACGAATTTTTAAAAATCAATTTTTCTCTTTTTCCCCTTCTGTAAACTACATTTAAATTTAGGGTTAGGTATCCAATTCCAAAAAACCCTCGGAAGGACCATATGAAAGTCCCAGATACCAAGTTTTAGCTCAATCGATCACACAGTTTTGGATCCAGCCTGAGGTACAAACGGAAATACAGATAGACAGACAAATGGCATTGCGAAAACGACTTTTTTGGTTTCAGGGAGTCATGAAACTTCGACATTTATCAAAATCTCAAGTTGGATTTTTTTGACGATCAAGATACTTCCTCCCTAGGGGGTCAAGAAAAAGTAATAAATAACTTTTGTAAGAAATTTCATTTAAACAATTTATACAAAAACATTTAAACAAAAAGAATATTTTCTGAGCTATAAGAAAATATATAATTTAAATCAAGATCTGGGAAATGTGAAGTTGATTAATACGATCTCTGGTGGGCAAATATGTTAATTTTTTCCTTAATGTGTTTTTTGTGAGTGTGAATATTATTTAATTAATGATCTTTGGTTGGATTTGATCCTTTTTTTCCCAATATATTTCTGTAAACAATGTAGATTACGTATTTAGTTTCACATATATTATGAATTTCAAACAAATGTCTCAATTTTATAGATAAAGGAGCGATAAAGTCTGAACAGTGCACCCTACTATTTATTTTTAATTAGCAGAACTACTTTTAATAAAGGAAGAAAATATTCTCAGAGAAGTGGGTGTAGAACTCCAACCTATTGTATAAGAGTCAGACACATTATTTGTGTAGCTAGTATTATATAATCTAATAAAAATGTAGCTATCAACTGCATTATAAAGTTTTTTATTTCATGAAAATACCTCTCCTTATCTTCAACAATTCAAATATTCACCCTAATAAATATGGGGAAAGTCTTCTTTGAATAGATTTTTTTTATAAAAGACTTATTTTTTTAGAAATCTCCCCTTACACCCCTTGTTGAGAAACCTCAACGCCAGAAGTGTTCTTGAAGTGAAGTGGGCTAATTCGTGAAAGGAGGAATAATTCTTAGGATTTCTTCAATTCCTGTGACACAGAGTTGGAGGTTTAGCGTAAAATCAAATGGAGAACTATAGGGCGACCAAGAAATATTTGGATGGAGAGGTGATAGTAGAATATTAAATAACAAACACTGTGCTGAGAATTACCATGCCCTCCTTACCCCAAGGCCGAGTGATTGAGAAGGTAGGCTACAAATACAGTAGATATTGTTTTTTGATCCTATACGGGGCCTAAAAGTATGTATTATTGTTTATCGTTTTTCTTGGTACTTGTATATTTTAAATCCTAATATTGGGTTGGCGTATACTATTTATTAAGAGGAGATTGATTCTCATCATCGTAGAGGAATCACGACCTTAAGTGAAGAATATTAATTATACTATTTATTAAATAGACACTCCCAAAATATATCTCAAAGGTCAGATGGTGACGGATCAAAATTAAGTTTTAGGATTTGGCAAAGATATAATGTAAAAAAATCCAACTAGGAAATGAAACCAAGGAACCTGGAGATTGAAACAAAAGGCGAGGTAGAAAAAGAACAAAGGTACTCAGTATTTTAAATTGTGAAGTGGAGAGAGGCATAAACAAAACATGTGAAGAAGAAAGCTGTTGGATATGATGATATATCAACTGACTTGCTGAAGGAACTGGGAAACAATGATGACCATAGCAAAACTTATAAATATGACCTACCAAACAGGAGAATGGCCTAAAGAATTTCTAAACGAAGCCATGGTGGCGTTAATTAAAAATAAACAACAATATTTTTAGTGACCACAGGACTATCAGCAACATTTATCATGTCGGGAACACCATGGCAAGAACACTCAACCAGCTACAGGAACAGAAAATAGAAAGTTTGATGGGAAAAGACCAATTTGGTTTCAGAAAAGGAAAAGAAACCATAGATGCTATCGGGATGTTGAGAATAATTTAAGAAAGAGTGTTGGGAGTTAAGGGTCATTTCTACATTGGTTTCATTGGCTGGCAATAGGTGTTCGATGGAGTGAAGGGGAAGAAACTGATGGAAGTAGTTGAGAAGATCGGCATCAACTGGACCGACTTAAAGCTGATTGTTAACCTGAACCTGCGACAGAGAATGAAGTAGAGACCAACAGCGTAGAAATAGAAATAGGAGTAAGGCAGGGATGCTGTCTGTCACATAGTCGGTTTAACCTGTATGGAGAGTGGCTGGTCAAGGAATCTCTGGAGGGACGTGCCAATTTCAGGAAAGGAGGTCGCGTCATCAACACAGCAGATAATCTATGATCTAGAATTGCTGGCCAAAAAATTAAGGAGAGTTGTAGGAAATGATAGACCACCTGATGAAGATATTTAGAAGATATGATGTCAAAATTAATGGGGATTTAAGAAAATAAATAGCTGCTGAAAATTAAAATTGGAAACCAGGAGTGTGAAATCATAGAGCAGGTCACGTACCTATGAGGTCTGCTGACAAAGGTTGTATACCGCCCCTAGAAAATTAGGGTGAGTATCGCCACGGCCAAGGAAGTTTTCAACAAGAAGAGTTTACTGCTGACTAGCATGTAAGGAGCAGAAACTTGAACTCTTAGGAAGCTGAAAAAGAAACTATTGTAGAGCTTTCATCTGTGGTGGTGAATAAGACTGAGAAGATTATGTGGACGACAGGATGACAAATAAAGTATTCCTAAGAAGAGTGGGTGAGAAAAGAACCATTTTGGATGTAATTATTCGGTAAAAAGCAAACTGGATCGGACACAACCTTAGGAAAAACTGTCTTCTCCATGACGTCATAGAAGGAAAGGTTGAGGGAAAGAGGAGTTTAGGAAGAAGAAGGATTCAAATATTGGATGATTTGAAGGAAAGAATAAAATTCTGGGAGCTAAAGGAGTAGGCAGAGGACAGGGTACATTGGTGGTATAAGTTCAATGACAACAGTAATGGATATGTCGTAAGATAGAACACATAATAATAATAATAATAATATCCTTTATTCATCATCTTACAGTAATAAGGCAAAAATGATTATACACAATTTAAATACATATTATAGATCTATTGTATAAATCCTAGGGTAGGTATAGAAAATGTAGGTGTGACCTAAACCTATTTTCCCCTCCCTAATCCTTCCCCCTCTCCCATCCTCTTACTGAAGATTCTGACATGCAACGGCTGCCCTGAAAACGCTGTGACGTTAATATAATTGAGACCATAAACGTAAATTCCGCTCTCCAACCCCACTTCCAAACTTTACAATCCATCAATCCTAGCCCTGTAAATGCGTCAGCCGGCTTTCCAGCTTAGCCACGATTGATGCATTGATCTGATCAATTGAGTGATGATCAAGTACAAATATCCAATTAAATGCTGAACAAGTACTAATTACTTACATTGTAAGGTAGTAAGCTTGCCTTGCATTGTTACGTCTTCACCAAACTTCATATACCTTTACAAGATATCAACAAATTTCACCAATCTTCACCATCGTAATGAAATAGAATTTCATTTGGTAATCATTCTAATCAATATTTTCCACCCGTCATATATTTTAAACTAATGAATATTTTCAAAATATAAAACTCAAAGCAATCATATGTGTTAGGAAATCTTCTAACAGCTGGGTGACTAAAGATATTTATTTTTTTATTGTTGACAACTAAAATTTCATCGCTCCCAGTTAACTCCACCCTTATTGCAAACACTTGTGAAACATGGCTGAAGGACATGTTTTGTCTCTTTTTTTTTTTTTTACTCCATCTCATTCTTTCGCTTCTCGAAGTATAGACCCTGGTGCAACTTAAAAAAAAATGGATGGTTCTGGAACAATTTCCTTTGAAAGCTATACGTAAATAGAAGGCTTCTCCTAACAGTCATCCTATAGAATTATACGGGAATGGTCCACTTCAAATTAATCTTTGTATTTAAAAAAATAAAAACAGTTAGAGTATAAAAAAACAGTCTGTTAGCTACCGTACCGGGTTAAGTTTATAAATATAGTAAATAAAGAACTATAAATTGATAAAATGCCAGTTCTCATAAATATAGATAGTAAGAACCCAGCCCTTACTAACATTAACAAGCCGGAGCACAACAAGTCTCCAACCTCCGAGAGTTCCCTACCTTCACCACCTTCATAAAAACAACATTATAAAGTGGAACCCAACAAGCAGAGGATTCATCATCATCACCATCTCACCTCACAAAATACACTATAAGTGAATTCAACAACGAGGGGCTTCACCAGCGAAACTTAACGTTTCAATTTGGCTTCAACAACAGGGGGCATCACCAGCGAGAAGCATAACGTTTCACCATAGTTCACCATACCTCATAATATTTCACCATAATTCACAAGATTTTAGTAAACATCACAGGATTTCACAAAACTTCACGATATTTCACAAGATTTCAACAAATTTTAAAAAAAGTCACAAGATTTCAACTAATTCAAAAGATTTCCTGATATTTCAACAAATCCTGCAATATTTCACAAGATTTCAACAAACCTCAACAAACCTGTTAGATAGATGGGTCATTAACGAGTACAATTTTACATGAATCATGACTCTGGTCGATGAATAGTAATAGCGTGCATGACCCTAATCAAGTATATACAGGTTAAGTCGTTATTGGTCTCGGACTCACCAGGAAATATATGGAGGACTGTGTCCCGAAAGTGATTAAAATGGTATTCACAAGCCCTTGAAAATCGAGTTTGAAAATGCTTTTATGTAAAAATATCAGAAAGAGATTGAGCTAAAACAACAAATCCCTGAATAATGTTTTGTTGAACTAAAATGTAAAGCCTCTGAAAATTTGGTTGGTTCCCTTTTACTTATTAAATGGGGGTTGCCACCCTCTTTTCTCATTGAATTTTTTAACACTGAGCTGTAATTGATTTTTAATTAAGAACTATTAATTAGCATGTCTAAATCAACAAAAAAGGTCATCTTGTCAGAGCTCTATCAGGTTTAGAGTTTCTGAGAAAACCACAGGATTGGTTTTATTACAGGTTGTTAGTGCCTTGGGGCTAGGCAGCCAGTTGTGCGGTGTTGCAGGATGATTCGAGGGTGGCAAACCCCATTAGTACCTGAAAAGTGTAAGTGAAAACCGACCTTATCCTTGGGAAGTGACTAAAAAACCATCGTGTCAGTACGCAATCAAGACATACTGACCAAGAGGCCGCCATATGTTGGAAAATGCAGGGTCAACTTCTGAGGATTGAGTGTGTAATATGATTCGCACAATGGACCATCTGGCCTTTAACCTCAGTTTTCTAGACCGTAAACTGTTTTTTCATTCATTTTTCAAATTTTACTCACGAGGCTGATATGAACCCGTTCCAAACATACTGTTTCACAGAAAACCTTGAAACACAAGGGAGTAAACCCAGAAGCTCTGGATCTGTAACCAAGAACTCAGACCACCAGACCAGAGGGGTGGTCTGTGAAGTGACTATATATTGTTAAAGTCACCCTGATTCAAAAGTTAAATGGATATCGAAAAAGAACCTATCTTTAGACAGCCAGTATCTTAAAAGACTGGAATGGGGTTAACCTAAATCTTACTGTGATCTTCATTAGGTTTAACCATATTTATCTACTTGTTTTTTATCAATATCGTTTCAGGTTTATCTTTCACATATAACAGTTTATATTTAGGAGCATTATGCTGAGTTTAAGACTACAGTATATTTCAAGATAATTACAAGTCCATTTAGAATCGTTATGTAAAGTTAAAAATATTGTATCTTATAAAATAATAACATTTACATTTAGGATAATTATGTTAGGCTTACGAATGCTGTATCTTTTAGGATAATAATAAAATATTCATTTAGGATTATTATGTTAAATTAAAGATTGATGTATCCTTTAGTTTTTTTAATACTAAACACAATTGTATTCTATACAGCTTCTTTCATTTTCAAGACATGTCAATACCTGCAGCAAGGCACCATGCCTCAATTTTCCGTCTTTCTCTCTCTCTCTCTCTCTGTCTCCCTTCAGACGGATTGAGACCTGTTGAGACATTCATTCTTGTATGACACCCACACAATTAATTTTTAGATGCGTTAGAAAAAAGGGATTGGAGGGGTTCAAGATTTCCAAAATGTAACATAAATAGCTACTTATGAGTGTGATAGAAAATTGAAATTTGCAAGTAGTTAAAAGGACCACAAACACAAAAAAAAAGCTTGATAATTTTTAATTTTCAAGTGGAACCATATTAAATAGGGAAGGGGGCGTATGAACGGGGGAGGGGGGGAATTATAAGTGTGGTATGCAGTTTAAATTTGGAAGTTAGGTAGAAGGACAGCTCCAGATAGCCAACTAATTCTTAAAAATTGAAACATCTAAATGGTAACTAGGAAAATGGGGTTGTGGCTAGAGTTTTTAGTTCTTAAATATATAAAAACTAGTTCTCAGTGTGGTAGAAAAATGAAACTCGGAGGGAAAGTAAAAGTACCACGTCCGCCAAATAAACATAATAGTCTGCATATTTAAAGTTTAAATCGAACCCCGGTAAATAGGGAAAGGGGGTGTAAAAAGAACAACCAAACTCTTAGGTGTGACAGAAAATTTAGATTTGGCAAACAGGTATAGAGAAAACTTCGGATAGCCAAATGAATCTTATAATTTAAAATTTCACAGAGTGAGTTGGAAAAAGCTGTCTGGGGGCTCAAAATTAATTTACAAAAATATTAGAAACAACTGCTTCTCAGTGTGTTAGAAAACTGAAATTCGGCAGGCATTCCAAATAACTATAAAAGTCCGAACATTTTTAAATTTTAAGGAGGGACTCCAGAAATAAGGGGCTAGGATTATATATATATATATATATATATATATATAATTTTAGGTGTGGTTAGGAAATATACATTTGGCAGGCAGATAGAAGTACAATCTCAGATAGCCAAATAGCTTTTAAAATTTTAAATTTCTAATTGGGTGCTAGAAAATATAGGGAAGGGAATGTTGAGGAGGTTAACATTTCCAAAACTAATAAATAAAAATACTTTTCCATGTGGTATCAAACTGGGATTTGGAAATCAGATATAGGGACCCTCAAAATAACTGTAACGTTTGAATATTTAAAATTTCAAAATGGAACTTCAGGAAATATGGAGAATAGAGATTGGGGGAGGGGTTGATTGTAATACAAATGTGGGTAGGGTAGGAAATTTTAACTTGTCAGGAATTCAGAGGGATTACCTCAAATAATCACATACATTTTAAATATGAGTTATTTTTAAGGTCCCTGGTGAAATCGACGGGGTGGGGGGAGGCGCTTTAAAAATTTACAAAACTATAAGAATAAACTACATATCATAGTGCTAGATGATTGACATTTGACAAGTGGTTATACGGATGACCTCAAACGATATAAGAGTCTCAATTATTGAATTTCAAATGGAAGGAAAGAAAAATGGGGAAGGCGGGTGCTATCAAAATTTCCAAGTCTAATAATATAAAAGAAACTTTTTAGTTACGTTGGAAATTTAAACTATGCATGTAAGTTAAGGTACTGTACCTTCCTGGATAGACAAATGAAGTCTAAACATAATAAAATTTCAAAATTGAAACTTGGTAAATGGAAGCTCTTAAAATGCACACAACTAATGTGGATAGTTTAATATTTAGTCTAATTTAAACCATGTAAACCAAACAATAAACCATAAGGAAATCACAGAAGGTGTTGAAAGTGTGTTCCTCCTTCTCTGTAACCCAAATTCATTTGTTTAACTATATTTATAGACACACGACGAAACATTGCCTAGGGTATGGTTACAATGCACTTCTAAATGTTGGTTTGAAGTTCAGCCAAGGCTGTGGGTTGTTTGCATATACTGTCTGTTTTAAGTATCCCCACAGAAAAGAATCAGGTGGCGTTAGGTCTGGGGAAAGATGTGGCTACAAACCATTAGAAATTTAGATAGTTAAAAATTATGTTTGATCAGTAAAAAAAAAAATTAAGATAACCAAATAATTCTTAAGATTTCAAATTTGGAGTGTGGGAATTGAAGAGGAGTGGGGTGGGAGTAAATTTACATCTTTCCAAGAGAATTAGAAAATTTAATTTTTATCAAGGAATAAATATTAAACTCGACAATTTGGTAAAGTTACCACATAACCATGAAAAATGTAATGTTTGGAACTTGAATCAGGTGCTGATTAATGGAGGGTGGGGGGAGGGTGGGAGATATACATTTCCTAAACTGATAAAAAAAAAACCTTCTCGGCCATGGTGGAAAAATCAAACTTTGAAAAGGCAAATGAAAATTTAAAAAATAAACGATTACAAAAACTAAAGATTATCTTAAGGCGATTGGACCTTTTATTTAGCGTGAAATTGCAGAGCCATGACAACAAACGGTTATCTTCAAGAATTTTTATTGTTTTGCAATTTTCTTTTTGGAAACGGTTTGTTTGTTTGTGTGGTTTTTTATTTACATAAACATCTATACAGACATATATATATATTATATATATATATATATATATATATATATAATCACTATTTAAATGGACGTACACCCCAGCCCCGAGGGGCTCTCGAATACCAATCGCTACAGCCAGTTATATGGAAACGGTTTGTTCAAGAATAGAAGCATGTTGATTAAGTAGTACTTTTTATATACACTCCTACTATATGGTTTTAATAGTGATCAAATATGGATGAAATTGACATTCTTCAATAGAAAACTCCCAACTTTATAACAAAAAATAAGAAAATGTAACAATTAATAAACATCGACATAGTTAATATATATATTTATTAATAAAAGTAATTTATAGATACGATTAATTATTAAAATTATGATCAACACCGAGGTTATTAACGGCTTTATTTTTAGAGGTAGGGGGACAAAGATAGTTTAGAGGAAGTGCACCCACACAAGCTTTAAGAGGGAATGGGAAAAGCGAAATAAATAATAATATGGGGGAAAGCCACTCTTTATACACTAGGTCAATTTTGGGTCTTCTAATTCTCCAACACCAGCAAGCCAGTCAATTGAGACAAACGTTTTCCACTCTGTGGCCACCAGTGCACGTATTTATTAGAAGCCGCTTAGAAATGAATGGGAATAGGGCTTATAGGTATAAATTTTAAGCCATTAATGGCATTTACTTGTATACGCTAACATATTACTATACAAACCAGACACATTTGCAAAGCAATTACATACTTTATTCTTACCCAGGGGACAATAGATTCATATTACAACTGGGTTTATAAAGTATTTGTCAAATTATTGGCCTTTCATTGAGGAAAATAATTGTGTTTTTTTAATTCATTGATATTTTGTGTACGCAATAGAATTAGTATTGCTTGAAAATTTAATGTTTTTATTTTGTTACAAAAAAACCTTTAATAATTTTTAAATGTGAAAAAAATCTCTTGCTAAATCTAGTGGTGGACATTTCTAGTCCCAAAAATAATGTAAAATTCTTCACATATGATTAGATTTTTATTAGGAGACTACGTGCAGAATCCTTTTAGCAAGTAGAACCTAGGCCTACATTTCATAGTGATATAACTATATATAATATAGGCCTATATTCATCTAAACAAGTTCTTTGGTCTACCATATTCCAAGGATTCAATTTAAGACAACGTAAACAATTACTTAAATAGTAGGCTACTTTTTATTTTTTATTTTATCAACACAAACCTTAATAAAACTTAATCCAGCTTTGTATGGTTGAAATGAGTAACTACAGTGAAAAGCTAACACATCTATTCTGGGGATATTATGAGAACCCACTCTTGTCATAAAACCTACAAGGTGCACCTAATCAGGAGTTAGACCTTTAGGGTCAAAGTTAAACCCATGATAAAGACACGCTTTTGCTGATTACAATATTAGAACAAGTTATATTTAAATACCATTTGTGGTTCTTATTTTAAAACTTAGCATTTTAATAAACTTAAAATAGCAGAGTATTAAACCTGGATGTTGAATAAGCTCTGTTGGGTCTCAGTAGACTCCCAATTCTACCAGTTCTCTTTCCTTCTATAAGTCCAATCACAATAAGTTCTTGAAATAGAAATCATTAACCAAAACTATGCATCTACGCTTGAAAAGTGAGTCGTAAGATGATGAGTAACCGCTTCGGTAACTGCATGGTCTAAGGCGCTACTCTCGCAATTTACTAAACAGCTGAAGATGGGGAAATCAGGGTTAGATTCAGGGCCTATACAGTGGGTGGTTTTTCCTAAATCTTTTCCACTCCCCCTTCACGCAAATGTGGGTAAAATTCCACTAAATTCAAACTTCTTAATCCTAAACGCATGGGTGTAATTATTAGATTAGCGTACAACCCGAACTACTCGTAAAACGTGGTGCTATAAAAAAAAGTTTGGTGAGTTAGCTCGTTTTAATTCAACGTTTGGCGAGCTGTATCATTGCTTCTAATCCAATTCCCGATGATCGCAGATTTGAGCCGTGAAGAAAGGTAGAGAGGGGTTGGTCCATTGTTGATGCTAAACTCTTTTAAACTACTAGTCCAAGACAGGTCGAGGACGTCTGTTGTTGCATTCATTGCTTACAATACAGACAAGACAGAATACCACACCATCTAGAGATCATATTAAGGTTGAATGAGCATGAAAACCCGGCCTCAACGAAAGAAATAAACTAAACGTTAGAGGATCTTGACTATTTTTATATGGTGAAAACCATGTGTTTGGGAAACAAACAAACGATCAACATGGCGATAAGCTTGTTTTTAAATTGTGTGCTTTATATAAGTTTATTAATGGTGCAGTGTGTGTTGCCAGGGAAGATGAGGGAGAATCAGACGATTTACACTGGCATTCGTGTGTACTGTGTAGGGATATTGTTGAAAGACAAACGCCAGTGTCGGAGTTCAGGACTATTATCTCACGAGTTATTGACAGTTACTGCTATCTTTGGGGTCAGCCCTGTTTTTAAAGGGAAATGAAACAAAATTATGTTGGTAAGTCTGTTGTCATGAGTCATTACTTTTAATTTATAAATATTGGTATATATCTAGGGATGAGTTTAGTTGTGATTAGATTGCACGTAATTGTATAATTACATGCTAAAGAATGGTGTGTAGACACAATCTGTACTTTAACCCCCAAATCTCCCCCTCCCACCTGAAGGTGGCCTTGATGTAGCGTAAATGTACCCCTATTTGCACGATGAGAAAGTGGCAAACAATATTTTTAAAACATACACCCGTGGATTCGTATTTCGATCTTCCCGCAATTCTAGTCTATTTCGAGAATGATAATTTAGACCAGGGCTTCCCAAACTTTTTAAACTGATGGAGCTATTGCACCAGAAAAAATACATGCTGGAGCCCTCATTGAATTGCTTACACTAATTTTATAAACATTCAATAATAGGTTTTTTAAGCACGTTATCTTCCTATCCATTCGGGTTATACGTTTATGTATTAATTACGCTTATGGTCTTAGGGATAAGGAAGGTTATCTTTAAAGGAAGTGTACCCACAATTGCTTTAAGGGAGAGTGGATAGCCATTTTGTAAAAGCTACCTTCGGTACACCCGACTAAGACTCAACCTTAATCTCCCCGTCATCGGCTGTCTAGTTTACTGCAAATGACAACAGTTAAATTTGGTATATATAAAACAAACAAAAGTATCACATGTTTTGGCTGTGCCTTTGGCAAATGTCCTTTATTCAGTCCCAGTGTATTGAGTATGGAGTTTTCCAAAGATTATTTTCCATCCTCTCACCAGGAAAATGTCAGTTGGTTTCTTTATTCTTTATTTGCATCTTACTACAAGACCAATCCAGCCGTAATAGTGAGATCACTTTTTGGTTTATATTGTAATTATTATTTTTTACTTGATACTTGTTTGACACCTTACCTTATTCGGTAGCGCGTCTTTCTATTGGGCCATAGGTCCCAGGGTCCAGGTCCTAGAAAGAAATTTTAGCTCATTTGATGTTACAATCCACAATCCTCGTTGTGTATGTGTACGTACACATGTCTGTATAAAGGCATACACGTATATGTATTAGCCATTTATCCTGAAAGACAGTAAACTTGCCTTCACGGATTACACAATGGTGAAGCTTATAAGTTAGGACTATAGTGTAAATAGATAAGGTAAGACTGACACCTTTCAGCGTAAACGTAGTGTACATGTATGTATATACTTGTGCATAAATAAATATGTGTGTATGTGCCATCTACCATTACCTTGAACTATCTAATCAAAGAGGACAGGATAACAAATAGCGTCAGTCTTAAAGAAAGATATCAACACTCTTCGTAAGAGATGATGACAAACCATGCTATGGAGATAGGAATAACCCCCAGCACCAGGACAGGAATCGATTTAAAGCATCCGGAGTGAAGGTCAAGTCCGCTTGCACACCTAACACCTTTCCGTCGAAGCCAGTGTTGACAATGTGAGGAGTACGATGACCCCTTGTTGCACGCGGGTCAGTCTTAATGCCCACATAGTCGACGGGATGGTTTTCGGGGGTCCTCACCGCCAGACCAACAGAAGACAAAGCAAGAGCGCCAGCCCTGAGAGAAAGAGAGAGAGAGAGGTTAAAGAGATTGCGGTCCTACTTTAAGAAGACAGGTGGAGACGTGCGGACCACCAGGACCTCCAGTTAACTTACCTCGGTTTGCCCCCCCTTGAAGCTCAAACCGGTCACCGTGCTGCAACTCAAAACTAGTCCTTCTTTTGTCTTCGGCTGGTAAGTGGCGCTAGTTCCTCAAGCACGGACTGCCTTACCGCCAATCCAAAGCACCCCCTACCACTCATCTTTTACAAATAAGAACATTCCATATATTTATTTAGGGAACTAAAAAACTTTTCCCTAATATTGGTATTTATTTTTTCTTCGTTACGTTTTCCTACCCGTTCTGGTTGTACGCATTCTATAACTACTCCAATGTGAGGAATGAGGAAGGTAGAACTTAGAAGAAATGTACCGGATTCTACGTGAAGGAAGAGTGGGAAACTGTCTACGAAAAGCCACCCTCAGTAAACACGGATGGGATTCAAATCAAATGTCCCCGTCATCAGCAATCTGTCTATGGGGAGAGTGACAAATTAGTACAGAGGTCACCAAACTTATTGAAAAAGGGAGAAAATTTTAAAATGTAAAATAGTTTGCGTGCTACCTCATATTCAAAGTTAGATGTATCACGTATTTACTATTGTTAAACAGATACTTTGTCTCGATACCTCGATTCAATAAGGGGCTAACTCTGTGGCATGGACTCATATTTGTAATGGAACTAATGGAAAAAGTTAGTAGAGTTAGTACTAAAATTAATTTTTTGATTTCTCTAATATATACAAACCATTAATATTTTAAACAAAATTATAGTCAAATATACATGTTGTACCGTAACAAATGGGACCCATCTCAGAGGTAGACAGGAGAGACAAAACAGAAAAAATGAAAAAAAGACAATAAACGCATGTGTCCCATTTGACTTTGTTTCTGAGTAATAGTCACGTTTACACTCCAGTAATGTGGAGCTGCTTAGCATTAGAAGAAGCGTTCGAAATGGCCACCTTCTGCCTGAATGCCCCTGTGCGTGCAACTCTAAGCCGGAATTTTAAGATATTGTTTTAATTTTTTTTAATTAATCAAAAAATTAGGATACATTAACACTGTGAGATATATTTAGTAGTACATTTAAATCAGCTGTGGAATTCGGGTTATGCTGAACCTTGTGCACGAACATGTGAACCTGGTAGATGGAATTTTTAAATTTTGATTATATTTATGCTTTCTCTTTTGACCCTTTTAATCTATTTTACACTTTTAATTTACTCTTTTTTACATTTTTTAGAGCTCTAAATTTTATTGTGCTTAACTTTATGCCCTTTTTGCACTTTTTACACCTTTTTAACCTTTCTACCATTTTTATTCTAAAATACGTCTCCGGGGCTTAGCCGGGTAATTAATGTAAAAAGGTGTCAAAAGTGCAATAAAGGGTAAAAGGACAAAAATAGTCAAAAGGTAAATCTATTCATAAAGGGCAATAAGAAAAAAAAGGGCAAAAAGGGTGCAATAGTGCCAAAATGGTAAAGAGCTCAAAAAGAGTAAAAATAAATCAAATAGAAATAAAAAGGTTAAATAGGTTAAAGGTGTAAAAGAAATAAAAACTGTCAAATGTTTTCTTGTCATTTGGTGAATCTTCCCTAGAGAGATGATCACGTACCCCTGAAATTCGTGCCCGTCACCGTGGGAGCACGCATACCACAGTATTAAAACCACTGATCTAGACTAAAGAATCCATGGGTATCCCCAAGTAGTGCCATCTCAATTTTTAAGGGGGCAGGCAGAGCCTAATCTCTTCTCTCATGTTCCTACACCCTCGATGACCATCTATAACTGTACTTTCATAAAGTGTTGTGTTTTGATTTTACAAAATATATTAGTATTTAAAGTCTTGAAATAAATCTTAATTTTATGAACGGGGTAGATTACAATTTATATTGAGGATATTTTTTTTAATCTATGAAGTATTTTGATAAATTTGTTTTATTTAAGATATAAACAATTTAACACTATTTTCCGGTTGTTTTTGGTCTTCTCTCAATATTATTTTATTGCCATAACCTGATTATAATGATTAACCTCGCACTCCATTTCCAAAAATGTATCTGGTTGCAATAGCCTCAGGGACGGCCCAAGCTATTTTTGCGCCTGGGTGGGATTGTTTTTTGGCACCCCTCCATACAACCGGGGGATGTTAGGAAACCATAAAAATAATCCCCAAACTTAACAACTCCAAAACTAATGTAACCTGGGCGTGATATGAAAATAATCTTAATGAAAATTCCAAAAATTGTAAACATACTTCAAACGTTTCACTGTTAGATTATACGAAAATGATACAAAGAACATCTTTTGAAGACAATGCTTTGCTCTTTATATCTTATACGCACAAATACTTTGATATAATTAACTATTATTATTATTAGCACCGCGTCTTACTACCCGTTCGGTTATACGCACATACGCTAATGTGTAATGGTAGGGTGATTGTGAGATGAAATGGAGGACCTACAGTTTAACGTGGAATCCGAACCACGTAGAGACCTGGCATTCCTCACATTCACAAGTTGTGATTAATAACGTCTTGTCAGAGTGAAGGAAAGGTTTGGCAATCAGATAGATCTGTACCGGGACTAGGATTGAGCCCGCCCCCAGCACAGAAGTCCGACACCTTACTCCTAGACCACCAGGTCACCAATATAATTAACTGTTTAAATGATAATGTCAAAAGAATGTTTTAGGACGCCACCTTTTCAATATGGTGGGTGTAAAAGATCTTTTTAAAATTGTCATTATATCCTATTTAATTCACAACAAAAAATATACAAACATCTAAAATTTCATATTAGTATCAAAAAGTGAACGAGTGTTAGCTTAACAACTCCCTTATCTCACCCAAGTTACGTTAGGTTTTGGAGTTGTTAGGTTTGGTTTAGAGATTATTTTCTTATCGCACCCAGCTTTGTTAGGTGAGGAGTTATAGGTTTGGGAATTATTTTCATAGCATTCTTGGTAACGTGAGGCTAGGTTGGTTGGTTGGTCCTCTGTTTGCGTCCCATTTGAACTAACGCCCAGGGCAGCCACCTGGTTCTCCCGATCCTTGTCGCTGATCTGTCATAACTATAACTGACTTAGCCGTCGAGCGCAATAGATCCATTTCCTCCAGTGCTGTATGTCACTCTGTGTTCATAGCTGAGGATAGCTGTAAATCGATTTCCCCTAAATGTTTATAAATTGCTATGTTACATCTTTTTATTCCTTGATTGACAAAACATTACTACTCTTTATTATGTCTTTGTTTGAACGGTCCTTTGTTTATACTTATATAGGGTGGTGTCCAAACAATTAGACGATTAGTAACTTGAAAATTATCATGTTAATTGAAAAGTAAATATTTAATAACCAAGTAAAAGCAAACTACATACTATACTTTTTCCATTTTTGAATATAATGTCAATCAGGGGAACGTCCATTACCTCAGCATGTTGTTCATCACTTTCCTTAGCATAGATCATGTAATTGTTTCTACCCCACCTAGTATATATAAATAAAGCACTATAGTTGTATAATGTAAAAATTAATATATTTAACAAAGGGGAAGGGTTTTCTTTATGGTGTAGGTATTTGTTAACACTTTGAATTATTATTTTTATTATTATTATTATTATTATCCTAATATCTGAATTGGTTTTCTTCTATTCTTAAAACCCGCCTCGGTGGCGTAGTTGGCTAACGCGCTAGTCGTGTTGAGCTCGACCGCCGAGGACGGGGAGATCGAGGTTCGAATCTCGGTCGGGTGAATTGGGGTGGTTTTTCCTAAATGGTTTTCCACTCTTCCTCCACGCAAATGCGGGTTCACCTCCTCTAAATTCAACCTCCCAATTCCTAATCCATTAGCGTAATTAGTACTTGAGCGTATAACCTGAATGGGTAGTAAGACGCGGTGCTAAATATTATTATTATTATTATTCTATTCTTAAATACTATATTAAGAAAAAAAAATTCAAAAAGTTTAAACATACCAATAAAAGTGTACTCTATTCACATTTTCCTCATTTTCGTAAATTAGTTAAAACTACTTCGATTATAGACAGAGCCAATTGGATGAACTCAATAGAAAATAGTATTAAATGCAAACCCAAAGAATTTTGGAAATTTGTTAGAAATAATCGTGTGAATAAGGTTTCCCCATGTAATCTAGAAATTAACGGCAAGATTATAGTGGATCCTTTATTAATTTTTAATGAGTTTGGGACCTACTTTCATTCCGTTTATAATTCAGCCTTTCCTCTCTTACCCTGCCCCGTTATTGAAACTAGTGCACCCTTGTATCCATGCCACATTACACCCTTGGATGTTTCTAATGCTATAAAAAAATCTAGGTTCTTCTAAATATACCGGGACAGATGGAATTCCAAGTTTTATTGTTAAAGGCTGTGCCAGCATTTTCAGCCCTTTGTTAGCCTATATTTTTAACATTATCCTGTCAAACGAAACTTTCCCTCTTACATGGAAACAATCTGTTGTCATAACTATTTATAAAAAATGAGCAAAAACAAATGCTTGTAATTATAGACTAATTTAGCTCTTAAACACTTTCTCCAAAGTATTCCAGAAAATAATACATGAGCATACTTTCCACCACTTTAAAAATAAACTTTCAGATAATCAACATGGCTTTATAAAAAATAAATCTACTGTAACTAATTTAGTAGAATTTCTTGGGCATGTTGCCACTCAAGTCTCTGCCCAAGGTCAGGTTGATGCTATTTATTTTGACCAAAGTATGGCATTTGACTTATGTCCCTCTAAACTTGGTAATTTTGGCCTTTCTCACTAAGATGTAAATTGGTTCAGCAGTTATTTTCATGAAAGATCATTCACTAATAAAATTGATTTAGAGACCTCAAATACATTTTTAGCCCCCTGTGGCATACCACAGGGTTCTAATTTAGGTCCTCATCTCTTTAATGTGTTTATTGGTGACATTGGTAAATATTGTAACTCATCTAGTTATTTACTCTTTGCTAATGATGTAAATTATTTAAAATTATCAAATCAATTGCAGATTGTATAGATTTACAAAATAATGTAAATGGTATTCTACAATGGTCTTTTAGAAATGGAATGTCATTCAATAAATCTAAAACCAAATCTATATATTTTACTAGGAAAACTAATCCTTTCTTTTTTTACTTATAAATTGGGCAGTGAAAACTTAGTTCGCACCCTTTATATTAATGATATTGGTGTTCTCCTGGATAACAAACTTTATTTCCGCTATCATGTTGACCATGTAACTTCCCCTTCATTGAAATTATTTGGACTTATTGAATTTATTTATTCATCATTTAATAAAGTTGACTCTTTTTTATGTCTGTACTACGTCCTAGTTAAATCTAAGTTAGAATATGTTACTATTGCTTGGAATTCCATTACCTTAACTGACTCTCTTAGGTTGGAAAAGCATTCAAAGAAAATTTGTCACTGCGTGCTATGATAAATTCTTTACCAACAAGATTTATTATTATTATTATTATTATTATTATTATTATTATTATTATTATTATTATTATTATTATTATGACAGAATTCAAAACCTTTTAAGGCTCCAAAGTCTCTTCTCGCGTAGACTTTATTGTGATACCCTTTTTGTTCTTAATATTTTCGATAGTAAAATTTCTTGCAAATTTGCCCTTGATCATAAAGGCGTTGGGTGACCTGGTGGTCTAGGGTAAGGTGTCAGACTTCTGTGCTGAGGGTCCGGGGTTCAATCCTCGGTCCCGGCACAGATTTATCTGATTGCCAAACCCTTCCTTCACCTCTGACAAGATGTGTATTAATCACAACTTGTGAATGTGAGGAATGCCAGGCCTCTACCGTGGTTCGGATTCCACGTTAAACTGTAGGTCCTCCATTTCATCTCACAATCACCCTACCATTCACATTTAGCGTAAGTGCGTATAACCCGAACGGGTAGTAAGACGCGGTGCTAATAATAATAATAATATATAATAATAATAATAATAATAATAAGGCGTTCATATCCCTTATCGGGCTTCTCGTAACGCAAAATTATTTTTTCTCAATAGCTCTTATAAGGTAGACCCTATAGGTCGTTGTATCCATAGCGCCAAATTCTAGATTTTTTCGAATTTCACTTCTATTATAAAAGAAAACTAAGCTCAGAGAGTTATTTAAGGCAATTCCCATATCAATAATTTATCATGTAGGTTTCTGCCTATAATATTTAAATGTACAATATTCTGATTAATTTTTGCATATTGTTACTGCTTTAGACCACTCTTTAGCTATTTGGTATTATTGCTATTTTTTATTCTTATATTATTAATTAATATTTTTTCGTAACTACTCATCAGTATATAAAAATAATCTAGCTATTATTGTTTATCTTATTTTTTAGTGTAAATATATATATTTGTAAGGTACTTGTGTACTTTTCAGTGATGGCCTGTTATAGGTTTTATGACTGGTGGCCAGCACTATAATAGAGGAAATTGAAAATTGAAATTAAAATTGAAATTGAAATTAATATTAGCACCGCTTATTATTACAAGTTCGGGTTATACGCACTTACGCTAATGTGTAATGAATGGTATGGTGATTGTGAAATAAAATGGAGGACCTACAGATTAACGTGGGATCCGAACCTCGGTGGAGGCCTGGCATTCCTCACATTCACAAGTTGTGATTAATACACGTCTTGTCAGAGGTAAAGGAAGGGTTGGGCAATCACTTTGAAGAATGAAAGAAAGTAAAAGCTTGTACAGTTAATTGTACAAAACTAGCGAGGCTTGGGAGATGAAAATGATCATATTATGCACATAGATCAATTTCATTAATTGAAAAATGACAATTTTACATGAGAATAGAACCCAGGAACCTTGACTTAGTGCGTTAATGTTCGGGTACTGAGCTATTCAAGATTTTTCCCATGCTCAGGGTCATTTTTCAGTCATGTTCACACGTCCATTAAAGATAAGTACTGCATTAAAACAAGAGTGAAGAGTGAATGAACAAGGGAAGAATTCGAGATATCCTGGGATCGACTCCCGTACCCAGGTGTTATTTTTCAGTTTACGAATAGTTTGTAAGAAATCACGTTTCACTACTGTTTGGTAAAATCTGTACATTAGCTCTAACGCTACAAAATACCTCATAGCTCCCTTGACTTTGGTATGTTTAGAAAACATATTTTATAAAATCTCAAATTAAACCAAATCTAGTTATGTTGAGTGTTTTACGTCCGCAGGAAAGGAACCGGCTAGCATCTTTACTCTTGGGTTACGGAGGACTCCATCCTTAGAGAACCGGCTAGCTCGGTAAAAGTGATGCTCGTTTTGAAAGAAACCGCGATGCTTGTCCAAGATTATGTTCCTTGTTTATGGTCCGTCGCGCCAAAACTTTGTCACTGTCCCATCTAACAACGAAAGAGAGACAAGTCCTGGCTAACTCGATAAGCGTGTGTGACACACCATGTTATGACGTAGAAAACTATAGCTTGGGGGCCATTCCAAATTTTCAAGTAAACAAAATACTGCTCTCTACATCAAAGTTATTATTACGTTCTTTGGGAAAGTCGTTTAGACTACAAAGCTTTTTTCACTTACATTTTTTGGAAGAAGGGATGCCTACACCAGTAGGCAGGTGAACCAAGATATCGATATTGTCTATTTAGGTTTGTTGGTGACGGTTAAGGACTGGTGTTCGAATCCTAGCTCTGTGTACTAGGTATTTTTCTTCTAATGATGTCTCCCGCTAATCCTTTACTAAAATGCGGTGAAACTCCTCAGAAGTCTACCCTTTTTTTTTTTACTAACTACGCTTTTGGTTTTAGGGATGAATAAGGATAAATTTAGAGGAAGTGTAACTGATTTGCATTTGAGGGAGTGGAAAACAGTTTTAGAAAAGCAATCTTCAGTACACCCGACCAAGACTCGAGCCTCATTCTCCCCGTCATCAGAAGTCTAGTCTATTGAGAGAGTAGTGACTTAGACAATGCGGCCACCGTACCGAGATCTACCTTCTTCATCACGCTGAACGTTTGAGTAGTAAAAGGTGTATTAGAAACAGTAGAACCAACTTAACGCGGACACAACATCCTACCACGCTGAGACATCATCCATCTACACTGAGACAAACCCTACCTACACTGAGACAACCACTATCTACGCTGAGTCAACCCCCATCTACGCTGGAACAATCTCCACCTACGCTGATACAGCTCCCAACTACTCAGGAACAACCTCCAACTACGCTGAGATAACCCCTACCAACACTGAGATTACCCTCATCTACACTGAGACAACCACTATCTACACTGAGTCAACCCCCAACTACGCTGGAACAATTTCCACCTTCGCTGATACAACTCCCAACTACGTTGGAACAACTTCCACCTACGCTGATACAACAACACTGAACTACCTTGGATACAACCCCAACTACGCTTGAGACAACCCCCGATCTACACTGATCAACCCCCAACTACGCTGGAACAATTTCCACACTATACAACTCCCAACTACGTTGGAACAATTTCCACCTTCGCTGATACAACTCCCAACTACGTTGGAACAATTTCCACCTTCGCTGATACAACTCCCAACTACGTTGGAACAACCCCCCGCCTACGCTGATACAACAACACCCAACTACTCTGGAACAACCTCCAACTACGCTGAGACAACCCCGATCTACGCTGAAATAACCCCTACCTACACTGAGACAACCACCATTTACGTTGGGACAGCCCCCCACCATTGAGACAGCCCCCACCAGTTTATTATAATATTATTTGCATAATTTGTATGTGTGCGTTAACTAAAGTAGGGCTAGCAGTTTATACTACAACCTTTCCACCAAGTAAACTCTGACTTGCACATGTCCTTCTTAGCCTTCTTAGAACAACTTAAATACTTTCTTCGTCTTGACCAGGGTTTTGACTGGTCCCTCAGGTATGGGTTGGTGGTCACCGTATGAAGCTCCTTGACTTTCCCAGCTATGATTTAGGCAGGGTATAATATCAGGTTAATGAAAGAGGCAAAGCTTCAAAACATATAAAAAGCGGAAAATCTGGCTTCTGAGATTCCTCAATGTCAATATTAAAATATGAAGTATCTATAAATCGGTAAAAGCTTAAGTAACCAGATAAGCTTATGTCCAAAGCTACGGACATTGAAAGCTTTGTAACTTAGGCTCTTAAATCAAAGGTCCGAGATTCCATTTTTGATCAAATTGTGGACTGTACAGCACATATTATTAAGCTATAGGCTTAATACAATTCTATTTGAAAATTAATTGAAGCAAACTGATTCACTCCTTGACTTATGCATAAAAAAAGTATTGAAAAAATGTTTTATTATATCAGTCAAGAGAGGTTTAAGGCGTTGATAGGGGCTCTCCTCCACTTTTACTCAACTTTTACTCCCTAATAGCACTGGTCTTACTAGCAAATAATGTGTTGTTACATTATATACATAGACCGCTTCTGTGGTTTGTCGTCAGAGTCCCTGGCTACAGATTTAGAGGTCCCGAGATCGATCCCCGGCGTTTCCAGATTTTCTGTGAAGCAGTGGGTCTGGAACGTGGTCAATTCAGAGGACAAATGAAGAGTTTATTAAATGAAAAGTAGTTAATCTGGTCTAGAAAACTGAGATTAATGAGCGATGGTGCAGTTCCTCTCAATTATACCTTCCTAATCCCTATAATTAGAATGTAATTAGTACATAGGTGCTGAAAAAAGGCCTTATTCCTAACTCATTAGCGTGATTATTACATATACGTGTATCCGGAATAGATAATGAGACGCAATGATAAAAATATAATATAATAAATACATTAATACATATTTTAAAATTGTATTTACATTAATCTCAATTATATTTTTTGTGTGGTTATACTAAAATTTAAATTAGAAGTGTACTAGGAAGTATCTGGTGGTAGTTGGACAGGAGCTAAAAAGAACGGTTGCCAAAAAAAAAAATTAGAAGAAAATACGACGTTGTTGACAGTGGGGTCGAATGAACGGCGATAGGAGTTGTGAGTTTGGTTTAGGGGGCATAGGAGTGTGGGGGAGCGGGGTTGTATGGCGGCAGCAGGGTGTCGGTGCCACGTCGGCTCCTGGACGGGGTGGGGGTGTCTTCTTGTTGGAGGAAGCCGTGAAGAAGCGGGGGCCTTGTCGTGGCGCGGGCGTCCGGAACGGCTCGACGCGACACCGCGTCTCCACGGCGTCATCATCTCCTCTTACTAGACTCTTGTTCTTATTTCATTGAAGACCTGACGACGAATACATCGAAGATGAGCACAAATAAAATAAAAAATATAAATATATATATATATATATATATATACATATATAAAGTGAGAAGGACTGTATTTGTAAAGGCAACCAAGTAGCTTCTTTTAAATAAAAATACAGATTTCATAGTTTAAGGTGGGATGGAAGGGGATGCGGGAAAAAGCCAGTGTCTTTTGAAGTTTTATGTCAATACTTTTTTTGGCTAAAATAAATAAAATATTGCTCCAGTACAAACATAGAGTTTAATTACCTTCAGATGTTGATATGAACAGTTTCTGAATATCCATCGTGAGCATAGCGGCATTAGATGAGACACTTTTTAAATGAAGAGGAAAAATTTTCATTAAATTCCAGGACACTCTTGATAAATATTCAAGAAATTTTGAGCTCATCAGGATAAGAAAAATAATTTCTTTGTTTATACTGGAGCAATATTTTATTTATTTTAGTCAAAAAAAGTACTGGTCTTTTTTCGAGTCACCTTCCATCCCATCTTAAGATAATTTTTAAAAATGGCCTTTTGTATAAGTGATTCCTGCAATTTTTTTTTGAGCTCATCAGGAGAAGAAAAATAATTTCTGTGTCTGTACTGGAGCAATATTTTATTTATTTTAGCCAAAAAAAGTACTGGTCTTTTTTCGAGTCACCTTCCATCCCATCTTAAGATAAATTTTAAAAATGGCCTTTTGTATAAGCGATTCCTGCAATTTTTTTTTTAAAACTTTCATTCTAGGATATAATACAGTCAGAGAATGGTTGTATCAACTCTAGTTATTTGATATTTAATTGATATAAAGTTAGGCATAGACCCTACTGGTAGGCAAGCGGTCTTAACGTTGAACTCATTATAATAGACGGAAGGGTTTACTAATAATGATTATTCTTAAATGGTTTTCCAGGATATGGTCGAGTTCCTTCATGAGAGATACTTTAATCCCCAATTAAAAAAAGGTCCCTCTATCCCATGGTCGAATTCCTCCACTGGGGGAGGAATGGGGAAGAGTTCCTCCACGACACCTCAAAGAAGGGATTACATGAAGTCCAAGTTTAATAGCCTAGTTCAAACCTAACTTTAAATCATTAATATAATTATGGTTCCTTCCCAACAAAACTTAACCTAGCTTATCATGTGTTGATGAATACTTGTTCCATGATAGAAAGTCCATCTCAGAAAGTAATGTTAAAACTAAATATTATGATACAAGCCTAACTTTATAAACTTCCATATATTATATATATATAAAATCATGGTTCCTACCCAACCAAACCTAACCTAACCTTTCATGCATTGATGAATACTTGATTCGTGATAGGCAGACCAATTAAAAAAATCGTGTTGAAAATTATAATATGAAACCAACTTAGTTTTCAAACCTTCAATAATCTCTACGTATAATTATGGGTCTTAACAAACCTAGCTTAGCCTAATATTTCATGCGCTTATGAATTTTGTTCTTATTTAATTTTGTAAGTGAAGCTCCTCCTGTTCCCGTGGAGTTCCTTGCAATTAGGAGGGGGGATTAATCCTCGACCCCTTATAACCCCCATAAAAGTGGAGGAACTAGGCTATTACACTCTGGATACGTATAATCCTTTTCTTCAGGTTTCGTGGAGGAGCTTGACCATTGATATCGGACTACTTATCTCCGTGGAGGAACTTGACATCCCTGGTTTCCCACTCTGATTCTGTGCATATGCCGATAAATGTCTTCTTAGTGATATTGTTATGACCTTCGCACCTCTGACCAGACTCTAACCCTATTACGACCGTACCGCCCCTCGTGGCAACAAGCGGAAATACATCCCGCACTGAACAACTGGAATCGGCGTTCTTTCTACCCTGCACATTAAGCAAGCTTCATGGGTATGGAATATAAATACAGACAGAAGAGCCCATTAATAAATTATCATTGATAGTTATTGTAAATAAATTCTCCCCGCTGTGTAATTTTGTATGGTAAATTGTGTAATATGTTTATTAATTTAAGCTTTACAAGTTATAGCTATGGATTGTAAGAGTGTAAATATAAAGCCACGAGGGCCGTTAATTTTAAAACGTAGATTTAAAGAATTTTACTGTACAATAACAGCATTAGAATTCTGACTGGATCTGTGAACTTTTTTAGTATAGCGATACATCTTCTCGAGAAGCAACTCCTAAAGAAACTAGCACCTGATTCACCAAAGAGTAATCGCCAGTCTCAGACGCTCCACTATTCACCTTTTCTTGAACCTTCCGTTCACTCCTAGTCATTTAAAGAATCTATCTAACAGGGTACGTGCCACTCCTGGCTGATCTACTGCCCACCTTAGTGGACCATATTGTCCACCTCCCTTCTTACCCAGTGTACGCGCCTGACCGATTGTTCCCCTAAAACAAATTTATAAACCTAAGACAAAACTGATACTTCAAAGACGAGCTAGGGATAATTATATGTTGACTAAACACCCGTACGAGAGGATCTCTAATGCCCAACTCCAGAAACCACGGATCTATTGGAGGAACCAAGGAAACTTCCCACGCTACGCCCCATATCACCCCCTCCCTATAAATTACCAATCTTCCTCTAAATCTCTATAACTCCTCTCGAAAATACGTCACACTGCCCTCTACCAGGCTATCCTTGATATCCTCACCCCCTTCCTTCCCAGGAATACAGTTATCAGTTCATCTGCCCCCTTCTATACCATAGATTTGCTCAGCATAAAGTCACTACCTGAAATCCCCTACAATTACACGATGCAAATTCACCCCATCTGTCCCTACTTAGCCTAGAACCCTTCCTTAGGATGAAATGAACTGCTATTTCACCACTATTCTTAGACAAAACAGCTACGCCGATGATTGGCACTCCGTGGGAACCTACCACCACGACAAACTAACATCCAATCAACCACTACTTTGACCCCTGCAGCCAAGATGACCCTTTTCTACTCCTCTAATATAATCCTAAGAAGGAACTCCCACAGTGGAAGAAAAATAGAAAAGGACGGTATCAAGATGGTGCCGCAATGAGAGACCCTACTACTAAACCTTCTGATAATATATATATTTAGAGGGCCCAGATCCACAATAACACTTCCTTCATTTCCAAATGTATGATTAAAATTAATGGTACCCTACTCTAAGGTCATCACATCTTACTTCAAGGTCATCGCACATTTATTCAAGTTCAACGCACTTTACTCCGTGATCAACGCAACTTACTCCAAGATCAACGCAACTTACTTCAAGATCATAGCAACTTGCACCAAGGGCATTTCACCCTACTCGAAAGCCATTCTTCTTTCTCCAAGGTTATCGCAACTAACAGTCCCAACAAGTGCATATTCAACGACTTTGCACAGGCCTTCTGCACAAGGAACCCAAAACAGTGCTGTAAAGAAGAGTGTAGATCGAAATTAGAAAACGAAACATATTGTGAGTCAGGTAATAACTGGTTAATTTCGTATGTTTAGGAAGGAGGGACCAGCCTGGAGAAACCCAGGGTCTAACCTTCTACTAAGAAGACTGTCTTGAGAGTAAAAGGCTAGAATCAGAAGAATTCAACACATAGAAACGGAATGCTCAAACCACTCCAAGCAGGTCAGAGTCTGTATTTTCTAACACGCTAAAAAAACGCACTGCTCACCTTCGAAATGTCTCAACAACGATGATCCTACCAACTTTCTGAATAAACTAGAGAACCTTATGAAGACCAGTAGCATATCTTAGGAAGGGTGGATACAGACACTAAAAGAACAATTGAGAGACAAGGCACTTCACTGATTGTTTTATTATGATCACAATTCCTAGACTTGAGAAGAAGCATCAATAAGAATCAGGAAAGGTTCAACTCCCACGCCTTCAAAATACTCCTCAATGCCAAAAATTAGGAGGAAAATCAAACATCCTACGAGCCCACAGAGCACTTCCTGTTGAAGAAAATATAATCGTTTCGACGCCTATTCCCAACAGAGATGGAGGTCCAAATCATATCCATTATGACAAAACTCGCACACATTACCATAAATCCATTTCCATCCACAGCCTCAAAGACTTCAACAAACAGTTAGGTCAACCAGACTATGGCCATCCAGAGTGATATATAACCCACGGTATCTTCTCACACAAGTTGGCCCCTAAAATACAAGCCCTTGAAAGAGAAACGACAACTCCCATATTGTCATCATTGCCAAGCAAGATATTTCCAACGGGATTTCTCAGTACTTATAGATAAGAAGGCTCAAAAATGGCACACACCTCGAAAATCCACCCCCAAGAGCTGGAAAACAGTTATCAGGGACGAAACTAGGGAACACTTCACCCCTGACCAACACTTAATAACTAGGAAGCAAACCCGAACATCCAATAACTAGGACATCCACACAAATCTTAAGGAAGAACATAAGTGTATTCATAGACACTGGAGCATATGAAAACTTCATAAACATTCGGAACATCCATTAAAAAAAGAAAGCCTCATGAGAGCGCTTGCTCACATAATCAACCTCGCCAAAAAAGGAGCGTAGCTTAATTTATTGAGGCTAAATCATCTATCAATCCTAGTAGGACCCATCTACTTCACAATACACACGCTCCTTGTAATCGTCGAAAAGGCAGGAAAGAAACCACGGTTTTGTTTAATTACCGTACAAGTAAACTCTGATATACAAGAGGATGGTAGCCCCAGGATATGAATTTCAACTCTTACAAGAAATAGACACAGCCACATGTTAAACATACTATATTAAATGCTGAATATTGACAAATTTCTATGGAAAGAAGCTAAAAATTGCTCACTAACTATATGACTTCAGAAAGAAAGAATAATCAGTTTAAAGTAATGCATTTTGTCCAAAAGGGAGCCCCAGGAACGTTCCAAAGGTGATGACTCAACACGTGGCGACAGGATACTTCGGGGGGTTCTGTTTTTCGTAAATGGATGATATCATAATCCCTTCAAATGCGTTTATAAACCACATGAATCACCTAGAATTAGTGTTAGAGAGACGCTCCCTATACAGGCTCCACCGCGGAATTGAAAAATGCACAATCAAGGATTCAATCAGATATGTAGGCCACTTCATCCCCTCAGAAGGATTCCATTTTCAGCTAGAAAGGTTCGAGGCCATCCAGAACTTCAAAAATTCAACAAATTTCAAACAGGCAACTATTCCTAGGATTTTGTAATTGGCTTCGAGAATGTATACCGCAAATCTCGTATCCTGCCCAACCACTAACTGTACTCACAGGGAAACGAAGTATGGGGATGGGACGAGCTCGAAGAAGTTTGTTCAGCCAGATAAAAACAGCTGTCTCAAATATCCATAAGCTCTATCGGCCTGATCCCACCCTCAGTTTTATTCTACAGACAGAAGCTAGCAGTATAGGTTTAGGAACAGTTCTTTAACAAGAAGTTACTAGAGAAAGAAGGGTTATTTCCTACGTCAGTTCAAAATATTATACCCCCAATACAAATATCATAGTAACGGGCACGAATGTCTGGACGTTATTTGAGCAATCAAGCGGTACTTAATATACCGAGACAGAGCGTTCACCCTAAGGACCATTAATAGATGTCTCACATGGGTTGACAAGATGAAATTTGGGAGAGCCAAGTTTACCAGGGCAAGTCTACTCTCGCAAGAATATAATTTACCGACTGAGCATGTGACTGGAATAGATAACCTTTTTCGCTATCTGTTGTCAAGAATTCCCTCTAAAACACTAATGCGAGGCAGACTACTTCTACCACAACTACTACCACCAAGACAATTATTTCAATAGATTAGGGATTGCTACCACAGGACAACCACCATCAGGACCACCATTCTATACCAGAACAATTCTGGTAAGTCCAGAAGACTGACCCCCTCCATCATGAAGAATATCGAGAAGATTCTCAGTCTGACGCAATCAACCCCAGAAACATGAAGCTGGACGGAACAATTATTATGATAAAGCATCTGTATCAGTATAACAAGCTTTTGTACCACAACCACGACACAAGACCAGAGAAACTCAGGATTCTGTCCTTGAGGGACTGGTCGTTATCTGATCGTGTCTCACTGCGGAGAAAATCTCTACTGGGTCACCAATGGGAAAAACTCCAAGATAAGGTTGGAGATTCACATGGATCATCACGAAACAGCCTTACTTCAGATCTCTAGACGCAGAGGAGGCTATCTAAAAAGGTTCCCTGGAACTGAAACCAACATAAGAGGAATCTGGTCACTTAGGACAGGGGGTGTGCTACGACCTATCGTGACCTCGATCAGATTCTAACCCTTTCCAAACGTCCCGCGTCTCGTGGAAATATGCAAAAATACCCCCCTTAACAATGAGCCACCATGTTCGGTCCTCTCCCTGCTCATAGAAAAGTTCATGCGTATGGAATAGAAATCAACACAGAAGAGCCAATTAATTATCACTTGTATTATATATAAATAAATTATCTCCACTTTGTAATTTTAGAAGTTAAATTGTGTACTATGTTAAGCAAGAGTAATATTTAAACTTGAAAAGGTTTAGTTAATGATTATAAAGGTAAGCGCCCACTGGGTCGGTACCGCACGGACGGAACGTACCGCACGGACCGCACATTTTAGGGGGGTGCGCCCACTATCCGCACTGACGGCACGGATGGAAACTAAGTTTGCTCAGCTGCTCTTGAGCCAGAAGGTGAGCTTCTCGTTTGAAAGCTCAAGGAAGTAATGTTTGCATTTCTGTTATTGTTGGATTTGTTTCATGTTTATATTTGTGCTTTTGTGAGTTATATTTCACCGTAATATTTAAATATGGAAAGCGATGAAGAATGTTTAGCTCTTAGTTGCCTTTTAATTGAAGAGGAAAGAAGAAAATGTACGAAACGACAATTCTGGGTTCACATCAACAGGAAAAGACTTATGTTTGGCGAATACTACACATTATTTCCTGATCTGGTTGAAGATGACGCCAAAAATTCCGGCCCGCACTTGATTTTAATTCACTCGCCCGGACTTTCTGTCGGATGGCGGAACGGCGGAGAGTCCGTTGCCGGCGGTACCGACGTTGTGGGCGCATCTTGGTAACAAATAATGCTACGAATTAGTTGTACTTTCCGTTCCGTCCGTGCGGTCCGTGCGGTACTGACCCAGTGGGCGCTTACCTTAAGAGTGTAAATATAAACTCTCATGGGCTGTTGATTTAAAAACGTAGATATAAAGAATATGTCGTAGATTGACGCCTCGTAGTTAATTCTCTTCAAGACTTCTAGAACTACACAAATTCTCCCTGGGCTCTCACCACTCGTCTTTGAGAATACATCCACACTGATGGATAATATTCCATGAGAAACTTCACCCGCAACATCTTTACATCCAATCAAAAACTCCCTTGACTCCTGCAACTGAAGCAACCCTTTTATAGTCTTCCACAGGTTGATCCAAAAGTCATGCAACCCAAAAAAAAACTTAAATTTTGTGCAACATAATAAATACATCTAATGTAAACCAAACAATAAACCATAAGGAAATCAAAAAAAGGTGTTGAAAGTGTGATCGTCCTTTTCTGTAACACAAATTCACTCGTTTAATCATATTTCTAGACACACGACGAATCATTGCCTGGGGTATGGTTACAATGCCACTCTCAATGTTGGTTTGAAGTTCAGCCAAGGTTTAAGGGTTGTTTATATACACTGTTTGTTTTAAGTATCCCCACAGAAAGAAATCAGGTGGAGTTTGGTCTGGGGAACAAGGTGGCCACAAACCCTTTGAAATCACACGATCATCAAAAAACTCAGCCAGCATTGTCATGGTGGAATTGGCTGCGTGTGCTGTGGTTCCATCCTGCTAAAACCAGCAATCAAGTTCTGTTTCCTCCAGTAGTACAATAAACTGCACAACAAATTCCTGGTAACGTTCATAATTAACATTTTCTCTAAAGAAAAGAGGACCCACCATCATGCGACTTGAAACTGCACACCAGACTCCATTCTACTCGCTGTATAAAGGCACCTCATGGAAAACGTGTGAATTTTCAGAGCTCCAAAACTTACTGTTCTGACTGTTTACATAACCATTTAAATGAAATCATGCCATGGCCTTAAAATAATGTTCCAAAATGAATACTCGCTCTGCTCGTGAAAAACTCATCTCACACTTTCAAATGCTGTAACTCAACTGAATAGACCTAGTGTATGTCTTAAGGTCACACGGCCTGCAAAACACCCGGCCAACATTAAATTGCTGCCATACATATAAACAACATGTTCGTTTTCCATTTTCTTCTGCGAGAAATATCCTTGGAAAAACAAAGTCGCGCGACTTTGGGATCATCCTGTATAACAATTCACATATGGAAACCTAACACTAGAAGATAAATATAAAAGGACGGTACCAATATCTTCCTAATCCCTAATCCAACATCTTAATTTAAGAATTAATAGCCACAGCTATTATTGATGCTTATTAGTGGGAATTACTCCATCTAGATATCATATTCTGAAAATTGAAAAATGACACCTGGACACGGTAATCGAATCTTAGTTTAAGTCCAAATGGATTGTGAAATGGGTTGGAAAGAAAAAATATATTTTTTTCTTGGAACTTTTTTTATTAATAATAACTTTTTCTAGAAACTAATAGTAAATTAAAAATTTTTTTAAATGTTTTAGTCTGTGTAACTCTGTTTGGGAGTTGAAAAATGCATGCTTAACTTTTATTGACAAAAACTAACTCAATAAAATACTAAACTAAAAGTGTTATTAAATAGGCATACTACTAAAAATATTATTGTAGTCACAAGATTGTTTGGTTGTTTAGTATAATATCCATAATTAGCCTAAAAAAACTAATATACAGAATGTATCGATTTATGTTGGAAGTAGTCTAGTACGGCGTATGGCCCCAATTTGACCTTTGACCTTTGACCCCAACGCTGATTGGTCGGATTTGGTCACGTGACCACGCTCCCTCGCTCTCTGATTGGCTGTTGGCTTTCCCCCTCCCCCTGACCCCTACCCACCACCGCTGACCCCTTTCCAGTGTTCCAAACATGTTGGTTCTTGTTCCAAACATATTGATTTCGTCCCATTGGTATTTATGTGTGCTCAATGGTTTTTATATTGTTTTTTTATGTCAGGGTAGGATTGGGATGGGCGTTGGAGTTTATGTTTTATTTATTGGCGTGCGTGTAATGTTTTATCTTTTAACACATCTGAAACACTCACATCACATTTCCTTTGAATTCAACCTTAATCATCCCTACCTAACTAAGGAAATACAAAGCGGTTAGTCCGGACGGATGTTAGGATAACTTGGATATTGTTGGGTGCCCCTGTCCCAGACAAATTTGCTGCATTCGTGTATAAGAATGTATAAATATACCTCTCTCTCTCATTGTGAAGACAGGGTTGAGACTGGTATTTGTCTGTTAATAGAGTTTTGAATTAATATCTGTCGAGTGTTTCGCGTCATTGGTCAAGACGTCTAAGAAGTCACTTGTAACAGGTCACTTTATGTGAGGCGTTAGCATGTCTGTCCATTGAGCCAAATGTCCAGGGTTCGATTCCCAGTATGGCTGAAAATGCTATTTTAAACTTTCATAATGATAAATTAGGGAGGACTGGGTTTTGTGCATAAATAGTACACCGATTGAAGCAATGATACTGGCGTTTAAATCTTGTGCACCTTCTATCGCTGTTATATTAGAATATAATGTAACCACATTTGAGTGAAAAGGAGAGTGGAAAACTGCTCACACTTTCCAGAGATAGATATGACTGCCATTTTTTTACTCCTTGAACCGTACTACGTCACTGACTGTCCGATATATTGTGAGGGTATAAGTGAATATTAATTAGCCGACACCCAAACCCCCACCTAACGATCACTTATAAATACTAGGTGATATAACTGAAGTGTACAGAATTTTCGTGGAGTAGAATGGAAATTCACACTGTCTAAAGCATCAGGCCCGCGATGCATAACGGCTAGTATGTTTATGACAGCCGGTACACACGACAGGGGTTCGAAACCCGATATTAGCTTCGTGTCATGGGGTTTTACATAAAGATCGGTGCATCCCAATCTCTCTCTCACTTCCTTGTCTTTACCCCTTAGAGTAATTTTCAAAATAAAAGAAATTATGTTGTTGCCAAATCTATGTCAAATATAATCATTTGAGCTGGAGACCCCTAACTGACCAAAGAAAGTGGCAGCCAGTGGACCAAGCAAGATTCGAACTCCTTGGGGTTTAGTATATTGTCGAGAGTAATGTCTTTGACCTGGGGGTAGTTTTTTCACTCTCCCTCTACGCAAATGTGGGCAAACTTCCTCTAATTTTGGCTTGAGGCTTAAGTGGCTAATTTGTTTTGGTGAATGTTATTTATTATGTCATCGAGTTCATGTGGTCTATAAATAATATGTGTGCAAGATCACTAGGTAGTTACGTTTGAGTTTCCATTTAAGAAACAGGTTTTGATTATAGTTATAGGGTGGTCGAGGTTTGATCCCACAGCAATTATTTTTTGGGGTAAAATTTCATAAATCGTTTTCCGATTCCAACTCTGGAAAATTAAGATACATTCCCTTAGTTAATCTAATTTATTCAGCCTTACTTCTTTTTTGTGATAAATATCAGACATGTAGAACGATGGGAGGCTGTGTTTTGTGTTTGTCTTTGTGTATTGTAAACGGTTATTATAAGTTTTAATAAATATTCAGGGGAAGCTAAACAAATCCAATCCATAGTACTCAATATTATAGATTCCTTCATCAGCGTCGAGCGTATTTAGGGAGGTTTTTTCCTAATAGACTTTCCATTCTCCCTCCTTGCAAATGTGGTCACACTTTCTCTTATTTTGGCTTGAGGCTTAAGTGGCTAATTTGTGTTGCAGGAATGTTATTTATTATATCAACATAATATAGTTTCGAGCATAAAATCATATTTAAAATTGTATTTGATATTACTTATGACTTTATTTAAAAGTTAAATATTTATTTCATCAAAATATAACTGCGAACATTAAATTTCTTTGTTGTTTAAGTGAATAAATTGTTTTGTGTAAACGTTATTTATTATGTCAATAAAATATAGTTTCGACACTTAAAAGATATATTTAAAATTGTATTTGATATTATTTATGAATTTATGTAAAAGTTATATATTATTTCATCAAAATATTAATATATATTATATTCATCAAAATATTATTGCGAACATTAAATTACTTTGTTGTTTAAGCAGATAATTTGTTTTGTGTTAACGTTATTTATTATGTCAACAAAATATAGTTTCGAGCATTAAATTATATTTAAAATTGTATTTAATATTACTTATGAATTTTTGTAAAAATTACATAATCGACAAATAATAGATTAGAACATTAAATGATATGTAAAATAAATTCAAGTTTCTCATAATTGTATTCAATAATACCTATAAATTAATGTAAAAGCTATATATTATATCTGCAAAATATAGTTTAGAACATTAAACGATATTTAAAATAAAATTTCTTTTTTGTTGTTTTAAGTTGGCTAACGCGCCTATATCGGTAGATTCATATTGCCAAGGACGGGGGAGTTCGAAGTTCAAATCTTAGTCGAGTAAGCTAGGGGTGGTTTTCCACTCCCCCTCACTTCCTCTAAATTCAAACTTACCAATTATCAATCCGTTAGCGTAATTAGTACTTAAGGAGTTTGAGGTTCGAATCTAGGTCAGGGTAAACTAGGTGTTTTCACTCTTCCTCTACGAAAATGCGGGCTCAAACCTCCAAATCATCAATCCGTTAGCGTAATTAGTACTTAAGCGTATAGCTTGAAATGGGTAGTAGGATGCGGTGCTAAAAATGTGTAGAGTCGCGTGCTGTTGGGTGTGTGACACTTACCTTAAACCAAATTTAGTTAAAACTAAAAACAAATATTTAAGCAGTGAAATAATAATAATAGTATCCAACAACATATTTTCTCTCGGATTTGACCACTACAGGGCATGAAGCACCCGGCGAAAGATATCAGGGTTCGAATCTGTGTTGGGTGAGGTTGGGGGATACCTGCCGAGGTTAACTTTTGGTAGTTCTCACTAAATGATTTTTACTCTCCCTCCAAGTAAACGCTGGAAAATTTCCTTACTCCCCCTCTCACGCAAATGTGGATTCAATCTTTCCAATTCCGAATCCAGCTGGACTCGCGGTTTTACTTCTTCATTCAATCTGTTGTAGTATTTATTTGGTTGAGGTGTACATAGGGAAGAGCCAGCCTTGTAAAGATGTTTAACTCTCTAAAAAGAGTGAATAGTGATAGATACCACCTCGGTGGTGCAGTTGGCTAACGCGCCAGATTCGTGTTGAAATAGACTGCCGATGAGGGGGGAGATCGAGGTTCGAATTTCGGTCGGGTAGACTGGGGGTGGTATTTACACTCTCCCTCCACGCGCAAATGTGGGTTCAACCTTCCTAATTCCATAATCTGTTAGCGTAAATAGTACTTAAGCGTATTATAACCCAAACGGTTAGTAATATGCGGTGCTAAAAAAGAGTAATGGATAGCAAACTCATGCAGATCTGCACAGCTGTGGTTTAGGAGGGTGGGTCGCTGGTTCGGTGCCACAGGGGGTACCAGGGACTTCTCCACTGATCGTTCGCCTCCCTCCCCTCATCATACAACCCCCACGGTTATATCTCGTGAGGGTGGCTTTAATTAAGTCGATAACCGCGGTCATTAAGGGACTCTAGTTTGAGCCCATACCTGCACTTGGAAGGTTTTGTTTTGACTATTTTTTTTATTTATTCAGCCTCTCATAGTTAAATATATTTTATTCATCGGTGGTCGTGGGCTACGAGTCGTCAGGCTCGCACTAAGGGGAATAAGTATAGTAAACCCGAACCGGTAGTAAAAACGCTGTGGAAAAAAACTGTTTTAGAGTTCATTTTAATACAAAGAGATTTTCAGCCAATTTATAAAATAATAATACTACAGTTTAGGTGATTTTTATAGGTATTGGTAGTATATCAAAATAGGTTGCTGCAGATCAATTGTCTTAACGTATGAATACGTGAAATTATATCTAGTGTATTTTCTAGTTGGGGACTGTAGTTCGGCGAGACGGTGCTCAGCTGTCGTGTTCATCTCTAGGATTCGGTTCGAATCTCGTTGGGGTGAGTGGGAATAAATCTCGATATTGAGATTATTCTTGCACATATGTGTTTCCTCTCTTTCGGGCTGGGCCACCCGTCTATATTAATGGAACAGGAATTTATAATAATAAAAGGAAGTGTTTGTCTGTGTGTGTTTGTTGTTTGTGATGTATTATCTCGTCTAAATATAGTTGTGAACATTAAATTCGATATTACTTATGAATTAATTTAAGAGTTATATATGATTGTTAGCACCACGTATTACTACCCGTTCGAGCTATACGCACTTACGCTAATGTGTAATGGTAGGGTGATTGTGAGATGAAATGGAGGACCTACAGTTTAACGTGGGGTCCGAACAACGGTGGAGGCCTGGCATTCCTCACATGACAAAATATATATGAGAACATTAAATTATTTTTTCTGTTGTTATAAGTGGCTCAAGGAATAAAATGCTTTTTTTTTCACTTTATCCTTTGGTAACAATCTACCATCACAATGCATTTTATAATATTTTTTTATGCTTGCATCGATGGTCGCATGTCTAAGGCGTCACTAGATGACCAATGATGAGTGACTGACGTCTGAAGCAAATACAGGTACACATTCTATCTGGTCTAGAAAAATCTGGTTGACCAGCAAAATATGGGAGTGGAGGAATTACGACCGTTCTAACAGACATTAGCGGTGCTAAAGATATAGAGGTTCGAACCCATGTGTGCACGCCGTCTAAATGCCGGACTCATCTAATTCCTAGATAAATCTAAAGACGCCAACTACAAGAACAAAGAAAACAAACATAATAGGAGAAAACTTGAAATAGAAGCTAGAAATGCATGTTGACATATTAGTTTAATGAAGCAAGTAAAGAAGCTGATACATAGAGAAACATTAGAGCACAATCAAATATTTCCTAAAATGGCCTATTGTGTTGGCCAAGATAATTAACATAGCTGCAAGTTAAAATGTTGACACTCTCACAGAGTGAATTCGGCGTGAAGCGCCAATGGTTTAGTACAACAGGTAAAACCCCGTAATTCAATATAATACTAGTCCCTCTCTTAAAATCGATTTTCAATTCAGTTAGAAAAATAAATCAATTATGAGGTTATTAGGGCTCCCATCCCCATGTTGGGAAACCCAGAATTTCTACACAATACCATGTCAATAATTAAATTTATTGCAACAAACGTCTTACAAGCCACTACACGTGAGCAGGGCCAAAACAGAACCTGCTCAGCATATTATATAACCAACCCTATTTTAATAGATGAGGACTATATACGCTAGTGAAGCTAGCTAACTTGATCCATTAAGTTAAGTTACAACGGTATCAGACAATTAGCTGTTTGTTCCGGTCTTAAATAGACCAGCCAAATCACTAGGGAAAGTTTCCAATTCAGGGTTCTAGGCCTTAAATTAACATTAGCTGGCAAGAAACCAATTGGTTTAAGCCAGAATCATGAGAATCACAACTATACAAGGGCTGTAATCAATTAAGAGGGGGCAAACAGCCCCTAAAGGAAGTCAGATTGAAAGTAAAATAGGATGTGGGCCACGCCAGAATGGCAGGAACAACCCACCAGTTGAGCACCGCAAACAGGTGAACAACAAAATTAAAATAACATATAGAACACGAGCCATGCCAGATGGGCAGAAACGGCCCACAATTTGAGCACCGCAAACAGGTGAACGATACGGCGTGAGGTGCCCAGATCACCCTATAAATGCTAACCAATACATAACTAGGTATAACCATCAGGCCTTGAACAACCTTAACAGCCCCTTTCCCGCCTGAAGGCCCTGCTGACTAAAACATGGCCATGCAGGCCAAGGAGTGAGACACACCCCTAACTAAACCGCTGGTCTTAAAGGACCGAGCAGAAAAATATTTGATTCGAGAGATCACTTACGGCATGTACAACATGTCATAATTAATAAAAGGCTAACCTCATAACACATATGATAACTACAAGAGTGATAGACACTCTCAACAGGCATAGAAACTATCCCGAAATTCTACAAACTGACAGTTGAGCCACTTACTCCCTACTAATTTGAAAGTTCAAACATTACAGCGAATTATTTCCATCCATCCGGTCTGTCCATCGGCACCATCGTCGTGACCACTGAGTTATGTAGTTTCGGCTGACGTCAAACGTGAAGAATATTTGACTGGTACTGTGTCTCGTTCCCAATGAACCGTGGAGTTTTATAGTGGCTGAACCTGATGAACCATGGGAAAGGAAGGGGAGGAGGTATCCCTTGAAGTTGAAAACAGCACGTAAGCACCAGACACGGAATCCATGCGCTGGGGGCCACGCCGAACTCCTGTCAGTTGTATTAGATAGCTTGGGAGAGTCCAGTGTTGAATGGAGCGCGAGAGTAGTTAACTCTTTCAATGGAGCCGTTCTTGTTCAGCGATGTTCCGAGGCGTGGTATATAACAAATGGACTATACATTTTTAGATATGTATACATATTTAGAGATCCATATAAAAATATATTATTTTGAGAAGTTATTTTATGTAGATGATTTGGGTAGTACAGGGCTGGACTAGTTAGCCCGCTACAACACAAAGTCCATATGAACACATGTACTATCTTCAATGTTTCCAAATTCGTTCTGCTGGAATTGTTATTAGCCACATTTTATACACCCCTGTTGCACCTCTTATAGGTAACGTATCATTGCTGGTATACAGGCAGAGCTACAGCTACACGAACAAGGGTGTATCAAGTAGGGTTATTAACAATTCCATCGAGCCTTGGAGATCTTATCTCGGGAACCATTAAACATAGAACAATATTCATGAGGAATTTTTGTGTTGTTTTGAGTTTTGTTATCCATACTCGATTACACTTATAATTTTTTTCTATCCAAGCACTGAAAAAATTAACATTCACGTTTGCATTATGAGACATTAGAGTAAAAATCACATAATTACTAAACTTGAGGAATCACAAAGAACATTGAAAACGGATCATCAAATTGTTTTTTAAAATAGTACGTTTAAAACAAGGACAGTTATTATTTGCTTCTTCTAAAGAGTAAGTATGATTAGGGTAGTTCAGAGAATATGCACTCGCATTGGCTCGAATAGAGAAGGGAAATAAAAGCTATTCTATATTTGGCAGACTATTACGATTTCCGAATTTGAAAGCCAGCTTCACGCGAATATTGATCCAGTGTAAATTGGGTCCAATGACCTCTTAGCCACCATTGCTGGTCAAAATAATATTCAGTAATCTAACGCGTAAATAAATATTAGGCTAAAAATTAAATAATTGACACACATGTTACGTAAATGATTTGCAATTAGGCTACATAAAAACATAAATTAATCTATTGTATTTTTTTTACTATTCAAAGATATATTTTTACTTGCTTAAACAATTTATAGTATGTATTGAGCTTAGATAAAATACTAGACCTGTTCAGGATCCCGAATTTCGGTAAAATATTTGGGATATTGGATGCTCTAGAAACACAGCCGGAAAAATTTATTTTCCGAAGTTTTTCGGGAAAAACTAATATTAAAAGTTACAACTAAGGATTATCTGACTCCTTAGCTCAGTCGGTAGCATGTATGTCTACTGAGCCCGGGTTCGATTCCTGTCAAGGCTGAAAAACTTATCATTGTTTAAATATGTTTTTACCCTTTCATAATTATGAATTAACTGCTGGGGACTTTGGATGCTGTGCCTGTCCAAGTCTTAAGTTAGATTATAAGGCGTATGAAGCTAAGACAGGCCTAGCCAGACGCTAGTGGAAGACATATGGCTTGAATAAAGAACTGACCTGGTAACAGTATTGGTTGGGAAAAAAATAATTAAGGCCTGTTTTTTAATGTGACGTTTGTATTTAATGCTCATTAATAATATTGTAAATTTAGTAAAGTTAAATTAACATTATCTTCCTTTAATTAGACGGATACCCAAAATTTCAAGTCGCTTTTATTTTACAGCTACGTACTGTACCTAATCAACACTATTGTACGCTACAATCACAATAGACTACTTGATGGTAGTATATATCCCTTAATATATTTATAGAAGTAAAACATATGTTTGCGAAAAATAAAGATAAAAATGGCTTTTAAATATCAAATAATACACGAAGTACACCTTCATCACACTTATTTTGCATCAAGACACGTCTATTACGATAATGTTATTACTTGGAATGGCATTAATTTTCTTTTGTATCTTCGATAATTATAATCGTGTAAACTAGTATTTTTGAAGTCCAACAACGCTTTTTGTGAGAGGTTTAGTAACTAAAACGTAAGTGGTAATTAGACAAACTGGTTTAGTGGAGAAATGATTTTGGTAATTTTATGGACAAGACTGTGGCTCACTTTTATTTATTTAGATTAGCTTGAAAGTCTGAATATTTTAAAGTGTAAGTAGTTAGAAAAATTTAAACCATAATTTTTTATTCAAGAATTTTTTTAGTCAATCTTTAAATCTAGATTTAGAATTTATTTATTTTCATACAAAAAATGCATTATTAATATACACAAAATTAAAATAGTTGTATTATACCTAGTTTTTTTAACTTTACATCAAAACCTAATTTAACACTTGTTGGACAAAATATTGTTTAGTTTTTGTTTTCAAAAAGTATAATTTAAAAATAAAATAACTAAAAAAATTGTGCAGAGTACATTTTTTTCCTTAAAAAAATTCTACAATATTACATTATCTAAATGTATTATTCATACCTCAAAATTGCAATCTAATCAGTGTCTTTGTCTCTTTTCCCGACCCTAGTCAGGATCAAATTGCCTTTAGTTTCTAATTTTATCATCTAATTATCATTTTTTACTTTCTCTCTATCTTATAGGTAGAGAAAGTATGGTGATCGTCAAAAAAATCGAAGTCGAGATTTTGATGAATTTTGACGTTTCATGACTTCCTGAATCCGAAAAAGTGGTTTTTGAATTTCCGTCTGTCTGTCTGTCTGTCTGTCTGTCTGTCTGTCTGTCTGTCTGTCTGTCTGTCTGTCTGTCTGTCTGTCTGTACCTCCAACTAGAGCCTAAACTATTTTACCGATTGAGCTGAAACTTGATATCTTGGGTTTTCATAGGGTTGCCCCGAGGGGTTTTTGGAATTGGACATCTACCCCTAAAATTAAGGGTAGTTTACTGAAGGGAAAAAACAGAAAAAGTCGATTTTCTCAAAATCGGCTCTAACGATTTTGATTAAATTTCATTTATGAACATTCATAAATATTACAAACAAAATGGCTACTCTCAATATTTCGGCAAAATCGCTTTAAGGGCTCCGGTATGATGCGTAAATTAACATTTTTTATAATAGCTCCGAAACTATTTGAGATATGAAATTACTTAGCATTACAAATATGTATATATATTTATAATACAAATATTTTATTCGAAACATATTTTTATAAAATCAATAATTTTTAATCTATACGCAATTGTATATATATTTTTAGCTTTTTGGACATTAAAACTTAAGTATTGCGATCGTAAAAAAAACTAACCTGAAATGTTGATGGATTTCGACGTCTCATGACCCCCCGAACCCTAAAAAATAGTCTTTGCAATGCCGTCTGTCTGTGTGTCTATTAAAACTTAAAATTAAGGGTAGTTTACTGAAGGGCAAAAAGAGAAAAAGTCGATTTTCTCAAAATCGGCTCTAACGATTTTGATTAAATTTCATTTATGAACATTCATAAATATTACAAACAAAATGGCTACTCTCAATATTTCGGCAAAATCGCTTTAAGGGCTCCGGTCTGAAGCGTAAATTAACATTTTTTATAATAGCTCCGAAACTATTTGAGATATGAAATTACTTAGCATTACAAATATGTATATATATTTATAATACAAATATTTTATTCGAAACATATTTTTATAAAATCAATAATTTTTAATCTATACGCAATTATATATATATTATTAGCTTTTTGGATATTAAAGCTTAAGTATTGCGATCGTAAAAAAAAACTAACCTGAAATGTTGATGGATTTCGACGTCATATGACCCCCCGAACCCTAAAAAATAGTCTTTGCAATGCCGTCTGTCTGTGTGTCTATTAAAACTTAAAATTAAGGGTAGTTTACTGAAGGGCAAAAAGAGAAAAAGTCGATTTTCTCAAAATCGGCTCCAACGATTTTGATTAAATTTCATTTATGAACATTAATAAATATTCCAAACAAAATGGCTACTCTCAATATTTCGGCAAAATCGCTTTAAGGGCTCCGGTCTGATGCGTAAATTAACATTTTTTATAATAGCTCCGAAACTATTTGAGATATGAAATTACTTAGCATTACAAATATGTATATATATTTATAATACAGATATTTTATCCGAAACATATTTTTATAAAATCAATAACTTTCAATCTATACGCAATTATATGAATTTTTTTTAACTTTTTGGACATTAAAGTTTAAGTATTGCGACCGTAAAAAAAAACTAACCTGAAATGTTGATGGATGTCGACGTCTCATGACCCCCCAAACCCTAAAAAATAGTCTTTGCAATGCCGTCTGTCTGTGTGTCTATAAAAACTTAAAATTAAGGGTAGTTTACTGAAGGGCGAAAAGAGAAAAATTTGGTTTTCTCAAAATCTACTCAAACGATTTTGATTTAAATTCGTATCTAGGCGTTGATTAAGATTATAAATAAACTGGCTATTTTCATTTTCCTATGAAAATGATTTTTAGGGTACTTTACAGAAGCGTTAATCTCCGTATCTCCACAACTATTGGAGAAACTAAACAACTTATCATTGCAAAATTGTAGGACTATCAGAAATAAAAAACTTTTATTTGACATATATTTTTATAAAAGCAGCAGTTTCTGAGATATTTGCAAATATATTAATACAATTTTGTGAGCTTTAGTTGTAAACATATACTACTTAAGTCTTAACTCAATAATTCTCCAATGCCATAGAGTAATTAAATATAAGTATCTAAAAAAGTATGTTATTTTTCCTTAAATCTCTTAGGAGAAATGTTTGCATAGCAATGATCTATCTCCATTTTAGACTCAATAGTCAATATTTACATTTTTTATTGGTCAAAATGTATAAATGAATAATTAAATATCAATGCGATGACTTGAAGATCTGCAACACCTTATAAAATGCTAAAATTTTAACCAGAAATCGAAATTTTAATACGAAGTGTTGACCCTTGTGGAAGACATTAAACTGTTTGAAATGTTCTTAGGTGGACAAAGATGCGCCTATTTTCTCATTGATTCTATATCATTGTATATTATTTTATGCGTGTTCTTATGTGGAGTGGTGATAATACAATGGACATTATTCCGTTCAGAAATCTTACGAGTTTATAGAAAGAGAGAGAAAGTCTGTGCGGTGTGCCGTACCATTTATTTTATTAGAATGAATGGTGAGGATAAGTTTAAATTAAAATTATAAATATAAAAAAACAAATATACTTAAGCCTAAAATGGAAAATTATTCTTAAATTTTTTCCCGTTTTCGGTACCGTTCCCGCGGGAAACTAATAAACCTATAAAATACTTGATTAATTTTGTTGCATTCATTTCCGATATAATAAAGTTTTTTTTTTCTAATTTACGTTTATACCATTAAATTCAGTCCTATGAAGTCACAGTCCATTATAACTTGGAACTAACTGTTGGCGTGCGCCATATTATGAAGTTGTCGTAACTGAATACATTGTATTATGCACCTGTGACTGCAATTACATCAGTCTTGCCACAATACACCATTCTTCTAGTAAACACAGGAGGTGAACACTTCTTTACCTAAAAACATAAAAAAAGTTAAGATAATGTCTAAAATTAAGAATTACACAAAAGGAATAACCGGCTTCATGGTACAGTGGTCTGAATCTCTGACTGCTGACCTAGAGGTCCCGGCCTCAATTCCTTTCTGGTACTGAGGTATTTTTCTCAAAGGGGGAATAATTCCCATGGTCACCAAGGTCTGGTTAGTAAGCCTTCAGTTAAGATCTTCATTGACTTTACCTCACCATATTCAATGTCATCATCATATCACCTCACCGGTACATATAAATAACATCCACAAAATAATGTTTGAGTGGTATATTCGGGCGTCCCCTGGGCAACCGGCAACGGTACATTAGTACCGGTTAAACTTTCCGAAAACTTAGCTACAGATTTTATGGAGCACAGACACGTCATTAAATTAAATACAAAAAGAGAGTAATGACTATTATATTAATCAAAACCTAAGAAGCTGTTATGTTTGTGAAGCATATGACAGCAAATAAACCGAACCGGTAGTAAAACACGATGCTAAAAAAAAAATATATGATTCATGGCGTTATTCTAATTGACGAACACTATTAAGGTGGGAATTTAGAGAACGTGAGTAACAGCCGGTATTTTTGCAGTTTTTATAGTAAAGAATCGTTTTGAACAAAATAAATAAAATATTGCTTCAGTACAAACATAGAGTTGAATGTTCTTCACATGGTGATACTGACAGTTGTTGAGTTTATCTGTCATCAGAATAGCTGCATTTTTACATGAAGAGAAAAAGTTGTCATTAATTTCCAGGACACCTATGAAAGATATTCAAGAACTATTGAGGTCATCATGAGAATAAAATTAAACTCTTGAAGTACTATTTGATTTATTTTGATCACAAAAAGTTTTGATAAAAACGACTTCCATAACAATGAACTTTTCTCGCGTTCCCAACATCCGGACCTTAATAATAAAATTTGCATCTTACCAAGTCAAAAAAATCTTGTAGCCCATCCTTTATAACTTGTGTAAATTACAGGGTTTGTAGTAATAATATTATCGCGCGTCTGGGCTACATCATTTGTAGCCCAGTTTGTGGGGAGATTAGCCGGTACTAATGTACCGTGTATTAGGGGACACCTGAATCTACTAGTCGTACATATTTTCCGTGGAAGCTCTTTCCATGTCCCGCCTAGAAGGGGTGATGATGATAGTGAATTTGAGGGTGTGGAATCAGTAGAAGCTTCTTAAACCTAGCTTACGCCTAATTAATCAGACCCTGGTGACTGTTGCGGTATTTACCCTTTCGGGAAATTACCCGACGGTCGAGCCGGGAATCGAGCCCGGGACCCGTAGGCTTGTAGGCTGTAGCCAAGTGCACTGATCACTACATCATGGGACCGGTAGGGTTTGAGTAAAGCCAGGTGACAGTTCTGATGCTTTGTTATTTTTATTCAACTCTACATCCCAAATACTTTATTTTAGTGAGCTCAACCACCTTTTTATGACTTCTTGAGTCTGGTCATATACATAATAGTATCCATACATTCACCCATTATTATTGATGTATTTTATAGACTTTACTTAGATAGGCTATATTTCACTAATGCTTCAATAGCTCATTATTAATATTAGGGAATTAAAAATTTTATTAACAAACTTGAAATTGATGTAGGGCCTATGTAAGAAGTTTAGTAATGAAATAAATTTCTAGATGTATTTTTAATATAAGTGAGTACGGGAGGTGTTCATTGATGGTCTTGCTAGATGAACCCTGTTTGAATCCAGAATATATATAAATAATCTACTATTTATGCATGCATCTAGTGGGCTATGCTTACAAAACATAGGAAAATAATACTGCTTACACCCGCATCGGTGGTCACATGGTCTAAGGCACTACTATCAAAGTAGACTAGCCAGCTGATTATAGGAAGCTCGAGGTTTGAGTCTTGGTCAGGTGTACTAGGGTTAAATTTTTCTGAAATCATTTTCCACTCTCCCTCCATGCAAATGTAGTCAAAATTCTTATAAATATAGCCTTCCTCAACACAAAAACCACTAACGTAACTAGTAAATAAGCCTATAGCTCAGATGGGTAGTAAAATGCGGTGCTAAGAAAGCTGCCTATATATGTATTTTGGAATAGATAATATATAAATGAATTAAGGAATAAGTGAGTTAAACTAGAAATTAAGTTTACACATTAGTCAATTATAGCTATTATTGTAAGGATTTCTTCATTTTTTCATCATTTGATTAAGTGTAAAACAAGGCAAACAAGCCTTAACTTCATCAAATATAATAAATAAAGAAAATAAACAAATAAATATAAATGAATAAACAGGACTACTACTAGACATTGATTAGAATATTAACCAAGAGGGCTGAATTCTATTGGTAGTTTCTAAATGGGTTATATTTTATTCAGTTAGTTTGCCAGTCCTGTAATATATATATATATATGTAGTGTGTGTTGTGTGTGTGTGTGTGTGTGTGTGTGTGTTTAGACAATGCATTTATATTTTAGAGTAAAGTTTTATTCGTGAAGGGCTATAACTGAAGTGTCAGTAGGAAAAATTAATATACTATAATGGCTTAGCCTATTATAAGTTCTAGATATACTTACACATTAATTATCATATCAATTACTTAAAATGTTAGAATGATGCATTCGTAAGGGTGCCCAATATTACTATTAAGTGTAGCACTAATTTACTCTATTAAACTTCTAGGAATCTAGCAAGCATGGGTTTGAATTTTCAACCAAATTCAATAAGTGAACTTATGACTTATTTCAAGTGGTTTACATCCTACTGTCCTTGACGATTTCTTATTAGGGCAATTACAATTACTCTTTTTCTCTTTCTGTTGTATTTTGTTGGATATAAATTCGTTGATTACTGGTGCATACAATTATTGAACTTATGTCTAAGAAACTTAAAGGAATAGTAAATTAATATTAACGATTAACATTTACGGTTTTAATTTTGACCTTCGGTATCATAATAAAATGCTGAGGAGACATAAAGGATTAAATGTTTGACTACATTCAATTTATTTCCTCATCTAAACATTTGTAAGTGAGGGTAGATTAATATTTTTTGTTTGTTTTACCGCTGGGATGCAGCTTTAGCGTCAGCAAGATGAAGGGCTTACCCATGCAACGGAAGAGAAAGAAGCTCTCTTTTATGTTGTTGGCAAGAAAAAAAGAGCCAGGCGCCAGGGAAGTGCTCAAAAGTTTACTTTTTCTTTGCTTTCGCTGTGTTTCTTTCTTTTCCTCTCTTTCTCTCTTCCTGTGCCAACTGATATAGAGGCGGCTCAGGGTCTTTACATGAAAGAAGATCACTTCCATGTCAAGTCATTATGGTGTATATTTTCGGTAACTTGAATTGCTCTTTTTTATGAATTTTGTTTATTCCTAGTGAGATATTTTCCGATAAAAAAAATGTACTTTGGTTATTAGTATTAGGTGTGGTGTGATTTAAATTGCTTACTTTAATTCTCAAATATAAGGTTACAGAGAAAATAGGTATTGTTTCAAATAAATGCACCAGAGTTTGTCTGTTAGAATGAGTATTACACTTGGGTTGGGGGAAGCACACACTTGAGTCTCCGAAAGTGATTCATGTCCAACTGCTTGGGAGCTTTAATCTGACTTGAAATTTGACGTTTTATTATTTATTAATAAGTGTGGAAAAGTAATTTAAGAGGACTGTATGGTGGACCAAGCATTGAGACGCGTTGAAGACGTTTAGATATTCCCCATTAGAAACTAAGAAATCATTTGACGTTTTTTAATTTTGTTTTAACAAAAGTTGGATAAAATTATCAACAGTTTATGAAGATTTATAAGGTTAAATTATTAGTTTAAAGATTTAAAAAAATCAACGACTATTTACAAGAAGATTTGAAATTTTTAGATTATTAGATCAAACTACCTTCCCCATCCCTCCCACCTGCCCTATTTGCTTTCTTTACAAGAATCTGACTATTAACAGGGTTTGAAACTTACCAATGAAACGAACGCTTAATAAACGACAACTTACCTTGGCGCTAGGATGTTAATCCTTCGTATTTGATCACATCCTGTTTTCCTGCTTTTTTTTTTTTCTTCTTTTAGCACAGCATATTACTATCCGTTCGGGCTATGCACATTACACTAAATGAGCATTAACATTCAGGCGTCACTCTCGCACTAGATTGAACTGATGGCGATGGGGAGTTCGGGGCTCGACTCTTAGTCAGTTATATGGAAGATGTTTTTTCCTAAATGGTTTACCATTATCCCTTAAAGCAAATACGGGTACACTTCCCCTGAATACAACTCTCCTGATTCCTAAGACATTAGAGTTATTTGTACATATGATCATAACTAGAACGGGTAGTAAGACGCGATGTTAAAACAAACAAAATACATTTAGCATTGCAGATCTTCAAGTACTAAATATAGTAATTTACCATCTCACAAATATTTTATTTGAGGTTTTATAATTTTATATTCATATATAAAACAATTTAATTAACGATATTATTAATTAGGTTAAGATATTCTTCAGTTTATATAAAATGGCATAGGTTCAATAAGGCAAAGAACACATTTTATTTTTACAAGTTCACATTAAAAATGTCTTTAAAATTAAATTCTACATAAAGTGTTACAAAAAAAACATGTGTATAGGTCATTTGACCATTGGTCAAGAAATCAATTCTGAGTAAACATATTTTCAACCATTATTGAAAAGACACAATTTAAATCTCATTTATTCTATTATCTTCAGTCCACAACTTCTCTCCACGTACTCCTATCTGGAGCTAATGTTCTTAGTTTACCGTAACTACTTGTCCCAATATCACCCATAATATGTTTCATATACTATAGTCGTGACCATCCTCCTATATTTTAACCTTCATTCTACCCTCAACAATCATTCTCATAAAGTCATTGTGCCTTTTTTATAGCCACTGATTGATTACATCTTTTTTTAAAGATTTAATGTAGCTAACGTTATCCTTTAATATTAAATAGAAGTATATCTTTAATACAGCATATTATTACCCATTTGGGCTTTGCGCATATTTAATAATTACGCTAATATGTTAAGATGAGGAAGAACAACAACATTAGCGTGGAAGAGAGGGTTGAAAACTATTTATGAATAACCCACACTCAGTAAACCCGACCTGGATTTAAACCCAGATATCCCCATCATCGGCACTCCAGTCTATTGAGAGCGTGACGGCTTAGACTGTGCGGCCACCGAAGTGGGTAGACAGACTTTATTTGGCTGTGTAACTTTTAAAATTTTCTGCAAAAATATTGTTTTTAAAAGAATTTTAAGAAGACACAAACAAACAAAAACTACTGTTTATATTTAGGAAAATTGGACCGATTCTATTTATGCATGTATAATTAGTCTTTTGGAACACATATACTATTATTATAACATTGAATGTTCTAATGTTGACCTTCAAAATTAAAATGGAAACATTTCTTAGACGTAATTTAAATGAAAATATATGTAAATTCATTAAATGCCCACAATTACTGTAATGTTTCTACGAATACATATTATACCTAAGGAGTAGTGGACAGCAACTAAGGACATGATTTAAAAATTTTTTACTTTTATATAAGTAGCTTATATCTTAAATTAATCATTTATGTAAAAATTTAGTTTTAATATTTAAATTGTAACAATTTTAACTTATCATATTTAACATCTTATCTTATTTATTGTCATTCCACTTTTAATTTATTGATCCAATTGGTTTAAAAGCTATTTTCAAATGTAGCTTTAATCCTTTATATTTGTAAAACCAGTTTAAGTTTATCAAACTAACATTTCACTTAATAATTTTGTAATCAACGTGTCACGTTAAAAATATTATAACCTCCCACATTTCACTAGCTTAAGACTTGATTATTTTTAAAACCCATCTAAAGTCTAACCAACTAACTTAAATAACTTCCTTTGCTATTAATTAAAATAGGGTTCATAACAAATTGATAAAATTTGTAATAAAATATATTACATTCCATTCTTTGTAGACATTTGAAAACTTAATTAAAAAACATATAAAGGCCTTAATAGTGTTATCAGAATTAAATTTGAATATTAGTAACCTCTCTTGTGGTGCTATCCTTCCGTTGCTCAGATTCTTCGTGAGATAGATCCTTCTAAAGTTGACCCTCTCTCCTCAGTTCCTACGCTACACCGCTTCTTTCCTGACAAAAGACGGCAGGCGTCCGTCGCAAAGGCGTCGTTCAATACCATCTCATCCATCTTACAAGAGTAAAAAAAAAAAAAAGACAACAAAAACCCAGCAATGTAATAGCAGTGGTAAAAGTTGTAGTAGTTGTTTTTCTCAACAGCATGGGCGCGCGAGAAAAGAAAAGTGCCAAGGAGACCTAGTGGGGGATGTGCGCAAACTATTGTGCGAGTAAGTAAGGGAGCTATCACGCAATCCCTCAATCTTTTGTTATTTACAGCTTACGGGAAAGATGTTAAAGGGTCATCTTACCCTTCGATTGATATTTGTAAGAGGAAAAACCAAACAAATTAATTAATCCATACATCAACATAAAGAAATGGGAATATTTTAGTTTCCAAGCCTATTTAATTCACCTAAAGAGCTTCGCCTATTGTAATAGAATCTTCTTCGCCTTTTGAGAGAAAAATTTCCATAAACAATGAAAAAACACATCCCAGAATGTCTTAAATGTACGTGTATATTCCTCAATATTTTTAATATCTCTTCTATCCGCTTCATGGGTCGGTTGGTATAAAGAAGAGGTGGGCAAAATGTGTGGCGATTGAAAAGTGAAATTCGCCACACAATGTAAAAATTGAGAGATCAGGTTGCTCAAATGAGCATTTAAACGCTGTATTCAAAACTGGTATATTTTGACTACTCATTTACAACTGGCTAAGACGCAAATGATGAAAATTGTATGTTTTAAGAATGTAAGAAAATTTAGTGCAAATTTTGACAATCCTTTTGTCTGAATGCAGAGCTGAATTGAAATGTTGGTAAAGGGAGTGTATGGGGGTATTGGAAGGCAGTGTTGCGTCAATGACTAATTGAAAAAGCAGAATGCTTCCAATGATATTCAGGAAATATCAAGTTACAAACAGTAAAAGCCAACAGGAAAGGTTAATTTTACTCTAAGAGCTGGCAAACACAAATTCTCCACACTCTTATGGCCAATTCACCACATGTGGTTGATGGCGACGGGGCTGCCCAACCCGGATCTAAAGCATCATTATCGGGGCTTGAAATATGATATGATTTTAATTGATAAGAAACTACAACTAAACATCATAAACACACAACCAACTAACACTTAGGTTAAAGGCGATCCACCACTTTATAGATATACCCGCTTCCTCTTGTCAGGGGTTCTTCAACTATTACGTAAGCACCTTAGTTTGGGAGGAGGGTTTTAGTTTGGCTCATTTTTGCTGACAAGGAGGAAGGGGAGGTCAGAACAGTCTTACGTAAGACAGAGAGAGACGGGCAAAAATTGTGCAGTGACCCAGCCACCCCATATGGACACATCATAATTATTAAAAGTGTGGAAACATGCATTCAAGGACATTGGTCATCAAATTTAAAGTAATTTAAAGTTTTTTTATAAATATATTAATTTATGTATTCACAAATAATACATTTTAATAATTTAATTTTAGTATAAATAACTTTTTTTTAATAATTTCATAATTTTTGTTAATTCTACCTGTTTAGTACAATGAATTTAAATTAATTTGACAACAATGTTTTTTGTGAATTATTTCGCAACATTTTACACCTTTACGTTGATAGTCAGAAGACTTAAAATTGCATAAAAATAGTTATTATCCATGTGAACAAATTTTAAAAAAAGTTGACAAGGACCTAAGTAGACTGGTTGGGGGGGGGGGGGGGGTGAGGTAGGCGTTTGCTTATTTTTACTTTCAAGAGGGGAGAGTGGGTACAAATGTGCTTACATAATACTTGAACACTTCCTCAGGTGTATTAACGATGTTTTTTCCTTAATGTATTTCCACTCCTCTCCACCAAATGTGGGTACATTCGCGGTTTGATGGGAGGCCAAGGCAATGTGAAGTGGATGTGGTTTCTCTATCCTCTTTTATTGCTAATTTGGGTTCAAATTTTATGAGCCACTTTTTTCATCCCCACCATCTGAACTAGTCAGGTGTGGTAAGACCTGCAAACTGAGAAAGATTATTATGCTAAGATCAGGAATTTTGGTGTTAGGTATAATATCCAGATTAAAGTGGTATTTGATCAGGGTTTTCTTTTTAGCATCGTGTCTTACTATTATTTTCGGTTATATGCCTTTGTACTAATTAGGCTTATGGGTTAAGGATTATGAAAGTCTAATTTAGAGGAAGTGTACCTGCATTTACGTGGGGAGAGAGAGAAGGGGGGAACCACCCTCAATACATCAGACCAGGATCGAACCATGATCTCCCCGTCATTGGCAGTCTAATCTACTGCGAGAGTCACGCCTTAGACCATGCGGCCACTGAAGCAGGTGCATACCAGGTTAAATTGTTATTTGATTAGTTTTTTCTTGTAACAATTGCTTTGAAAATGTACATTCCATTCACCCTGAAATTTAACAGTCTTACCTTGACAAATAACAATATTATTTATTGTTAGTTCCTTTAACTCCCGATGTGGAGCAGTTCAAAACTAAGCTTCGCTACGCCAGCTATTCCTTGTTGCAGTTTCTGTGCTAGGTTAATTTTAGGTGGAACGGGCTATCAGCCCACTCAACCCATTGGATTATTATGATTGAGTGAGAAAGATCTCACTAATTTTGTCGGGAAATGTACTTTCACAAACTACCCATTTTTTTATTATTTTTTTTTTCCTTTCCACAACAAACATGAGGTTGACAGATTTATTTCCCCTCCGAAGGAAGTTGTGCGATGGATTTTTATCGCTCAGTAAAAATCCGTTTACCTCGTCAGGGTTTGAATCCATGAACATAGGGTCCTGAGGCAATCACTTTACCCCAATATCACTAACGTTGGCAATTACAGTATGGCTCTCTCCTATAAACGCTGTATCATGGTGTAACCTATCAAGATAAGCTTGCTATCTACCTTTCAAGGTAAAAGGAGGTGAACATTAAATTCAAATATATGCGTAGGCACTAATGTGTGACCTTGTGACATAGGCTTAAGTAGATTACAGCTCTTCTTTAATAAAAAATATCCTTCTTAATTACTTAGCTGAGAATAGATCACACCTCCATCTAAACCAATGGACGCGCGCACATAAGCATTTCATCTTGTCTAGTTTGCCAGGGTTGGATGATGGTGTTAATAGCCTATACCAGCTGGGTTTCCCACTCTCTTCCGTGCAATTATTTGCAAATATCCTCAATTTATTATTGGAACAACGTCTTACTAATCGTTTGGGTTATGCGTGTATTTACTAGTTACTCTATTGTGGTAAGGATAAGAAATGTTGAATTCAGAGGAAGTGTACTCGTATTTGCGTATCCACAACACTAGCACTAAAATAACCCCTAGCTCATTCTCTTATGCAGCCATAAATCTTAACTTGCCCTTCTGTTTAAAGTAGGCTACAAATAAAATAAAGGAAATTAACAAACACCTAAAGTCAACCTAGATTTTTATTTATTGGCCGCACGAAAAAGTGCTAGTAAGAATAGTCACTATTTCTAAGTATGGTGACCCATTTTGGTGGTCGAATTCTCTAAAGGCGTCCATCTCACTATGTACTGGACTGCTGACGTAGAGTAGGGTTTGAATCCCGGCTGGGTATACTGAGGGTGACTTTCTTTCAATTGTTTCCCACTTTCAGTTTGAAGTAAATGCGGGTATACTTACTTTATTTTAAACCTTCCTATTCCCTAACACGTTAGCGTAACCATTACATAGGCCTACGTGTATTATAATATAACTCAAATTGCTAATAATACGTGGTAACAAAAAAAACTTAGCATTATCTATAAATATTTATTCCTATCCTAACTAGTACCTAATAATTATTTGAACTTATTCTATATCAAGTTCATTAAATAAAAAATGCAAAAAAAAATTATGATTAATTTAATTTTATTATAATATTTTCTGGCATCATCCATAAGGTTTGTTTAAGAAACAAACGAGTAAGTAAATTTGTCATTTAATCATTATTTATAATCCTATAGGTAAGGATATCCATTCAGAGCTTACATGTTGAATGGAATTGTAATCAGCTAGGATGCAACAGAAAATAAACCATACAGGTACGCAGGTGGATTAAATATCCAACTACCCACTTCGGTGGCCTCATGGTTTAAGGCACTACTCTCGCAATAGATTAGACTCTCGATTACATGGGATCAAGGTTCGAATCTCTGTCTAGTGTCGGGTATTATTCCAAAATGGTTTTACACTATTCCTTCGGGCAAATGTGGGAACACTTCATTCAAATTTAACTTTCATCATCCCTAAGCTCATTTGTGTAATTAGTACATACGCGTACGACTCGAAAGGGTAGTAAGATGTGTTCTTAAAAAAAAAATCAAATTCATTTAATCTGGTTTGACGGTGATGAGTTTGGATTTAGAATTCTTGCCAGATGTACTCTGGGTAGTTTTTCTAGAGATTTTCCCAATGAATAGTTTTTGTTAGCTTTTCTGTCTTTCGACAGGTCCGTTACCTTACCCAAATTGAGTCCTTCAGAATGTCCTATCAGCAGCTTACGTTTGAGATACTGAAACTCCATATTATTTATTTGTTTTGAGGTAATGAATCAGTTGAAATCTCGGTAGTCCTGGTCCCTTCTAATCTTCCACCTTGCCTTCTATGATATAGCTCAGCAAGCCATTTATTCTCATAATGTGTCCCAGCCAGTTGTTCTCTCTTCATTTACTCTTCCTAGACCCTCTTCCATAGTCGCCATATCTATACACCTTATCCTCTTTATTTTCTTCCAACAACACATCTAAAAGCTCTACTTTCATGCAAACACGGGTCCATTTATTTGCTTAGTTCTCTTTCCTCATTCCACTCGATTAAATTGATTAATAAATATGTACAGCTTGAATGAGTAATGTGATATGGTTCAGTTAATATTTTTTAGTTATTGGAACAAAGCACAGACATTTACTCTTCATAATAGGGTTGTTTCTTGTAGGTATTAATGGATATAAACTTAGTAAGATTCTTTTGTATGAAACCGTTGTGCCGGATTTGGTGGTTTAGTTGGAGTGTTGTCCTATTTTATTTTAGCACCGCTTCTTACTACCCATTTGGGTTATACATCCATGTACTAACCACACTAATGGCTTAGGGGAAAGTTTATTGAGAGTAAGTGTACCCGTATTTGCGTGGAGGGAGAGTGGAGAACAATTTAGAAAAAATCACAGTACACCCAACTGGGATCGAACACTGATCTCCCAGTCTTCAACATTGTAGTGTAAAACAAGATTAGCGCGTTAGGTCATGCAATCACCGAAGCGTTTTATGTACGTTTTGGAATTACGTAATTTTGCTTGTATTTACAGGCGTATTCAGCTGAATTCCAGGCCAATCATAGTTATAAAACCCCATTTTGCTTATAGCATAGTGACGGGAACAATAATTCAAACTCTGTAGTGAGATGTATATAAACATATGTATGAGTGGTATTACAATATTATTTTCAATACTTATGTCCAACCTTTGGTCTAGTGATCATCCTTTTTGGCTACTAGTTCAAAGGTCCTCGGAACGATTCCCCAAAGGCACGATTGATATTTTTCTCATATAAGAATTGTTTTGCTGGTTACCATGGTTACCATGGTCTGTCTAGATAATTAAGCATAAGCTATGTTTAAGACTTCAATTGGAACCAGATGATCACTATCATCTCATCGGTTTGGTTTAACTACAAGTAGATTATAGCCCAAACTCAGAATATGGTTATATATCTGCCACTGCCAGCTCCAGTTGAAAAACCCTGGTGGTATACGCTAAACAAGAAATCTCTACTTACTAAAATAGGAATATTTCTTCAAATAGTATACTGTACAGTGATATAGTTTGAAATATATAGATATAGATATATTTTGAAATATATGTACATATATAAATATGTATATGTAAAAATGTACCGTACATATAAATATATGTTTTATATATGAATTTATTTTAAAATGTAAATACATATTAAAAATATACTCTTCAATTTTATTATAAATATATTAATTAATTATTTTGATGGTCAAAGATGAGTGGGATTAAATATTGTAAATACACCCACACTCGCACTAAGTGATGATGGAAGAGAATAATTAATTTGAAAGATATCCCCAGTGCACCAAACTAGAACTCAAACCCTTACCTCTTCATTAAATATGATCACGGAATATAAAAGACTCAGGAGTCAATCTTGAACACTGCTACTATTTCTGAAGAGCTTCCAAAGTTCTCTAGATACTTCTATTTGAGCCTCATTTGGTAGAATATTAGTGGTTATGATCTTCCAATATCAGCTTGTTCCATTGTTTGAGTGTCAGAAATAACAAAAATGGCATGGCTAAGGCAATGCCTAGCTTTATCTATAGCTTTGTTGTTTCGAGTCTCAGTGCCTTTACAATTTTTGAGACTTTACGTGGTGTTGTAGTAGATGAAATATGAGAAGCTTAGGGCTAACTACTGATCTAGGAGTCTTTAATAAACACTCAAATAAACAAATCAAACCTATCTTGTGAATATATTAAAAAAAATCTTTTAAATACCCTTTTTGTTTGACTTATAATGCATCTTTCATTAGGACTTGTATCAGAGTTAGGGGTATCACTAAAAAAGAAAGGGGATTTCAAGTTAACTGAAACTAGTGTGTAGCCAACATGATGGTTGCGGCCACGCACACTCATTTGTTACCCGGTCGCTCGTTAAGGGGGTGGCTGCTAGGTTAGTGTGTGTGTATGTGTAAAGGGGAGAGGAGGGGGTGGTAGGTTACGATGGCCTAACAGGGGAAGAAAGGACGCGGGGCGTCCTGACGACGTACTGGAACGACGTCCAACCTCCCCTCCCTCTTTCCCCTCCCCGTCTGTTTCAAGCACACATGACACGCGCGGATAGGGGTGGTTGGGTGGGAGCGAGAGGGGAGAACGGTTTAGGAAGGCTCAGGGTGTGCAGGGGTGGGGGGTGGTGGTTTTGGCATCTTGGCAACCGGCGGACTAGCTAGCTGGCCAGCTAGCAAGCATGATTACCACCTAGCGACTCCGCGCTGCTGCTGCTGCTTGCAAACATAACGTCCTCGGAGCAAACTGCACATAAAAACTGGCCGGGATCAATGGGAGGTAGGGGTGGGAGGACTGTTACACACACACACATACACACACCTACACATCCCTGCTCTTTTTAGTTTTCACGTCACACTACGTTCTAGACTGTTACCAAATCTTGAGTCGAAACGTAATTAGGGTTCTCTCAAAATACAATGTTGCTTTTATGATAGCTTATTTTTATTAATTTTTAGATAAAGAATTTTTTAACCGTGCTATATTTGATTAAAGGCTTTTACAAAACATATTATGAAAAAATAGAATTGTAATATTTTTCGATTGACCATAGAAAATATTTAAGATATTTAAGCTGAGAATGTGAGTGTTATTACTCAATCTGCTTAGGCCCGATAGTTTAAGTCATTGATTTATTACTCTAGCACTATTAATCCTAATTATCCTGTTCCTTCAATTTATATGGTAAGAGTAAAGCAATTTTTTATCGTGAAAATTATTTAACAAATTTGATTCTCAATTAAGAATGCATATAAACAAATAACTTTAGACATTGAGAATTATTGTGTTTTAGTATTATATTAGAAATGTGTATTCATTAATTATACAGTATTACGAAGCCAGTAACCAAAATCTTTTAGAGGTATTGTGATACTATCCTCAATGTACATTAGAACCCTGCATATCCACCTCAAAACGTAATTTCTATCATCATATAGCAATTAATAGTGGACAGAGATTACCCCCAAGTGGTTCGATGCACTTACTGACTTTTGCCAATGTTCCAGCAGGTCAGAGTTGGTTCCTAGCTAGATGCTCTGGAGGATATTTTTATTTTACACATGGTGGCTAGCCACAGATAGATTAGTCACATCAGTCTCGTTTGTACCCTTCGTCTACCCTGTAGGGTAACAAGCTTACCTTGCATTTTTCCACTATGATATATATTTTAAGATAGGGCCATAGTATAATCCATTGAGCTAAGACTTATAAGTGGAGTGTAATACATGAGAAAGTAAGGTGGACAGTAGGATATTATTTTTATCAAACTATCTTACTATTCGTTTGGGTCATCTGCAATGATGAGGAAAGTATATTGGATAGGAAACGTCACACGTACGTGCATTTGTGCGTGGAAAGAGAGTTGAAAACCATTTAGAAATAATAACCTTGAGATCAGCTGACTGGTACTCAAACCCTGTTCTCTCCATCACCGGAAATCCAGTCTGATACTAGAGAAACATTCTACACCATGTAACCACCGAAGCAGCCTGTGTAGCCAAGATTTACCCTAATTAATTTTTTCAAATTATTGGTGCTAATAAGTTTTATTTATAAAATAAAACAGTTTTGTTCCTTTTATGTTTTGATAAAAGACCCAAATAAGTTTAATTTGAATAATTATTTGCAAAAATTTAAAATATTAAATTGTACAATATATTTAAACAACCGCTTGGTATAGTTTATTGCAGTTCCCTTAGTATTCGTTTAAATTTAATTAAAAGTTAATTAGGAATGATCCTCGCACCAATTTATATATGAATAATCTCATACATGATGAATCATACCTAATTTAGTAGTTGAGCACTAAACCAAATGTCCCGAGTTCGATTTCCGTACCGAGGAGTAGTTTTTAAACTAACTATAAATTTGGATACTGTAGATAATGGGAAGTCCCATATTTCAATATTATCATTAATGACTCTAAAGTACAAATTAGTTGAAAATCTCTGTATTTCTAAATATAGGAACTGATGAAATAGTTTTCAATATTAAAAATATTTAATAAATGCACAAGGTAGTTTAGTTAAATTATGACTTTTGGGGAACAAATGATAAAGATTCAATTGTTATTATTATATTTCTTTTTTGATATCTTAAATGTTTAATTACCTATTTAAGAATTACAAAAAACAAACAATAATTTTCAGATATTAAAGCTTACTTACCTACTGTGTGGCATCAGGGACTCAAATTTTATTGCAGGACCTAAAAATGTTTGTCACCTATTCTTATCTTGAGCTAGTTCTATCCAATCCACCTCATTACACCCTATCTCTTTCAGGTTCATTCTAATGTTATCCTCTCATCTGCGTAAAGGTCTTTACAGTGGTCTCTTGCCATTGGGTTTGCCAGTCAGTATCCTGAGCACGCTTCTATATCATCCTATTCGTGCTGCATGCTACCCACCGTAACCTACGATACTTGACTATCATAACAATGTATTGTGATGAGTACAGGGTATGGAACTCATCACTACGTAACATCCTACACTCCCCAGTCGCCTCATCCCATTTTGTACAAAATATCTTCCTAGCACATTGTTTTCGAATAGCCTAAATTTGTTTTCATAATGCAAGGTAGGAGACCACGTTTCATACACATAAAGAACAACCGCTAAAATTCTTTATTTGTATCTTATGGGTTTTACATTCCTTGAAAACAGGCAAGATCTCAACACATTATTGATCAAGTAATAGCATGAATTTGCTGACTGTATTTTTGTCCTAGTTTCCAATCTAATATCGTTATTCCTAGTTAAAATTTTCCTAAATATTTCAACTCATTCACTATATTAAATGGTATGTTGTTTGAAGTAATCTCTAAATAATCGTCCTCAATATGTATTCTCTGCGTGATCATATACATAGTATTGTCAACGTTCACTTCTAAACCCATTTCCTTACGAGCCTCTTATAAAATTTCTGCAATTCTCGCAACAGCTTCTTTACTATTACCCCACAAAGCTAAATCATCTTCGTATCCTAATTGCTGAAATGTACTGTACGTACAGTTTAATGTCAAGTCTTCCCTACTCTCTTACATTAACCTACTAGCATACTCTAAGGATAGTTAAAAAGGAATGAGAAAAGTAAAGTCTTCTTGTTTCAACTGATTATGTACTTCAAAAGTACCTGATAAATGACTTTGTATCCATACTGTCACGCGTATTAATCAAACATAACTCAATTAGCTTTACAAGTTATTTTGGGTAGCCCAAATTTAATTAAAATGTCATTAGTTTGTTTCTTTCAACTGAATCATGGGCCTTTTTAAAATATAAGTATAATTGATGTATTGTCATGTTGTGTTCCAACATTTATTCTAATATTTGCCAAACAGTAAAAATCTATGTCGTTGTTAATCTATTTCATTGAAATACACACTGAGGATCCCCAATAATCTCCTCTGCATATGGCATCAATCCCATTAAAATTATGTCAGATAAAATGTTATAGAATGTTGGTAGTATTGAGATACCTTTCTTTTGCAACGCGTCTTACTACCCGTTCAGGCTATTAGCTATATATCTTTATAGTTATTACATTCTGTCTTAATTCCCATTTTGAAAATATATATTAAAATAACTTCCTTCAATTAAAATTTATAATATGATATTTATTATTAATTAATTCAATTTATATTGTTTATAGATACTAGTTATTTTATGAGTAGACTCTTTTCACTAACATAATTGTGACTGCAAATATTGTTTGGTTTTTATTTTATAGCTTATATTATGTAGTTTTATCAATCGGCCCAACTTGTTTTATAGAGATTATTTTAGAAGATTATTTCTAACATAACTAACTTGTGAATGTGCTTTTGTTTGATTTATTTTAGTGACTATAGTTCATCATATTAACAATTAATTTAAATCTTTAAATGTATAGGGATATAAAATGTTATTATATTATCTTATTTTTAACTAATTAATATCTTATTTTTAAATTGTGTTTGGTTCTATTACTTATATTAATAAACTAACTTTGACCACAGCTTTGCTCACGTTAATGTAAGTTTTAAAAACATGTTCATTAAAACAATAATTTTTCTAACTCCAGAGTTTTTAATTTTCCGCACAGAAAAGATATAACGCTACGTATTAACTATAAACTACCATTGTTAAAACTTTGGGCTTGATAAACGAAATATCTTCAGAATCAAAAAAAATATGTAATTATTTCTATTTTAAGATTAGACACAAAATATTTGTGTTAAATGAAAGAAAGAAATTAACAAAATTTAAGGCAAGGCATCTTTTTAGGCAACGTTAGTTAATTTAAAACTCTTTTGATAATATTTGCTGCGTGCATGAAGACGATTGATTCAAAAGCTCATACGGGCCATGTACAGAACCTTATGTCTAATTACACTTTCATGCAGTTGTAGGTCGATGATTGAATCCGTAATCCCTAAAATTATCACCGAATCAATATCGTAGAGTCGTATTTTTCCCTAAAATCATAAGAGTAGCTGCACCTCTGGCAGTCCTCAATTTTGACACTACACAGTGTACATAGAACAATTGTGTTACTTATAACATCACTGGTCATCTCCTTAAAGATGTAGGTAATTATTAAAAAGCTTATAGCCTTTGAAGACTAGTTCAATATAATATTTAAAAAACATGGCCTTTAAATATATTGAGTGGTTCTCTAGCTATAAGCGATAAATATTTGTTTAGTTTTGTGAATGTAAGGTAAGGATTAAAATTTAATTCGTGGTGTTTAAAAGGCACTATTATAGACACATTATGCACTTTTTTAATGATACAAAAATATATAAATATCGTGAAAATTTCAGTAAATTCCATAAACAGAACAACTGAAAGTAATAATAATAATACTTAGCACCGCGTCTTACTACCCGTTCGGGTTATACGCCTAAGTACTAATTACGCTAATGGATTAGGAATGGGGAAGGTTGAATTTAGAGGAAGTGAACCCGCATTTGCGTGGAGGGAGAGTGGAAAACCATTTAGGAAAAACCATCCCCAGTTCACCCGACCGAGATTCGAACCTCGATCTCCCCGTCCTCGGCGGTAGAGCTCAACACGACTGGCGCGTTAGCCAACTACGCCACCGAGGCGGGTAACTGAAAGTAATTCAGTCAACAAATGAGCAATAGACTACAAGAATATCACATATTTAATTTTGTATGGGGATTTTTCTCATTGAAGTATGTCAAAACCATACTATTTTTCCTGGTGGAACAAGTCTTTTAGAAGTGATAGCGTGCCCGTATCTTCAGGCGACACTTTGACAGTTTAGAGCAACACGCGGATGTCTAGACTATTTGCCTGGATGTCATTTGGAACCGTATTTACCATGAAGAAGTGGCCCTGTAAAAGGTCTCACTGAGTGGCAGTTCTCTTGAATCTAGATAGAAAAATAATTCAAAGCCTTACATATTCTGTATTATTACAGTTTTACATTGAATATGAATAGAAAATAATTTGTATGATATGGTAGAATGGACTTTCTCATGTATTAAACTATGTATTTAAAGATTATGTTCTTATATAGGTTTTTAGTAAACTACCCTTTATATTTTTTACGAGAAAATTTTTTTTTGTTAAGCTTAGAAAACACTTTATTAATAAATTTTAAACAAAATTGTTGAATACATTTTAAAAATGTATTTAAATTTTTAAAGATATGGTTTTTTCTTCTTTATCATGTAAAACCATTCCCAGGTACTAACTTTAGAAAATAAACTTTTAAAAAAAGTTCAAATATTCTTAAGTTTGATTTCAGTAAAATACCATAAAATTAATTTATTTTAAAAATATAACATATAGTTTCATTTATAATACAAAAAATCCCCAAATAAAATCGATAAACCATTTGCAAACATATCACCCTCCAGCATGAATGATTTTAGATGGAATCAGCCATTTGATATTTGTAGATCTCTGTAATGTTCGGTTTTTCATTAAGTCCTCTTAGTTACATTTATGTGTGCTTCATATTGAATACCAATAGTATTCCAAATAGTTTATATGAATCTAAAATAAGTTTACATCAGATCTCTTAGATTGGTTTTGCACAATTGAATGCCTGCACCCTGATTTGGCAGCCGAATGGTCTAAGGTGTCATTCTCACAATATACTAAAATTCCGATGACGGGGAGATTGAAGTTCGACTCTAGTCAGGTATACTGAGGTTTTTTCCTTAATAGCTTTCCACTCTCCCTCCACGAAAATGTGGGTAAACGTGATCTAAAATATAACCTTTCCTAATCCTAGCCCATTAGAGCAGAGGTCCCCAATCCCTTTTTACCATATACGACAATCAAGAGTAATGGTAATGGACACCATTTACTATTTAATTTTTCTAGGTGAATTCACGGGGGATAGGGGGTATTGGAGGGGGATATCTGGTGATTTAATCTCTTTCCCCTCCAAGTTGACGAAAAAACTGCACTATTTAAGGTTTTAACAAGATCAAAATAAAAGTACTATAAAATACGAGTACATAGCTACTCACCACCATTTTGGTTTTTAAGTATGTGTTTAAAGTATTTAGTTATTCTATATATTGATCAGGTCTCAAATCTGGGTAGACCTAAACAAAATATTGACAAATGAATAGAAAGTAAGAGTCTGGGGAGAAATGTGGAAGGGGTTAGGTCGGGGAGCGCTCATATTATGAAAAAATGTGCTAGCAGTGATTTCTGGTTGCTTACCTCTTGAACTACAAATTGTTTTATAGACAACCAAGACCTTCAGGATAGCTAATATCGACAAATATTTTATTTATTTTTCATAGCTATATTTCAGGATTTTAAAGACGTTTAAATAGTGAATACATCCCATCTAAATATATGAGGATTATCATATTTTTGCCTTGACCCCCTCAACTATAATTATGGTACTATAATTATCTTCATCCATACTCTAGGAGTAAGTCGTTTATAAACAGTTTGATGGGGGTAATACATTAAATAAATCCTAAATGACCTTGACTACGCACATATAAAGGATAAATCAGGACTAAGCATTCTTTCCTATGACGAGTTATTTTTCTTGTTCAAGATTAAAATCTGCTTAGTTCCAACACTGGTTCAAACCTGAATGATTTAAAAAAAACTAAAATACTGCCCCCGAAAATAAATATTTACCTATTTTCTATCCATCCATCCCTGTAGGGATGTATTATATATTGATATTGATTATCTGTACACATTCTTATCCTAATTTCGTGTCAAGCTAGACTGCCAAGAATGGAGAGATAAGGGTTCAAATCTCGCTTGGGTGAACTGGGGCTATTTTTTCCTAAGCATTTTTCCACTCTCCTTCCACGCAAATGTGGGTTCACTTCCTTTATATTCAACCTTTCCAATGCCTAGCCCATTAGCGTAATAAATACTTCAGCGTATAAACCGAATGGGTAGTAAGACGTGGTGCTAAGTATTATTATTACTATCCTCTACGTTGGGACGGGTTTCATTACCAATTTTCAAGAGTGTATCTAAACCAGGATCCAAGCTTACAGTCACCCGGTGTTTCTTACTTCTGTCGGTGTGTGATTCAATGTCTACACAAATCCTGCTCAAGCACATATATGTCGATCGGTAGTTTGCTAAAAAGGGTTAAAACTAGCCCTACTAAGCAACATCAATTTGTGTCCATGGATCTTTTTTTTTAACGTGCAAGAAGAAAAACTTTTTAACTTATTTGTACATCATGACGTCGCTGTTTCTGTCAGGCGTCCTTTTCTCCGTCACTTTAACTGCACGGTAGCCGGGAAATTGCTGCCGGCTTCCTTCCGTCCTTTTAAACAAAGTAAGAGGGGAGACTTGCGCGTGTGTGTCCGTGGATGAGGGGGTATGTTGTAATGGATCCACAATCAGTGTCGTAGTACTTGTGCATAGTTAGGGAACTTTCCTTGTACTAAGTTTAGTACTTGCTTGTAGAGCTCTGCCATCTATTGGAACAGAGTGGATAGCATTGGGGTCATCTATGTGTTTGTTTAACATTCCGAAAAGCACAAGAACTACGAGATTTGGAGTGTTTGGAATGGTTGTTCAGTCATCTAAGTAACATTCCTGTTGAATCACGTGAAATTGTTTTCTGGGAATTAACTGTAGCTAGTTTATTGGTTACTTAAGCAGACTGGCTACAAGGGAAAAAAAAACAATAGATTAAAAATAGATTGGAACCAGTTTAGTTTTTTGAAAGTAGATGCATATTTTAAACAATGATAGTTGATGGGACCAAGGGGCTTAAAGAGAAAGGACAGTAAAACCAAGATATTAGAGACATGACACTGGAACCGATCATGATGTGGGAGTAAGACAGTTAAACCAAGTTATTTAGATAGATAGGACCCTTAAACCGATCATGGTCAGGGAGTAGGACAGTTAGACAGCGACATTTAAATATACATGACACTTGGACTAAACATGGTCGGGGGGTAGGACAGTTAGATAGATAGGAAACCTAAACCGATCATGATTGGGGATCAGGACAGTTAAGCCAAGATATTTATAGAAACATAGCTTTTGAATTTTTCGGGGTTAGGACAGTTAAACCAAGCTATTTAGATAGATAGGATACTTAAACCGATCATGGTCGGGGATTAGCACAGTTAAACCAATATATATATATTATATAAATAAGACATTACACTTGAATCGATCATGGTTGCTGAGTAGGATAGTTAAACCAAGTAATATAGATAAATAGGACACACGTACCGATCATGTCCGCGGAATAGGACTGTTAAACCAATATATCTATACAGACATACTTGAACCGAATATGGTTGGGGATTAGGAAAGTTAAAAAAAGCTATTTATATATCTGGGACACTAGAACCGATCATGGTCGGGGAGTAGGACAGATAGACAACGATATTTATAGATACATGACACTTTAACTGAACATAGTCATATAATAGGACAGTTAAACCAAAATATTTATATAAATAAAAAATCGAAACTTTTTGGGGATAGGGCAGTTAAACGAGAGGCTTATAGAGGTAAGCCCTTTAATCTGATGAGAGTTAGTGAGTTTGAAATGTTGTATAAATGATCAACTATTCATTGCCAATAATAGTTTGATAAAACAACGTAGGCCTATGTGTCTTAATATAGTATCAAATCTAGTTTTTTGAAACGGGATCAGTTTTAGTAGTTTAATTTATTAATTCGTCCACAACAAATAGGTTTAACAGAACAATCAATTTAAGAAAGTGAATCATTTTGAGTAAGATGAATTTTCTTTTTAAAGATGTGGTCGATGCGCCGTAAGATATGTTAAATAATGGCAAGGCCAGATGCTCTACTATAGAACCTAGAAAATTATTTTCAATTGCGGTAAAAATAATTGAAAGGTGGACATTTATTAATATTGGATGGAATTAAATTCAATAATGAGACATAAAACGTTGTTTCCGAAAGCCTTCAGAAGCCGTGGGAAGTAAATAACTGGTTAAAGTATCCTACCCAATTAATTACCGTCGGCTGAAATGTCCTACATCTATAATACTCTGAGGACATTTGTCCTACTCTCTGATAAAGGAGACCTGTTCAAACACCAGATGATTCCACTGACCTAGATCCAAGAGTAAGAGAGCGCGTTTCAACCCAAGCTAGGAACTTGAATAAGTGTGTGTCAACAACCCAGTCAGTAGTCTTGCCGAGGCATGAGCACAACTTGGACTTCGACCTACTTCTAGGTCATTTGATGCTATTTATAGAATCTATTTTGGGACTCATCCTTGGTACCAGTTTGGTGGCTTGGCGTGTCGAGACAGGTTATGTCGCAAACCTGATGACGTCAAAATCTATTTTGGTTCTCAAACTTGACATGTCGATACAGGAAAAGGTCAAGCGTGCGGTCTCAACCGTTATGACGCAAGAATATACCTCTGTACTCATACCTGGTGACAGATTGATAGCTGGACCACTCGATATAGAAATAAACCAAGTGTGATTACTCATACCTGGTGCAAGATTGGCGGATCTACATGTAGATGCTGTTATACATCACGGGTGATGAAACTCACTTCTTATTCTCGACAAGTTTAAACGATATTTGTAATTTTATTGAATGCACTCCTAGACGGAAACACCTATAAATATCCACATCTCTTTGAAATACTTTCATTGTTTAACGTGTCATTGAGTGTCGAACACATAAGCCAAGATGAGTTACAATGATGCACTGACAGATTTAGATGAGTAAATTTACTTTTCAAACAGGCACACTCATCAGTTATATATTGTTAAATAAAAGTGTATGTATTTAGTTAATTTCAATATTTAAAAATTTTAAAATTAGAGTTTATTACAAAATTTATATCTGAGAATTATAAATATACATGTAATTTGAGAGTATCTAAACAAACACGTATTTTTGGTTGATATTCGGGTGAAGTTTTTTTAGCACTGCGTCTTAATACTCGTTCGGGTTATAGGACCTATGTATTATTTACGCTAATAGTTTTTGGGATTAGAAGGGTTATACTTAGATGAAGTGTACCCCCATTTGCATATATATATATATATATATATAAGAGAGAGAGAGAGAGAGAGAGAGGAGAGAGTGGAAAACAATTTTGGAGAAACCACCCTCAGTACACCCGACTGAGATTTGAACCTTGATCTCCTCGTTATTGGTAATCAAGTCTACTACAACAGTAGCGCAATAGACCACGCAGGCACCTAAGTGGGTTCAAGTGAAGTTAGCTTGAGCAAGTGTTACTTAAAATTAAGGGCAGTTTGTTTAAAAAAGTTTTCCAAGCCATAATGAAATAACAATTAATTTTGATAGTGGTTTATAATGGCTGAATGTTATTAAAAATGGTTTAAACAAGGGTAGTTATAGTTACTAAATATTGTGATTTCTTTTTATCTGAGAGTAGTTAATTAAAAACCTTTGTTATAAATTATATAATTATTTCAGGGTAACTTACGAAAGACTAAATCTTATTTAAAATGGATTGAAAAGTTGTTATTATAATCAACATTAAAAAAATAATGTATTTATTGAGGTTAGTTTATTTTAAATATACCACAATGCCATCAGTTTCTGGGTCCGCGTACTTAGGAAAGACTATGCACAGTCTAGCCTAAATGCCTACAAAATGCAGATTAAAACAAACCACTTAAAAAATAATAATATTTGGTTCCAAAAACATTCTTAAACCGTTCGAAATTATCCAAACACCCGTTTTCACCAGCTACAAATTGATGCCAGTCTCTATACATTGGGAATATACCTGAAGCGTTGACCAAGCTGTAAACGGGTCTATAGCTTGGACGCTGGCCGAGGTCTGACGACTACTCCCAAGTTTGATGAATACAGGTACAATGTCCTCCCTCTCACCCCTCACATTGAGGCGTTTATTATCACTGCGCACATACGTGCAAGTAATGGCTCTAGACGAGCTAAGGCTACAAATGTAAGCAATCGTACCCCAAATTCACTCTCATAAAAAAAATTTGATTGTTTAAAAACCTAAAATAATTTGATGGTAGATTTTTAACTGACTGATGATTTGAATAACCAAATAATGTTCGTTTTTATTTAGAGTTAATTTACAAAAAGCCTGTCCCATATTCGGAAAAGTTTGTCTCATCATTGACGAATTACGTCCTATAAGTGTAATTAATTTAAACATCCTACATACCTGCTTAATATAGGATTAAGTTTTTTAATTCAAACATTACTGAATATCAATATAAACAGCTGCGTTGTATTTTTATAGAGAGTTGTGGGAAAACCTATTCAATATATGCTAAAGTTTATGCCATCACTGACAAATCACGCCCTTAAAGGTTCCACAGGCTCGTTTAGTATAGGATGACGGGTATTTTCAACCATTACTGAATATCAATAAAAATTGTTGCGTTTTATTTTTCAGAGATTGAGTTGTGGAAATACCCAGAGACAGCCGTGGATCTGATGGACTTTGGTGTGTACCTGGATGAATTGTCCGAAAATAGTTAGTAGTAGCCGACCAGTATGGAATCATATCATATGATAGAATTTTTATATTTTTAAATGCTTAGTAAAAGACGATATCACATCATGATAAATTGTTTCGAACTGTGAATCATGTGCTAAATTGGTTTTATTTATATGATAGATTATAAATCATTATTTAATTGTTTCTTGAGCTTGCACCATGCTCCCTGGTTACTCAAACTTACTAGCGTGTAAGCTAGAGTAACGAGCAAAGTTCAAAATCTTTACAAAACATAGCGATCATCAGGGTGTATCATTTGAAAAACTCATTATTTGAACCCCAAGTATCAAAATCAGACGACCTAATTAAAAATAGATCTACCAAGAAAGTAACTCTAATAATATTCAGGAAAAAGGTCGTAAACGTAAAAGAAATGTAAAGAATGGTATATGAACAATGACCATAGGCTTAAAGCCAGTTTATCATTATATAAATGTAAGAACAAAATCGTCAACATAGTCAAAATCAACAATGGCGAACAATTCATAGTAGAATAATAGAGATTGAAATCCACAGTTAGATAACATGGCCTCAGCCTTCAAAATGACGCCAACAGTAAACAATGGTCTAATCGGCGCATGATTACAATATTCTTGTGCAAACATTATTAACATCAATTATTAATATAAAATAACTCTGCACATAACTATACGCTCTATTCTAACCATGAACAGTAAACTAACCTATCATACGTAGTACACGTGAGGCGGGAAAGTCCTGACTTGTATCGTAACTTAAATGGACAAGAACATATTAACATCCTAAACTCATATCGAACATCTCACTAAAAACAATAAGCTCCTAATATAATTCATCAAAATATAAGGATAAATACCATATAATTCTGCACCTAAGCATACATACTCAACTAACCATAAGCATACAAATTGTCCATGTTCCCTAATTCCCGAGAGGCAGGCAAGTCCTAACATTAATAATAGTTATGAATGTTGCCAAGCATAGTTAAATACAAAATTTCAATTTAGTTATGTATAAAAAATATATCACATTTCCTAAGGGGTCGGCCATAAACCACGTAACGCATTGAGGGGAGGAGGGGTGAGCTCTAATGTCTACATGCTGTTACATGGGGGGAGGGTGGGGTACATCAAAGTGTTACGTAAAACAGGTCTTAAACTCAAATTCTAATGTTGAAAAACAATATTTTAGTTAATGTTTTCACCTTTGATAAACATACTTATGGAAAACTTCCGAATATCTGTGGCGTTGAAAATGCAAGTTTATCGCTTACTTTTTGTATATCAATATTTCGAATGCGCTTAGGTGGCATTGTCTGCCCTAGACTATGAATGCCAAGCACATTCAAAAACACATATTTTCATGCGGATGACAGTGACATGTTTATACTCACGGCACTTTTTTAGATTGGTCCGAACTACTGACCCCTTCACCTGCTTTTAGTTGGATAGCAGCTATCAGTCGAAGCGGCCTTAATTTATAGACCCTAAATATAGTTGAGTTTGAGTATAATTTAAATGCCCACTGCACATTATTTTACATAGGCCGTGAATAATCACTTGTGTTTGTACAGAAACAAAAATAATGTCTTCAAAAAGAGGAGACTTGATCGGTGCTTGCGTATAAAAAGCGATATCCAGAAAAAAACAGTGTTAGAGTCTCAAAAAGATGTAGTGAAATGGAAAGCAGCAAAAGTACAAAATGTATCTCAAGGCAAGTTTGAGGAGTCCATCAATAGTGTTATTTCTTCGTACCAGCAGCATGTTATGAAAAGTAAAGCTTCAAATATCATTAATTATCTACAAAAATAGGTGTATTTAAGCCAATACCTTTTCCCTTCTGATAAATCTAAATAGTCACTATCCCAGTAGACTAGACGGCATGTTGGGGAGATGGGTTCGAATACCAGTCAGGTCTACTGAGGGTTGCTTTTCCTACATGGTTTCCCACTAACCCTTTTTGCAAATACTGGTAAATTTTCTTTAAAATCTTACCTATTTAGTATACATTTTGTAGGGTGATATAGTCAAATTGTAGTTATTCTAATTATTTTTATTATAGTTATCTACTGGAGTAGAAATGAGGAAGGTAGAATTCTAGAGGTAATCTATCCTCATTAACGTGGAGAGATATTATAAAACCATTTAGGAAAAGCCACTCTAAGTATACCCGACAGGTATTCGAACCCCAATCTCTGCTTTATTGGCCATCTAGTCATTTTCAAGAGTGAAGCTAGGATCCACGATTGATGTTGGAACGAAACATGAGTCTAGGTATTAATAAGTTAACTAAAGTAAAGTTGTAGATTAATCCAAAAATAATTTAGAAAAGTTGTATACCTAGAATTATTTAGATAGCTCTCTATATGATGATAATATGACTATCATAAAAAGTGTACAATATTAAGAAAGATGTCTTCCCCCAGAGTCAAGTATCTGATGTGGGCACTTTAACATCATCATCTAGCGAGCGCTACTATAGAAAAGGGCCATCCTAGTCAGCACATAGTAGCGCCGTCTGGCTCTTACTCAGATCGCAAACCTGACATCCATCACACAAATATAGTAGAGGTTTTTTCCCATGAACCTGAGGAATTTGAACGCAACGTCTTTATGTCTGTACTGGTGTCATATGTTTGTATGTGTAGTTACCCATAAATAATAATACCCTCTGATATCATTTATGTTTAGGATTTAAAATGGATTTTAAGAAGTATTAATTATGAATCCCTCCTTTAGTAACACAAAACTTCCCTATGAAATAATGACATTCATTTTTGGTGAGAAAAGCTACGTAACACGGGGGGGGGGGGGGGGGAGGGCTAAAAAGGTAGGAAAAAAGTGTTACGTGGTTTATATGGACAACCCCTAACTCTAGCCAAACTAACATACCAAACAGTAAAAGAATGTCTCTAAGGACGCGCCTCAGCGCTAAAATAGCAAGCCAAAGGTTTTAAATACATCAACTTCCAAGAGGTATACAATATATATATACGAACTAATAATCATCCGCCCTTTCATGAACTCCATTTTATGACAGCAACTCACATTTATTCGTAAGTTCCTACAATAGTCCAAAAATCAAAGAGTACATAACACAATCGAGTCGTGGCTTATATGCCACATTTCTCAGCGGGGAAATAGGGTGAGGAGGTATCACACGATACAACGTTCACGATGTGATCATCAGTAGAGAATTACGAGCACCAATCACTCTGACGCATGCGTCATACGTTTATATAGTTTGTAGTTTCATGGTAAGGGACGATAGAGGGAACTACCCGACACTTTCATCCCCTTAGATGCCGGACTTGCGCGGTTTACACTCAGAGCACAGTGTCAAGGTGGAAGAGAGGGGGGGGGGTGTCAGTGTAACATCGTGGTGCCCAGTTCAATTCTAGTTGACCACTTGGTAGTTGTGACGTGGTCTGTTGTTGCGAGTTGAACGGGCACACCGTCTGTTTGAACAGGGTAAGTCTACGCAACGAACATTGGTGGTGGGGGGTTGTAGATACGATGTACCGCAGCAACGGTACTAGCTAAATTGTGAATTAATAATTTTAGTTTTATAAAATATAAACCATTGATATTATGTTTGTTTCAGATAATTTCCCAGTTTCAATAATATGGTCTGACACCTAAGCTCAGTTGCTATCATGCCTGCCCACTAATCTGGGTGTTCCAGATTCGAGTACTTGCGGGACCAGAGCTATTATTGTGAAATTTTTTACAAATTAATGGATGTTTTTTCCCAGCTATGATTGTTTATTAACGGCATTTATGTCTGGAAGTATCTAATACAAAGTTAAGTTTGTTTCAGATGTATAAGCAGTTGTAGGATGTCCCATCAATATTAGGTACCTGTAGAAGTTCTGGCCACACCACCGCCATTATCGTCACATTCATTAATAGCAGACATTTTTTAACCATTGATAGATTTTAACATTATTATTATTTTATTATATTAGCACGCGTCTTATACCGTTCGGTTTACGCATACCTAATGTTAAAGTAGGTGATTGTGAATGAATGGGACTCTTTAACGTGGAATCGAACAGTGGAGCCTGGCTTCTACACATAGGTTCCACCATGGCTAGGTCAGTGTTATATTATTCAAGCCATATGTTTTCACTACCAGCTTGCTAGACTTGTCGTTGTTTCATATGCCACATAATATAACTTAAGTCTTGGACAGGCACAACATCCAGTCGCCCCCTTTAATTAATCACTGTGAAAGGTAAACCTACATTTCACGAATAATAAATTTTTCAGCCATGCCAGGAAAGGAGCCCGGGACCCTTAGCTCAGTAGATAGACTCGCTACCGACTGAGATAAGTGTCAGATCCCTGGATCAGATTGATGCATCCAAAGTGAGATTATTTGTATTTCTCTCTGGCTTACACGCGGGCAGGACCAGAGTTCTAAGTCACACTTCGATTCCGTTGGTTGAAAATGATAGTTCACTGAGCTGACACATCACTGGTCAATAATCTAGATTCACTTTACTATGTAAACCTAAACTTCAGTTTGTTTGACCAAAACCAACTCATCTCTGTGTCGTAAATAAATGGGTCCAAAATTATTTCAAGTAGAGTTGTTTTTTAGCCAACATTACATATAATACTTCCAAACACGAACACGAATAAAGTATTTCACTTGGTACCTCATCAAGCGACCGTGATACATTAATATGGATTTAAAAGCCAATTACTGCTTTGCTCGAACGGCTGCAGGACCATGAAGTCAGCGTTAACGGTTATGTCAGCTTAATGTTTAACAGCACTGACTTATAGCTCCTAATAGATGGTGTCGACTTCGTCGAAGCTTAATGTCTGTGGCCCATGATATGATCAAGCAAGAAAATATGATGAGTTAAAGACAGTTTTAGATGGTTTTGGTAAAATGTTCCTATATCGACTTAGTAAGAATAGATTAAACCTCATTGTGACGGGTTAATGCTCATAGCCAACCACACATGAAGCTAGAAGATAGCCAGAGTGGTGAACCTCCCAATAGGTGAAGTTAGCTTGTATTCAAAATTATAAGGGATAAAACTCGATCTAGACTAAGTTTGTAAAAACTGGTTAAACTCATTTAAATTCACTATGGGGAACGTCTGAGCAAAGACCCTATTTACCACATATAGCCATATTAAACGTCTACAAGGGCATCCACAAACACTTTTCGGATCCGTACATCACCGTGGACAGCATCATTGACGTTAATGATGAGGTTATGTTCCTTAATTACAAGGATGCGCGTGACACTATGCTCCCTAACCCAAATCCGAGTGTGACAGGTAAAATGCTACACGATTGCGATTGCTAAGTTCCGCTTAGAAAGCATCCTTGAGAAATCGGGGGACACCGTTTTGTATCACAATACAAATAGCATCATATTCACAGAATGCCGTGGTGATTAGAGTTCACTGTCCGGACACATTTTGAGTGACTTTTCTGACGAGATTCAGAATCACGGTCCGGTAAGCTAGACTACATTAGTTCCTTTGTATTTGGTAGCCCCAAGAATTACGCTTACCAAGTTTGTGTAAGTGGAGATCTTACAAAAATCCTGGTTGCAAGTTTTGCGGGATCACCATACATTCTAACAACTGAATTGACGTTAAATTTGACGTTTAGAAGGTGATGGTTACCTAACAAGCTGCGAAAGGTACATACAGATACATTACAAAATTTTACTATAGGGTTTTACGAATGTATGCACTAAAGTTTACCGGCCAGTGTACACCTAACGGCGGATCACTGATAATCATAATACACTACCGTTTTGGTGTCAAAGTCCTTGTAAAAGCGCTTGTCATGACTAAAAAGTAGTCCCTTGGACATGATAAATGATATTTTTTTAAATTATTTATTCTACATATTCCACTGACATACCTCAACAATTTGAGATTTTTTCATATTTTTATTCCTGCATCAAATACTCATATATTTTATCATTGCTACATTTTTCACCCAGGATGCTTTTATATGCTTTTTTATTCACCAGTGCAAACTTTCAGATTCCTTATTATTTCTAGCAAACATGTAAATAAATTAACCTTTTTTGTGTGTATATTTATTTACATATACATAATTTTATTTTGATGGGACCTTTAGTTTGTATATACATATATACTATTTTATTTTGATGGAACCTATTGTTTGTATATATTTTAATTCTTTTAGATGAAAAAATGATTTGGTTGACATTTTGTGTAATCTAAAATATCTACCAAGAATGTCAGCTCCTAAGCCATTACTCCTTTCACGATGGAAGGAAATAGTTTTTTGTTTTATCTACACTGAATTAAGGAACATTTATTTTTTCCATATTATAAAACTGCTGTTCATAGTGTAAGCTATGCCTTCCATATCTATAATAATAAAAGGAAGTGTGTAGTCGACAAGTTGAAAGATCCGTTTTCGTCCATCATCAGTGGCCCTTCCAGCTGTGGAAAGTCACATTTTGTCGCCTACTTTATCCGTCACTTGGACACAATATATTAATTTAAATGTCAAAAAGTCTGGTATTATACCTTATGGCAACCGGGGCTTGAACAAAAGGACCTAGGACCCCATGTCATATTCTGCAAGAGTCTGCCAGAAATGTATGACGACTGTAATAGCTCTCAGTAGCTGATTATCCTGAAGGACTTTATTCGTGAAGCCAATGAAATGATCATCGATCTTTTCCCCAAGGGGTTCAATCATCAAATATTTAGCGTCTTGTACCTCAAACAAAATATATTCCACCAGGTTAAGGGGCAAAGAGATATCTCCTTGCCCACTATGTCATGTTGTTTAAAAAATACCTGGGATAGAGCCCAAAGACAACACTTTGCGAGCCAGGTGTTTTACAGAAGGCCTACACAGACACAACAAATACCCCCTAGGAGTATATTTTTCTCGATTCAAAGCAAGTTACACTTAATGGTTCCGATATAGATCTCACACAAGTGTCGGTTGCTGCGTGTACCTACCACACCAAGGTTATACAAATACCAATACTTCTCAGATACACATCATTTCATAGCCATAGCTCCAAAACTATTAAAGTTACCCCCCCCCGGCCGTACCCCCTGTTGCAAGCGATGTATCACATAAACCCACAGCAAAGGGTCATTCTGCTTAAAACGGCAGACAAAAAAAATTAATTATTCTCTTTGCGAGTTTGCCTACAACACTAAACGGAATGATTCCAACAAAAGATGTGCAGATAACACAGCTACGTGCTCACAGGAAGGTGTTCAGCAATCTGGTAAAACCAGGAGAATGTTGTAAGAAGAAGAGACTACTACTGGTCCAGAAAGAGAAGCATTTCTACCTCTACTTCTAGCACTCGTAATTAGCGGCTTCCTGAGTTAATTATCCAACAAGTAGGAAATGGAGCACACGAAAAAGATTGTATCGATGCCTCCGTAAACATTACTCCACTATAAGCAACACCACTAGCAAGCAGTATCAACCACCTTTCTAGTAGTATCTGAGTTTTAAAAGGAAATTGAATAGGTCCTCACTTCAAAACTTGACGACAAATCTAAATGGAATTCATACCAATAAGTGCCACAGTGCTTTCTACAATTCAGTAGACAGCTCCACCTCCTGAGAACGCCACCACCAACACTGGAGAGGCGATTATTCCCATACCAGCAGTACTAAATTTTATATCCATCCAGATACGTAAAAAAGGTGAAATCTTACGCGAATTTATTATTTAATGAGGTGGCCTCACATAGGACCTCAACAAAGAATTGTTAATTAACAATGTACCTCTCTGATTATCTAACGATGTTGATCTAGGGAGTTAATATAAAAGTAGTACCGCACCATTTCCGTTATATTCAAATCATGGATATCATAGTGGATTTACATCGAAGATGAACAGGAGTTATCGTCAAGGAACTAGGTGTTTTATCAATATGTGGCACTCTACTTCACCATTAGGTGTTCAAACGCCCTACGCCTACGAGTAATATTCCTTTGGTGCTAAAAAAAAACAAGCTAACAATATCGTCAACACACTGCATGGCATTCCCTGGAATAGTGGCGATGTCGATTTCAACCTAGCTGAATCCCTCATCTCCTTTACTCAATTGCGTATAGAAACCTTCTACATCAAGGGGTGGAAAAGAAACTATTTCTAGCCAAATACAGCCTACTCTAATCATCGAAACGTACGAAAGAGAATGTTTGTCTTTGTAACCCCTTAACCTGAGTACCCCACATGCATGAAACGTAGCTCTGTATGGAATTTCTGTCCATCCGCCATCGTTTGGGGACTTCTAGACTGGCTGATTTGCTTTCAGGTGTTTTCCCTGTGGATCAACTGCTAACAAAAATAATGCACCCTACAGCCCTCGTCATCAACACTGATCTATAGACTAAACCTGGGGTGCATTGCGTTGCCATCACTATTAAAAAAGTTGTGGGAAAGTAATTTGATAGCTATATTTTTTTCTTGCGTATAAGGTTGCATTTGACATCCATACGTAAAAATGTTTCTCACTGATCTCATAGTACGGTATATCTTCAAGGCATAGCGTCAGACACTTGCGGCCATTATTGTCTCATGAACCTTCTCTACCACGCGCAGAACATTCCGAAGAAGATTTTCCTGGCCCGGAACTCCCCTACCAATCATACAGACAACGACGCCAAAGCGTTGAGACATCACAACGCATGATTCACCACTTCAGCGTCGTGCCACCCTTCAAGAGTTTGCGTCCAATCAGCATGTGCCCTTTTTTGCCCCAGAGGCTATAAAAGGTAGTCCCAATGATGTTCCAACTATAATTATGACAGTAATAAAAGCGACCACACGTCATGGAAAGCCAGCAATTACTTCAAAATCTTTTCACTCGAAAAGGAGAGCTAGTGAAATCGCTTGCCATACCAGTATTTTCAACACCCCGTTTGTGCTGGACGATGTTGACGCCAAAAGAGTCATCATCGAAATGAGTGTCGAAAACAACTTTACCCTCTTTGACCAGCTAGAAAAATGAGGAGGGACTTGTGCTATATTTAACCGTACAGAGTGGTAAGAACTGTGCAAATAATACAAGTCATTAATATCAAAGTTTTTCAAAAACACATAGCGTCCTCAGAAGATAAGCCTGACTAATCAGTAAATTTCTCTGAGACGTATATGCAGTGAACGTATGGTTGTCATCAATGATAAATATTACACCCAACTCAAATGCGTCGCCTATCTTACACTGAGCTGAGTGCATCTCTGCAAGGTGTGGGACCTCATCGACGATGCTGTCGACTGAAGAGACATATGGACGAGATTCATCGCCAGATATTGCAACTATTTGATATATGCAACACGCTAACAGAGGAAGAAGATGTCACCGTTCACGAGTCACTGTAGAAAAAACAAGAACGAATATATTCGTCATTCTTGTAAAAATGTCATTCCTGTCTCAACATATCGTGCCACCAACCGGTACTGGGGTTGAGCCCCAAAAAATCTTTAAACAGATATTTCCCAAAATATGACTTGATGTATCAAAAAGAGAGATTATACATATAGATACTTCCAAAAATAAATTATGAGTTTCAAAAATAATTTTTATAATAGATATTTCTAAAAACATATTCTGACGTTTCCCAAAATAGATTATGTAAATTTATATTTCCCAAAATAGATACTGATGTTTCCAAAATAGATTCTATTGATAGACGTAATGCAAAATATATATTTTATAAATAGATATCTCCCAAAATAAATTCTAATGTTTTAAAAATATATTCTATAAATATATATTTTCCAAATTAGAATTTGACGTCACCAGGGCTGTAACCCTTGGTCTAATCCTGTCTTGAAATGTCGTTCCACCAAATCGGCACCAGGATTAGTCATATATCCTAAAATAGATGATATAAATGGAAAGTTCCCAAAAATATACTGAAGTAATCTATCACCTGCCATTTCCTGTTTTTACGTGTCGTGCCACCAACCTGGCATCAGGGCTGAGTCATATTTCCCAAAATAGATTTTATAAATAGAATACAAGTGACCTGAAATTATGTCAAGGCTAAATCTTGCTGAGGATGACGTCACCAGGGAAAACCCGCCTAAAATAGCGTGACCGGAAAGTAGGTCACTGGGTCAAAGGCAGTTGGTTATACATATTACTCCCGAGTCTCGTGAATTTAAATTCACTAACACTGCTAGACGTTAGTCTCGTTTAGTCGAGAAAGTTGAAACTTGAATCTCAATAGGATTCTCTTAGATTGTTTATCATAATTTGTTTCCGCTCTCCCTCCACTAAAATGCGAATACACTTCATCTAAATTCTACCTTATTCATATCCACCCCTTGATTGTCAATATGCTGATAAGCCGGCCTCCTAGTTGGATGCTTTGGACAAAAAGAAGACAAAGATCTTAATATAAGTATTGTTCATTTCTAGCAATATAAAGTAGGCCCTATTATGTTTAGCATATTTATTATTGGTAGTTCTAACTATTTTAATATGTGTATATATATATATTGTATATATATATATTGTATATATATATTGTATATATATATACAATAGTTATAAGGCGGAAATAAATATACAAAAGAAACTTTGCAATGAATGAATTCACAATGGCCAGGAAATATTTCTAGCATATATTTATAACACTACAGTTTTCGTAAGAAAAAACTTCCTTCCATTATACCCGATTTAATTGTGAAGGTAAATTTCCAGCACACGTTCAAATTCCCATTATTATTTTAGGGTTGGCAAGAGGTATGATGTCAGGTCTATATTGAATATTTAGGATAACTCATTTTGTAAAGAGCCGCCGTAACCAAACACCATCCACACTGAACATTTAGACCTGATTATTTATTCATGATTCAAAAGAATAAAAAGAGCCGACCGAAATACGATATCCTGCACCAGAAAAATAATACAGGCGGAACTCCTTTAAAGAAGAAGACCTACTAATTAAATGCTCTTTTTACAAAAATAAAAAAGTATGCAATCTTCGTTGCCTTGTAAAATATTCCCCATCGTAATAGATCTCAATCAAAGGCTTTAGTAATTCCATTTGCTTCCATGCAGTGGTAGTTTGTGGCGTAAAAGCTTGGGCGTTTTCAAAATTGTGATGAATATAAATGGGCCAATAAAGATTATTATTAAAAAAATTATACATACACTCATCAGAAATATAATAATAGCATATCGTCACCTTAGTATTACAAAGTTGTTTGTGACATAAATTTAATATTGAGATATCACTAGTTAAAAGATTTGCATGATACACAGATCTTATCTTAAAAACTATATACAACATAAAAAGATATTTCAACAAACAACCATGTAGCTTTAATTAAAAAACACATATAACTATTTTACAATACATATAAAATATGCAGAGGACCAGGTGCATTGGTGGTCTATGTTCACTGACAAAAGAAATGAACATGTCGTAAGATATAGCACCTAATAATAATAATAATAATAATAATAATAATAATAATAATAATAATAATAATAATAATAATAATAATAATAATAATAATAATAATAATAATAACATAGGAGAGGAAGGTGCTACACTCTAGGGAGCAAGCTTAGAACGTAGCCCCTGACACACAGAACCTTGTAATACAAGGGAAACTCAAAATGTTAAAAAAAAAAGTCACTGACAACCTTGTAATAATTGGGTGACGTTATGTAAACTATATTTTTAATGCTTATTTAGCAAAATTTGTGTATGAAAATATATACATAGCTCTAATTAAAATTACATTCCTATTAATTTGTATACATTAATATTAAAATTATATTTAGTATGTATCCACTAGACCAGCGGTATTCAACATGAAATACGAGAATAAATCTTAGGGTGTACGTAAAATTTTAATACAAGGGCTGCATATAGCTATCATTTAAAGCTTATTATTTAATAGATTATTTTAATTTTGCTTACATGTATGTTATAGAGTATGTATACAAGTATTATGCGCCAACAACCCCTACCCTTAGTAAAAATTTGAAGGTAGATTAAATCTGGAAGTACGTGGAAATAAGTTTGAATAGTAATGCACCAAGCAACTGACAGCTTTTTAATATCCATAATATTTGATCCACATAGAGTAATTACAACCCGGACCAGTGGCACAGTAATCTAAGACGTTGGACTCGCATTGAACTTGATTGCCTTTGACAGAAGTTCAGTTCTATAATGTTGACCGGGTGTAGGTAACTGGAAGAGATTTTCACTCTCTATACAAGCAAATGCATGTGCAATCCCTTTAAATTCTACCCTTCTTGGCCCTAGCTTATTAATGTAAATGTGTAGATATCCTGGAGGTGTAGTTAAACGCAGTGACCACACAACGACATTTTGTATCAAACGCTCAGGAAATCATGCATTAAGCTTTTGACACCCTGATTAGGAACTCTGAAGTTCATTGCTGCACTTACAAAAATAAGCCACATATCCCTATCTTGAGCTAGCTATATTCATTCAATTTCATTACACCCTATCTCTTTCAGATCCAATATAATGTTATCCTCCAATTTGCGTCTAGGTCTTCCCAAAGGTATCTTCCCATTGGGTTTGCCAGTCAGTACCTTAAACAAGGTTCTATAATAATCTCCCATTCGCGCTGAATGTCCTTCCTAACGTAATCTACGAGACTTCATTATCCCAACAAGTGAGTACAGGATATGTAATTCATCATCGTGTAACCTCCTCGTCTCCCTAGTAGCCTCATCCTTTTTTTGGACCATATATCTTCCTAAGCACATTGTTTTTGAACACCCTAAATATGTTTTCATCATGTAAGGTAAGATACCACTTTTAACTCACATAGAGAACCACCGGTAAAATTATTATTTTGTATATTCTGAGTCCTACATTCCTGAACAGCGGGCGAGATGTCAACAACTTACAGACCGAGTAATAGAATGCATTTACCGACTGTATTACTTTCCTAATTTCCAATCTAATATCGTTATTGCTAGTTATAATTGTTCCTAAATATTTAAACTCATTAACCCTTTCAAATGGCATTTTGTTCGCAGAATTCTTTAAATTTTCGTCCCCAATCTGTGTTCTCTGTGTGATCACTGATCGCATACTTAGTCTCTTAAGCGTTCACTTTTAAACCTATTTCCTTACTAGCCCTAAATGAAAGATCTTCATATCTTGCAACAGCTTCTTTGTTATTGTCCAACGAAGTTAAGTCATCTGCATATCGTAATAGCTGCATTGTACTATTTAGTGTATAACCTTACCCACTCTCTTGCATTAACCTAATAGCATCCTCTAAGGCTAAATTAAAACGTAATGGGTACAGTGCATCTCCTTGTTTCAACTCACTATTTATTTCGAAAGTATTAGATTAAATATACAAGTATTAAATCTGAAATATTCTGGTGTATATTATATGCTTATAAAAGCTTTAATTCAATGACAAAAAAAAATCTGAACCACTATTTGATGCTTTGAGAAATATTTAATAAAAGTATCGTAGTTAATTATATGATTATATTATTTATAAGTATAAAATTATGAATTAAGGTAGTAAAGGTTGACCAATGTCAAGCAAGTCAAATAATATAAAATAAATGGGAGTATTGAGGAATATTTATCACCACGTACTACTTACTATCCACTCGGGTTATACTCTTATGTACTAATCACTATAATGGTTTTAGGGATTAGGAAGATTTTATTTATAGGAAGTATACTCGCATTTGCGTGGAGGGAGAATGGACACCCGACCGAGATTTGAGCTTCTATCTCCCTGCCATCGGCGGTGTATTATTATTATTATTATTTACTACCCGTTCTGGTTATACGCTTCAATACTAATTTCGCTAATGGGCTATGAATTGGAAAGGTTGAGTTTAGAGAAAATGAATCCAAATTTGCTTGTAAGGAGAGGGGAAAACCATTTAGGAAAAATCACACCCAGTTCAGCCGAGCGAGATTCGAATCTTGATCCACCCGTCCTCAGCAGTCTAGCTCAACATGAAACTAGCGCGTTAGCTAACTACGCCACCGAGGTGGGTCATCGGTGGTCTAGTCTACTGCGAGAGTAGCACCATAGACCATGCGGACACCACGGCGGGTAAGTTTTGAGTTAATTATATGGTTCTTAATGGTTAAAATCTAACATGGTGATAGTAGATAAATTGAAAAGGCATTGACGAGAAGGTAAAGTTAAATATTTAGAACGGCCCCGTGTATATGCGGGATTCCGTTGCACCTGCGCACATATATATTATATAATGGTGTATGCCTATATTTTATTATAACTAGATGTACACTTGTCATTAATATCTGGTTGCAAGTGAAAAAGTAAATGTTTACTCCGATTATATGACCTGCCATGAAACTTTAAGATTAACAAACAGCCAAAAACCTTTACCTCACACGTGGAATTACTGAATCTTACTTTTGGCAATCCATATATGTAATTTGAATCTAAAAAAAAAGAATAATTTGTTCCTACTTAATTACTAGGCGTGTTTCTTGATAAGTTGTTGCCTTCTCAAAAGATAAGCCTGAACTGTGATGATAAAATTCGATATTACTAATGAACTAATGAACCGAACGCCATACAAGCAGACACTATCTCATCCTACCATAATTATGTCTGGGACTATTTAGCCTCAGGCTAGCTAGCGGCAATTAGCAACCAAATTAAGTTATTGGATAGCGACGGTAATTGAATGTCAGAATAATAGGAGGGAAGGGTTTTCGTAGGGGTGGAAACAAAATGGCGTCTATGCTCTTGTTTGCGTGTCGTGTGTTAGTAAATGGGATGGGGGGTTTGGGGTAGAGTGTCACTGCGAAGGTCGCTATGTAGGACATTTATTAAATATGAATGGTAGTGTGATTACTTCCCAATTGAAGTAATGGAGTTGATGTCGTTACGTATGGACGTCATGTGAGTAACTGCGTTTCGTTTCCAGTCCTTTTAAATGTGGTATTCATTGACCACATTGCCTTAATTATTAGGTTTAGTTCGCAAATATATTTGCAGTAGTAACGTTTAATCTGTAATGAGGTATAATTGGGTAAATTTTCATGACATATGTATAAACATGTAAAGTACAATTTAAACTTTCTTAGAGTCTAAGTGATAATGTAATGTATATATATATATATTTTTTTTAGCAACGCATCTTACTACCTCTACAGGCTATACACATATTATGTACAGATTATGTTAATGAGTTAGGGATGAGGAAGGCTTAATTCAGATGTGTACTCGCATTCGCGTGGAAGGAGAGTAGAAAACCATTTTGGAAGAACCACTCTCAGTACACCCAACCACGATTTGAAACCTGATCTCTATGTAATCGGCAGTCTACACGAGAGTGACGCCTTAGACCACGTAGTCACCGAGGGTTGTAAGTGTAGCTGTATTTTATCAGAGCATCTTACTATCCGTCAGGGCTATTCGTTATTTAATTAACCTATTGGGTTAAGTATTAGTGTAAATGTACCGACATTATCGAAAAGATGGTGAGGGAGGACGTCTAAAAAAATTATCCCTCTCTACACCTGGCCGGGATTCGATCTCCAGCATCCTGTCACCGGTAAACAATGACCAGCTTGTCATTAAGTTAATGTACTCACTGATGCTGGTGATATTTTACAACATAAAATAATTATTTTCTACCTATGAAAACGATGAGTTGAAATAATTTTTTTTAAATTTTATTGAAAATTCAATAAAGTACAATATAAACTCTTTGATACAAACTAAATGGAAACAAAGCTTGTCCAAATTAGCAAAAATTATGATTAAACGGGAGAATACGGTAAGGTCTGTGGGGGAGGTGATATAAGAGTATTATAACAAACTTTAAATTACAGTTGAATGAGTCTTATGATACGTATAACACGTAATATTTACTGTAGTTTTATATTTACAGTATATATTTTTACAATTGGCCTAATGTAATAATTTCTAGCTACACGAAATTAAATTGTGTTGACCACTTTGTGTAAATATCAGGATCTATTATCACTGCTAGCGTTTGTTATTAATAAAATAAATTTCAATTGACTTCGTTTTTTCCCGCCTTATCAGCCTCGGTGGTATGGGGATAATGTGCTCACTTCCAGACGCGATGGTCGTGTGCTCAAATCTAGATGGGGTCGACAGATTTTCCTTGAACTATAAAAATCCGTAGCATAACTTTCTCTAGATGTGAAGTAAGGCCGTTGGTCCCATGTTGATTGTGGAAGGTAAAATAACCCTGGAAGGTATATGAAACCACCTTTCCCGGCAAAATTGGTAAGCTCTTTCACTCTCACTCATATAAACTCTCGTGTCGTGATTTAATCAATCGGTTCAGAAAGTGCACGTTAAATACTTCGAATAGATTAAATAAAAATAAAGTTTTTCCCCTTTATTTTCCAAAAATATTTATTCGGATTGTATGGAATTTTCGACTACCGGGGTTTGCTTTTACGGGGTTTTATTGTATTAACTATTTTTACCATATAAATGTAAATGATGAAGAATTGAAAATATACTAATTTTTTCTGTGTCATGAAACTAACTATATTTAATTAAATAGTGAAATACTGGTATGTGATGGCTGTCTACGAGATAAAACATTTTACCTTAGCCTGTACCTTTTACCTTGGCCATCTAGTTTCGCCAAAATATATTAAGGGCCACTTTTCACTAGTGTTCACTGTCGAGTATTAGCACGCAAATTAAAAAAACGTCGAATGTTTAATTCCCGAGCACAGGTTGTTATTTTTTCATTTAAATTTAATTTAATTTCACTCTACTTTAATTGCTTGTTAATACATATTTGGGTTCGTGTTTATCTCTATATGCTAATCTAAGGCTGAACGTAGAACTTCTCGGAAAAGAAAATCCACTTCCAGATGAGCTGAAAAACTGAATTTTGACAGGAAGGTAGAGAGATTGCCCCATATAACCAGAAAAATCTATAAATGGCAACGTTAAAAATGGGGTTCCAGGAATTGGGAGGGGAGCTGTATTTATAAAACCAAAATGTTTAGATGAAGTAGAAAATTAAAATTTGACAGGAAGGTAAAAAAAAAAAGGAGCACTCCAAATAATCATAAACGTCAGAAAAACTTAAATGTGTATATGGAACTTCAGAAAATATAGGGGTGGCGGGAGGGAGGTTAAAAAGAAAAAAATAACTACTATGTGTTGTATAAAATCTCCATTCACGGTAGGAATTACTCTCTGAAAGGTCTTTTTTCCTACCACTATCCTACTATATAATAGCTTTCTGGTAGGGAAAAAGGCCTTTCAGAAAACAATTCCTACGCTGAACAGACTTTTAGAAGGACAGCCAATGATAGCCAAATACGTCTTAGAAATTGAAAATTGACCTCTAAAAGGGGAATGAAGGTGTTGACCGTTTTTAAAATTCAAAATTACATATTTTTTAATCGGTGGACATGGAGCATTGAAATTTAAAATCAAGTTTTTTTTTTTTTTAGATTTGGAGGTAGACCTTTAGAGAGATTTTCAAATATCTTCCCCAAGAAGGTGGAGAGGGCAGAATGGTTTGGGGCTCACTCACTCACACATCACCGTATTTTCCCAATTCCTGGGCATGGAAACTTTGTATTTTTCTTGGCAGGAAATTAAGCGGGATCTACCATATAACAAGAAATATATAAGATTGGGAAATTACAAAATGGGGCTTGAGAATATGGGGCCTATAAATGGAAAAAAACTTTTTAAACAATGTATAAATTTACAAGTTGATGGGCAGTTAAAGAAACAACTCAAGATAGCAAAATAAATTTTAAAATTTGAAATTTCTATGAGTGAATACTTTTTAAATGGGACTTTGAGAAACATAGAAGGGGGGAAGAGAAAGAAAAAATCATTTTAGGTGTGGTGGAAAATTTAAATTTGGCAGGCAGGTAGGACAATTACAGATAGCCATCATCATTAGCAGCAGCATCATGAACTCTTTCCGGCCAGTGGCCGGGTTCATTTAGTAAAATGCCTTTGTCTCCCTCTGTCCTTCCACCATTCTTCCCCCTGCACTGTTTTCCAATCTCCTTCTCTCACTTGCATACTTGCTGCTATATGTTCCTCTCCACTTTTCCTTGGTCTCCCTTGCGGTTTCTTACCTACATACTTCATATCCATTATTCTTCTTGGAATACTCTTCCCTTCCAACCTCATTACGTGTTCATATCATCTCATTCTTGCTTCCTCAACTATCTTATGTATTCCCTAAGCCCCCACTCTTGATCTTACATCTTTATTTCTAATCCTATCTCTTCCAGTGACAGCTAGCATGCTACTCAAAAACTTCATTCCTATGGCCTCCACTTTCCCTTTTTCTTTTAAATCCAAAGTCCAAGTTTCAGCTGCATACGTAACTATGGGTATGAAGGGTTCTCTATTCATCACTTTCTTACACTTCAGAGGCACTTCTATTTTCCATAGTAGGTCTCTTACACACTTGTAGAAAGCCTCTCCCTGCTGCCCTCGTCTCCCTTTATCTTCTCTACTGTCCCCTCTCGCCTTAATAACGCTACAAAAATACTTTTAAGTTCTTTGCTTCTTTCAAATCTACTCCATTCAGTTCTATCTCATTTCTTGGTCTTGTTCTCTACCTTGTCATCACCATCTCTTCACTTCTCATCATACTAAATTTCATTCCACACTATTTCACTTCCTCGGCCCATTCCTGCAGTTATTTCTGTACTTCCTCTTCCTTTTCCCCCATACCATTAAGTCATCATTTTCTCCTCACTCCTTCCTTGCCACTCCATTATTATCATTTCAATCAAAAATACAAATAGTAATGGTGAAAAGGCACTCCCCTGCTTGACTCCATATTTTAGTTGGAACTACTCCGTTCACCCTTTATCCATCTTTACACAATTTACATTATTGCCATCCATATTCCTTACTCTCCTAGCCACTCCCCTTTCTACTCCAGCCTCCTCCATTGCTTCCCAGACTTTATTCCTACACACACTATCATATACTTTTTCTACATCCATGAATCCCATTAACAGATCCTTTCAAAGCTCATAAATCTATTCCATAAGATTTCTGGTTCCAAATATTAAATATATTATCAACCTCCTTTTGAACCCATGTTTCTCCTCTCTCCATCTTCCGTTTACGCTTTCCTCATTCTCCTTTCCAGATTTTTTTGGTACATTTACGTGCATTGAAATTAATCTTATATCTCTACAATTTTCACACCTCTGCCTATCCTCTTTCTTGAATATTGGTAATATATTACATGTTGTCCAATCCTCTGGCACTTTCTTCTAATTCCACACTGCCCTTACTATTCCATACCACCACTCTAAGCCCATTTCTCCTTCTTCCGTTATCATTTCCTCTGTGAGTTCGTTTACTACAAGTGCCTTTCCCTTCCTAATCCTTTTAAAAGCCCCTTCTATCTGCTTCCAGATAACCATATTCATCTAAAAATTTGAAATTTCCAAGTAGGAGTTTTTTAATGGGGGAGGTGGATTACAATTTCAAAAACGAATATAAACAATTACTTTTATGTGTGGTAGAAAAGTGAATTTTGGCAGGAAGGTACAAGAGTCACTTCAAATAACCATAAAAGACTGAATATTTTAAATTTAGAAAATAGAGAAGGAGAGGGGTTTTGAGTAAAAATAAAAACATTTTTAGGTGAGGCAGAAAATTGAAGTTTGCCAGGAATGTAGAGGATTACTCCACTTACAAATTTAGTGTTAAATATATACTATTTGGATAAGGGCCTGAAAAAGGGAGGTTGGGGGACAGTAGCTTAAAATCTTTCAAACATTATTATAAAATCTTCTTTTCATCACAGAGGAAAATATAAATTAGCCAAATTTGTTAAAGGACCATCCAACAATAACCATAAAAGATATAAAGTTTGGAGTTTATAAATAAGGGCGAGAAATGGCTTATAGAAAAAGCAAACTTCTTGATACTGTGGAAAATTTGAATTTTTTATGGGCAGACGAGAATATCTTTAAAAATAAATGAGTAGAAAACTAAAGATTTTCTTAAAGGTGATCCATTAGCACTGCGATAGCAAAGCTAAAAAGCAAAGGCTAAATTAGCGCCTAACTTGTAGTGACATAACAATTAAAATAAACCAATTCTAGCGACATTGCTTGCTAAACCATAATGCTGTTTGGAAAAGCATGATGCTTAATATTTAATATTTCTTTAACAGAGGATATTATTTTTTATGATCTGTATTGTGAACTGTGATGCTCTTTATAAAAAATATTTTTTTAACAATGTCTATCAGTTCGTTTATTTTATTTTATGAACGTGCTTGGGAAAATATTGAGTTGTTAAAGGGCTACATTTGTTCGTGCATCCAATTTGTAAATAAGATCATATTTTTTCTCAAATATTTAATTTTTTTTAATTTTTTTAACCACCAAGATTGGTTTTTAATTTTCATAATTAGCTCAAGATTGCGCAACAAGAAACAATTAAAAAGTGGATAGCTGGTTGTTGAGCGTTCTGATATCTGCAAATTGACCATAAATCCCAATCTATCAACTTAAATAATTCAAAAGTGTTTAAGAAAATACTTTTTCTAAGGGTTTCTTAGCATAATGTTTACAATTAAAGCCTGAAACAAATCTTCCAATAGACCTGGAATGCACTTTCTAACCACACGTCCATAACAACACACAAACTATCTTAGCTAAGCTAAAACAACACACATTTATGTTAAACACATAACTATGTGTTTTTAGTCCAGAATTTGTATATTTAGAGTAGGAAATGAAACCAAAGAATAATTCTAAATAGATATGGGCCTTATCTCCTGCCAATATTAAAATATTTGTCCGCCAGAACCATTACAGACATGTCATCATGCCTTTATGATGCCAAGATTTTAAATACTGTATTATGGACCACGCATTTTAGTCTTGCACTTGCCAAGAAGGGCGGAGTACTGGCCTGCCCCCTGGAGGGAATCTCGTTTGAAAACCTTAATTGAGTTTAAGCCGGAAATGAGTGATTGAGTTTTACTTTAATCGAGAACTCTCAGAAACTAAACTAAATCCAAGTTTGCCATGTATTTAGATTCTCCATGGTGTGAGCCCACAGTTGAGCTATACCGACCGAGCAGCCGCCATCGTTAGTGATGATAGTTCCAACATTTGTGTATAGAGGGTGTCATGTGGTCAGCACAACGAGCCCTGCGGCCATTAAGCTCAGTTTTATAAACTAGAGCGGATACATCTTTATTCAATTAGCTCCTCATTTGTCCTCATGAGGATGAGTTTGACCCCGTTACAGACCCAAGGCTTCACAGTAAAATTTTGGATGCACTGGGGGATCGAATCCGTGAACTCTGGATCCGTAGCCATAAACTTTGACCAGTAAACCACAGAGGTGGTGGTATTTTGAAACACTTAATGAAATAAGGCAAATCAAATTTTCAAACAAACAAGCATTTGCATACAATTAATTTTCAACGCTTTCAATGAGGGTTTACAATTTTTTTTAATGATTGCTTTAGCTAAATTAAATTACTAAATAAATAATGCTGCTAATATATTTAGTTCCACCGATGTGACAGGAAAAGGTAAATGCTAATTAAAAATGGAAAAAATACAAAGTGCATAAGGAAATACTGTTGTGCTTCTACGTAATTATATATTACTATACTTCGTTTTGTATTTAATCAAAGATTCATGAACTACGATTTTCACAAAAACTTTTTGATTAAATCACGCATAAGTGAACACGCACCCAAAATCGTCAATATCGTTTAGTCTGGTTGATTAGGGTTTGAATCCTAGCTGGGTATATTGGCGTGGTTTTTCTAGATTGTTTCTTACACTCGCTGTCTACACAAATGTGGGTTCACTTAATATAAATTCTACCTTTCTCATTTCTACCATATTTGTGTACAAATTTAGAGCTTGGACGAGTTGAGAGGGGGAAAAAAATTGAGTGAATTACGTTTCTATCTTAGAAACAAATTCAAATTTGTTGAAAAATATATTTAGTCCAACTATGGAAAACAGAAAAAAATGGTCGTTATTTAGTATTAAAATAACTCTTAAGTTAGTGTTTATTATTTGGATATACAAAAAAGCCAACCACCGAAATTGCTTGACGCCGTTTTTAATCAGGCCCTAATTGTGAATATGTAGCTTATATATATTTGAAATTTATCAATACACAGTTTGTAGACATAAATGAGCTTATGGTATTAATAGCTGTATTTAAATATTCTATATAGCTAACGAAATTAATTTTTGTTCTACTAGATTTAAGCTAAGATAATCCCAACAGTATGTTAATTAATATCTTTTTTCCCACAGGATGATGAATACCACCTATCGATCCAAATTTTCTTTACTGCGTCGTTTGGCCCGTTAAATATTACAAACTTCCTTCTACACATGTACACATATATATCTAAAGTAAAGAGGCCTTCTTTCTTATAAGATGAATCTGGTTTTTATGTGTCTAGGATTTAAGTGAAAAGCCCAAAATATATATTTTATCATGTTGACACAAACACTTTTGGAGCATATACAGTACCTTATATTTCAAAGTTTTTTAATCCTTTTAAAATAAATTAAATAAAACTGTATCTATGAAAAAAAAAATTAGTAATTAAATTTTACAAAAATCAATTATATAAAAAATTGATAAATAAGAATAAAAAAAGGTTTTTATAAATTGGTATGTACTAAATAGCAAGTAGTCGATAAAATATTTTAAAATAAAGGTCAAGTGGGCTATTTACAAGTTCTTAGATCTGAACGCAGCCAATGGATTAAAGGAACGAGAAATTAATTATAAGAGGAAATCAATGTTAAAATCTCCATAGATTGTAAATACCCCACCTGACAATTACTTTGTAATTTTATTGACTGTTGTGATTCACTATACAATATACTAATTTATATCAAGCTTTATAATCTTATTCGATCATCTGTTTGTGTACATAATTTACTGACGTAAAATTTAGCTATCAAAAAGTTGTCTACGAAAAATGAATGTTTAAAAATAAATAGAGTCATTTGAGTCTTTAATACATCCAACACATGAATCATTAATGATTAGCATTTGGTAAATGTATGAGAAGAGCTGACTCGTATTCATGTGTAGCTTTGCAATTAGTCTAAAGTTGTTAATTGCCTAGATTATTGATTAGTCTGAATTAATTGAAAAATGACACATGGACACGGGACTCAAGCCAGGAACCTCTAGCTTAGCTCACCAATGCACTACCACTACGTTATCCAGGAGTCGTCTCTTAATCAGGGTCATTATTCATGTAAAATTTAAGGCTGAGTCTGTGACGGACGCGTGGGAATCGTCAGCTACATATGAGCCAACCAATGTATCGCAAGCTATCAAATATCTCAGCAATCTGTGACTTGGGAAGGGTGTTACGCTTCCTATCATTGGTGCGCTAAGCCAAAGATCCCGGGTTTGATTCCCGTGTACAGGTGTCCTTTTTCAACTAAATACAATTAATTGAATTGTGCTCTATATACGGACATTGCCATGATTACAATAATTTGCTACCTGTTTGTTGATATTAATAGGCTAGTGATGGTTTAAAAGAATATAAATAGTTTCAAGAGTAACACCTTAAAACCTTTAATAAATCGGTTAGTTCTTAGTATTAAAAAGGGATGAGAAGGTATCAATTTTAATTAGAGTTTGATATATTTAATTAATGGTAAGTAAATAGTAAGAGTTTTGGTGGATATCTACGCTAGGATAAGCATCTTATTAGTGTATAGCTTTTATATATATATATATATATATATTTTTTTTTTATCAATATATACCTATATATATATATATTTCTATATATAAATATATGTTCATATATTTATTTATATATAAATATAAAATTATATCTATATATAAATGTACATTTATATATTATATTTATTTATAGCCTATACAGATCTTGTTTATATTTAAATAAATATTTCTGTAAGATAAATATGACTATGTATATTATGCATATGTGTAAATAAATATATATTGAATATATATTTTCTAGGTTTTCCTGCAGCTTCACTCGCGTTAGTGTCACTGTAAGTTTTTATTATTTCGCTCAGAGAAGAAATTGCACAACTTAATAGGTAGAAATTATCATGATGAAAACTCCAAGTTAATAAAAGAAGTATTTTCACAATAAAAAAATTATTGTAGTGTAGGCCTAATAAGTTCTGTTTTAAGACAAGAAACAAATAATATTTATATTAATTGAAGAAAATAAAGTAACAACATATAAGGTAGGGTATTTTTGTAAACGACGTTAGTGATTTGTATCATCAGGAGCAAGCTATTACAAGTTGGTGCTAGAACTATCATGGGAACACAACACATATAGTTGTCCATGTGAGAAATATCAGCCACGGAGATAAATGCCTGCCACCTTCAGGGTTTGTCCTTGTGCTGTGTTGATGGTCATCATATAGCAAACCTTTATAGAAATTTGTATTTTCATGTTCATATTCATCATGATAACATAAAGTGGGAGGGAAGATATGATAGAATCATGGGTATTCTTAGTTTCACGACCCATTTCCAGTAGTGCTATATGTCATGACATATACCTCTATGATACAGTTTTGCAGACTGTTTACCTGTAAGTGGCTCTCACTACACGATTTAGGTGGGTTAAAATTACGTAGCAAAATCAAATCTGGTTTTGCATAAGAACTATATTTGGATAAATAAAATGTACTAATTCCTGGATATCTTGATCATGACACATATTTGGGTGTTATTCAAGGACATATTGCCTTCATGTCTTATGAAGAAATGTACCGTTGCCGAGTTTCAGCGAAATCGACAAAAAAGTTTAGTTTTTGTCTCCGTACAGACAGATGCACATGTTGGTTGACAGGGAAAGTTTCACAACGTCTGGTCATTTGTAGGATCTTTTCAGGCAGGTATTGACCTAGTCAAGTCTAGAGACTGGTAAATAACTGGTAGAGTTTATTAGAAGTCTTCTGATACCAATATGGTGAAGCCCCTATGAGCAAATTGTTGTTTTCGAGATCTCTCAAAGTTCTATTTAGATAGTCAATTGATGTCGTATACTATATTGTACTTTCATTTCCTAATATAAGATATGTTTTTTACAGTAATTTTGATGTAAAACTTCGCTTCAATACGTTACACACGGCTATTTGGTCGTAATAAAAATTCAAACGTAATTTAAAAGTCGCATAAGCTGTTCTTCCCTCTTTTAACATATTAGCGGCGATAACTGAATGTCGCATGCACTGTTATGCCCAATATTAACAAAGTAGCTGATAAATTGGATGAAACCACTAAAAAGGCAACATATACCTCAAATCTGAGCTTATCCAGGAATACATAAATAATTATAAAATTATTTCCTTTACTTTAAGGTGCATCTTAAAGGAACATTTTTCTTATAGGATCATCAATACTCTATAGTACTTTATTGTCGATGGTAGGTTTTTATGCGTTCATTAGAGGGGTATTTATATTTAAAGTTTGTAATAGAATTGGCCGGTCACCTGTCATCTCCCAAATAGCCTCTATAGAATATATCCGTACTAATTGTCGAGGGGAAGAAAACTCAAGTATTTCTTGGTCTTGTCTGAGAGAGACGTTACAATTTGGTTGGTTTGGTTTAACTTGCATTAAAAATATCTTGATTAATACCCAAAGCTTATACCGATTAGTGTGTTCTGATTCTATATTAAATATCATCTGACATGCTTTTCCTGTGGGCGAGCCAAAGTGGGAGAGGACATGTCAAGCGACAAATAGTAATATGACGGAGAAAAAGATCTGAGTGAGGAAGAAAAGCGAAACAGATTTTCTTTTATAAAGTACTTCTCCTGTGTGAGTCATCCTCAGATAAATGTCCCAGAGCCTTGCAAAATAATAATTAGGATGCGTGTACTACGTCGTTTATGGTACGTAAATTTTCAAATTAAGTTGGACCTTTGATGACATGGAGCCACATTCTATAATAATAACACACTGTGTTAAACAATTGCACGGTTTATATCTGGATGAAGGATGTACCCATCATTACACCAACGGGTACCTCAACAGAAACACCTTGTTTCTGCACTGTACAATTTGTAATTTTTCAAACATTAAATGAGTCAACCTTACTGTGAGTAATCGTCTTTGCAAAGGGATCTTCAGAGCACGATTTTAATAAGGTTGTTAATGGTTTGTTACATGTGTTATTACTGACGTGATTTGCAAACCTGTGGTAAAATATACACATTGTATTGTACATTTTCTAGATGGACAGCTAAATGTATAAAGCCTTGAATAATACCTATTGAAATTGTTCCCCCCTCATTGCTCAAGTTAATGCTAAACGTCCCTTGTTCACTGCCCTTATTGTTTAACTTATTTACATACTTAATGGATTTGATGAAACTGTACAACTCCACATTAATGTGACGAACGAATATTTATTTTTAATAGCACAAGACTTTTAGAATTTGACCCGGACAAAACTCATAACAAAATTAAACCTATTGGAATGCATTCAGTATACGTCCCTCCAGTGGCGCAGGAACTTTTTTATTTAGGGGGGTGAAAATAGTAGTGTGCTTTTATAGGGGAAAAACATTTTTGAGATTAAAAAAAAGACAAGGGAAATGTAATACAGCTGTCCCTCGCACTGCGCGAGTGATTGGTTCTGATAAATAATCGCGTAACACGAAAACGCAAGGGAATTGATTTTAACATGTGTGAGATAGATATTACTCCAAAGGAAAAAAGTAAATAAAAACCTAAAACTCTTAAATGAATGCCATTTTTATTAATTTATCTAACTTGCACAATGCCATAGGTAGCCTACACCTATTGTCAATTTTCAATCCGCTGAAATTTGTAAACAAACACAATTTTTAATTAATTCATCTGATTCATACAATGCTACAGGTACACTTACTGTTCATCTTCAATCGCATGATAAATTAACTGGATTTGGCAAACTTGGATTATCACTACCTTGTTCTTGACGGTAGGCTCTTGCTCTCTTGAAGGCCCTGGAATTGTAGGTTCTTGCTCTCTTGAAGGCCCTGGAACGGTAGGCTCTTGCTCTCTTGAAGGCCCTAGGACAGTAAGCTCTTGCTCTATTGAGGGCTCTGAGACGCTAAGCTCTTGCTCTCTTGATAGCCCTTGGACGGTAGGCTCTTGCTCTCTTGAAGTTCCTTGGACTGTAAGCTCTTGATCTCTGGAAGGCCCTGGGATGGTAGGCTCTTGCTCTCTTGAGGGCCCTGGAATGCTAGGCTATTGCTCTCTTGACGGCCCTTGGATGGTAGGCCCTGGTAGGCTCTTGCTCTCTTGAAGGCCCTTGGACTGTAAGCTCTTGCTCTCTAGAAGGCCCTGGGATGGTAGGCTCTTGCTCTTTTAAGGGCCCTGGAATTCTAGGCTATTTCTCTCTTGACGGCCCTTGGATAGTAGTCCCTGGTAGGCTCTTGCTCTCTTGAAGGCCCTTGGACTGTAAGCTCTTGCTCTCTGGAAGGCCCTGGGATGGTAGGCCCTTGCTCTCTTGAGGGCCCTGGAATGCTAGGCTATTGCTCTCTTGACGGCCCTTGGATGGTAGGCCCTGGTAGGCTCTTGCTCTCTTGAAGGCCCTTGGACTGTAAGCTCTTACTCTCTAGAAGGCCCTGGGATGGTAGGCTCTTGCTCTCTTGAAGGCCCTTGGACTTTAAGCTCTTGCTCTCTTCACGGCCCTTGGATGGTAGGCTCTTGCTACCTTAAAGTCCCTTGGACTGTAAGCTCTTGCTCTTTGAAAGGCCCTGGGACTGTAAGCTCCTGCTCTCTTGAAGGCTCCTGCCTGACAGCTCTTGCTGTCGTGAAGTGCCCTGGGTCGTTAGACTGAAGATTTTCAACTTTTTTTTTTGATGAAATGTTCAAGACTCAGCTGACGAGCAGCATTCTTCATCTCTCTAAAGAGTGCTTTGTAGCAAGCCAAATAACTCAATCGCTCTGACAACTTTGGCACTTTTATCCATGTTAGGATCATTTTCTTCATTGATTCTAATTGCATTGTCATTGTGCTTTAAAATGTCAACAATTTGTTTTGTTGAAGTTTTTTGATAAGCTCAACAACATAGTGCTCTTCCTCTTCATCCTATATGCCGTTCTCCATTTCTAGAAGATCTTCATTGGTGAGTTCTATTGAGTGGGATTGGAGCAATTCATCCATATTTGCCTGGTCTGCGTCCTTAAATCCAACTTCTTGCTATGTCAACGATGTCATGTCTTGAATTGGAAAGCTCATGTTCAGTATCAACACCATTAGCATCAGAAACTTCAGGCCAAGTATTTTTCCAAACTCCCGTCTTACAGGACTGTTTAACTTCTGCCCATGCATCTCCAATGTTGTCAATATCACCCCCCTAACACCAAACTGTACAGTAAAGGTCTTTGTCCTCACTGGAATGTGCGTGCACAAGGTCACGTCACCACTGAACAGGGTGACTGTTGAATTACAGCCGATCATGCATTATTTTTACTATTTATTAATCGCGCTATGGCGAAAACGCGGAAGGTGAGATCGCGTATGACGAGGGATACTTGTATTTAACGGTCCCACTGTGCATTTTTCTCATTTATTTTAGTCGTGCCAAACATTATAATTAATATACACAACGCAAATTAAGAAAAATTATAACTGATGGGGCTTAGCTAAAAATTATGAAACACCGAAAATTAAAGTAGGTTTCCATAAACCTTTGCCCTATATTCGCTACTAGTTTGTTGAGCCTCTCAGGGTATGCATTCAGCAGACACAGGTGATTTAGTCTACGTTGCCTCATCGTGCAGTGAAGATAGTTTATTACTTTCTTTCTATCTTATAGGTAGAGAAAGTATGGTAATCGTCAAAAAAATCGAAGTCGAGATTTTGATGAATTTTGACGTTTCATGACTTCCTGAATCCGAAAAAGTGGTTTTTGAATTTCCGTCTGTCTGTCTTGTCTGTCTGTCTGTCTGTCTGTACCTCCAACTAGAGCCTAAACTATTTTACCGATTGAGCTGAAACTTGATATCTTGGGTTTTCATAGGGTTGCCCCGAGGGGTTTTTGGAATTGGACATCTACCCCTAAAATTAAGGGTAGTTTACTGAAGGGAAAAAACAGAAAAAGTCGATTTTCTCAAAATCGGCTCTAACGATTTTGATTAAATTTCATTTATGAACATTAATAAATATTCCAAACAAAATGGCTACTCTCAATATTTCGGCAAAATCGCTTTAAGGGCTCCGGTCTGATGCGTAAATTAACATTTTTTATAATAGCTCCGAAACTATTTGAGATATGAAATTACTTAGCATTACAAATATGTATATATATTTATAATACAAATATTTTATTCGAAACATATTTTTATAAAATCAATAATTTTTAATCTATACGCATTTATATATATATATATTTTTAGCTTTTTGGACATTAAAGCTTAAGTATTGCGATCGTAAAAAAAACTAACCTGAAATGTTGATGGATTTTGACGTCTCATGACCCCCCGAACCCTAAAAAATAGTCTTTGCAATGCCGTCTGTCTGTGTGTCTATTAAAACTTAAAATTAAGGGTAGTTTACTGAAGGGAAAAAAGAGAAAAAGTCGATTTTCTCAAAATCGGCTCTAACAATTTTGATTAAATTTCATTTATGAACATAAATAAATATTCCAAACAAAATGGCTACTCTCAATATTTCGGCAAAATCGCTTTAAGGGCTCCGGTCTGATGCGTAAATTAACATTTTTTATAATAGCTCCGAAACTATTTGAGATATGAAATTACTTAGCATTACAAATATGTATATATATTTATAATACAAATATTTTATTCGAAACATATTTTTATAAAATCAATAATTTTTAATCTATACGCAATTATATATATATTTTTAGCTTTTTGGACATTAAAGCTTAAGTATTGCGATCGTAAAAAAAACTAACCTGAAATGTTGATGGATTTCGACGTCTCATGACCCCCCCGAACCCTAAAAAATAGTCTTTGCAATGCCGTCTGTCTGTGTGTCTATTAAAACTTAAAATTAAGGGTAGTTTACTGAAGGGCAAAAAGAGAAAAAGTCGATTTTCTCAAAATCGGCTCCAACGATTTTGATTAAATTTCATTTATGAACATTAATAAATATTCCAAACAAAATGGCTACTCTCAATATTTCGGCAAAATCGCTTTAAGGGCTCCAGTCTGATGCGTAAATTAACATTTTTTATAATAGCTCCGAAACTATTTGAGATATGAAATTACTTAGCATTACAAATATGTATATATATTTATAATACAGATATTTTATCCGAAACATATTTTTATAAAATCAATAACTTTCAATCTATACGCAATTATATGAATTTTTTTAACTTTTTGGAAATTTAAGTTTAAGTATTGCGACCGTAAAAAAAAACTAACCTGAAATGTTGATGGATTTCGACGTCTCATGACCCCCCAAACCATAAAAAATAGTCTTTGCAATGCCGTCTGTCTGTGTGTCTATAAAAACTTAAAATTAAGGGTAGTTTACTGAAGGGCGAAAAGAGAAAAATTTGGTTTTCTCAAAATCTACTCAAACGATTTTGATTAAAATTCGTATCTAGGCGTTGATTAAGATTATAAATAAACTGGCTATTTTCATTTTCCTATGAAAATGATTTTTAGGGTACTTTACAGAAGCGTTAATTTCCGTATCTCCACAACTATTGGAGAAACTAAACAACTTATCATAGCAAAATTGTAGGACTATCAGAAATAAAAAACTTTTATTTGACAAATATTTTTATAAAAGCAGCAGTTTCTGAGATATTTGCAAATGTATTAATACAATTTTGTGAGCTTTAGTTGTAAACATATACTACTTAAGTCTTAACGCAATAATTCTCCAATGCCATAGAGTAATTAAATATAAGTATCTAAAAAAGTATGTTATTTTTCCTTAAATCTCTTAGGAGAAATGTTTGCATAGCAATGATCTATCTCCATTTTAGACTCAATAGTCAATATTTACATTTTTTATTGGTCAAAATGTATAAATGAATAATTAAATATCAATGCGATGACTTGAAGATCTGCAACACCTTATAAAATGTTAAAATTTTAACCAGAAATCGAAATTTTAATACGAAGTGTTGACCCTTGTGGAAGACATTAAACTGTTTGAAATGCTCTTAGGTGGACAAAGATGCGCCTCTTTTCTCATTGATTCTATATCATTGTATATTATTTTATGCGTGTTCTTATGTGGAGTGGTGATGATACAATGTAAATTATTCCGTTCAGAAATCTTACGAGTTTATAGAAAGAGAGAGAAAGTCTGTGCGGTGCGCCGTACCATTTATTTTTTTCAAATAAGCATTGAACAACTTCTTTCTGCAGTAGCTGGTATCACTATCAGAGTTTTAAAACAGAGTGTGCTCCAATCACATTTTATTTTTGTTATGTTGCCTTAGTGTGAACTTTTTATTTTGCCTCAACAAGATCTCTACATTATCTAAAAGTTTAGCTAAAATATTTTTGGGGGTTAAAAACGATACTTTTTACCCCCCTCAATTTTTAGGGGAGGGGTAAAATTTACCCCCGTACCCCCGTTCCTGTGCCACTGCGTCCCTCTACATTCTCTGAAAATTTCCAAGTTCTCCCATTCCGGGAAAATCCGCCATCTTGGAAAAAAAACTGCGATTGTAAGGTTTCACTTAAAATTAAATATCTCGAGAACCGTTAGTCATACAGAGGCCTAATTTATGTCAACGTATCCCTATTAATTCTTCTATTATATAAATACATTTTTTGGTAATTTAGGTCTATGAGTACCCTAAATAATAGTATATATGGTAAAAAAAGACTTGTTATAGCTAATATTATACAATTTTTTATTTTGTGGTGTTATTTATGCTCTTATGAAACTTTTACCTGAAATAAATGTTGTAGAACTTACGATGCCGTATCGAAATTATGTATTATAATTGTATATATGTTAAAAACAACACTTACACCGAGCCCAAACTTCAGCCATGTTCCCACCAGGTGGCGCGGAGCGGGCACAACGTGCGGCGCCCACCATATCACAGCAGCCTGTCAGTTCATATTATACTTTATTTAAATGCTGTTATGTGATGTAGCAGAACATATATTTTAATCTATCTTTACAATATATTCCACACTTACTTCAATAATCTTCTAACTGAAATAAAATAAGTGCCATCTGCGTTTCATATTCAGAATAAAACCTGCTGTTACCTAGCAAGGTTCAGAGTGAATAACTATAAGATTCAATATCCTTTTTTTTATAAATCAATCACAACTATTTTCATTAATACAATATTAATTGCAACCATAATACAAAAATAAAACTTTGTTATTTAATATAAATAATAATATCTACTCCTTCAAATCAGGGAAATGTTGTCTTGATGCACCTTTCATGGTCCAACTTCTGTAAAAAATATAAGTTCATTTTTCCTTATTTCAAAATTAAATGTGACTTATTAGCACTTTGCTGGTTTTGTTTATGTAAGAATTCAACACCACTTAATTAATTTAAGAAAACTAAAAGATTAAGAAATATTTCACTATGCCTGTTAAAAATCTCCATATGTTTTGTTACACTTGCATGCAGTTGTAGGTCGATGTTTTTATCCAGAATCTCCAAACTTATCACCAAATCTATAAATTCAGGTGTGATTTCTTATTTTATTTTCCTGAAGTAATAACAGTAGCTGCACTTATGGCAGTCCTTGCTTTTACAAATCCACAGTGCATATGAAACACTTTTATTGCCTTTAACGTCACTGCTGCAGTGTTGGGAATACCAGAATCAACCATGCTAAAACACATTAAATTTGACCTGCAAGTGAGATGTTGGCATCCATTGAAATTTAATGAATTGACAGATGCCAATGTGGACACGTGTATGAACGCTTGTATTCAAATGCTGCAAAAATTTCCAACAATGGCTCTGCGGGCAAATGTCATGGTTTCAGATTAATTCACAATTTATCATAGCATATCATAGACATTCACAATTATGTCTTCTGGAGAAAAGAAAATCCGCACTTCTTTGAAGAGCTTGAGCATAATCCACCTTATGTCATGATCTGGGCTGGAATGACAGCAACGCATCTGTTTGGTCCCAATAATTTCACTGGTTCTGTCAATCAGGTCAGTTATCACCAAATGATCAACGATCTGGTGATACCGCAACTTCGAGACGCGGTAATCCTGAACAGTGTTTGGTTTCAACACGATGGGGGCACTGTTCCACTTCACATTGGTTGCTTGATACCGTCTGAACGCAGTCTTTGGGTATCGCTGGAATGGACGAGGCTCGGAGGATTGTGCTACATCTCTTCCGTAGCCTCCAAGAAGCCTTGATCTGACAACACCGGATAATGCACCATTAGGTTTCGTCAAGGAATAGGTGCGCAAGCGCCATTATTCAACAAACAATCGACTAAAAATGTGGTGCCTACAGCCTTCCAGAATATGACTCCAAGATTGTTGATCGGTATGAGCAACATAGATTGGCACAATATGCAGCTATGCAAAGACCACAGTGGGACACATATGGATGTTTTGGATTCCTAAGAGGTTCCTTTTGTGATTATTAAGACGTACATTATGTGATATTTACATTTATAAGGGTATACGGACTTAAATATGTATACGGACTTAAAACGGGTAGGGTTAAATGGTCTTTGTGCACATCTTGTATATTAAATAATTATATATAAATCACTTCAAATTTGGTTTAAGGAAAACAGTTTGGTTTTTCGCTAAATATTAATTCCAAAAGAGGATAATCCAACCATTTTGTTACAGTGTAGCTATCAAATTTTAACTTATTATTCGATAGGGTGTTTAAGAAAAAAAGTAATTACAGGATCAAATAGATGGATATACAATCGTCAATGATATAATCATTAATATAAAGAGGATAGGCAAATCCCCAAAGTAAACACAACGGGAAGAACAAGTCCCAAGTACAAACAAACACGGTTGTTTCTGAATTGCAAATATTCTCTTTGGGTTTCTCTCGCTGACATGATGGACTGCCTCTTCAGATGAATTATTTCAATGTCTGGTTCCATGTATATTAATTTTCGGTTTAATCAAAATTGCATTATTAAATTTATAATATAATGGAATAAGTATAGTTGTTATTGAAGTATATTCTAAAATAGTTAAATAATATATATGGTGGACATAATTAATGTATGAGTTTCCAATTATTACTGCTAAAATGCCTTAAGATTTGTCCACAATTGTAAGTTATAGACTTCAACATGGCTCAGGAAACATTTGATATTCTTAAAAATATATATATGAAATCTTTGTTTTCTTTGTAGTTAAAAAAAATGCCGTCAACTCTTTTAAATGTTGATCATATCATCCAGACGGCTTAAAAACAATATTTGTCATGCCCTATTTTTGATTAAAAAAGTAATGTCTCTGAGGTTATTTTAAAGATATACTTAAACATTATTGTAATCATGGCCTTACTAATTGTAAAATATTTACTAAAATGTTAATATTTAATTCTATCTTTGATCTACGAGCAACTTTTCAACTTTTCTACCTTGGGAGTGATATATATTTTTTAAAGGCTTATCTGTAAACCAGTAGATAAATTTGCAGAGAATTTGCTTTAATAGAAAGGAATGTTAAATATCTAGAACCGTAATTAATCAAACAATTTTGGATTATATATACTGTATTCTTATTTATCGACTAGTAAATAAAAACCTGAATTTTATTATTTTTGAATTATTAATATCAAGAAATAATAAATTAGTAAAAACAATTCAGAATTTCAAGAATCTTAAATTGATGTAGAAATTAATTTAATATTTTACGGTCTGAGAAATAGATTACTGTAGGCCTATATTATTTATAACCAAACTTATTAAATTTATGAGGATGTTTAAATGAGGGAACCTCATAAGAATTCAGGTTTTCCGTCGCAGAGAATGATAATGCAGCTATCCTAAGCTTTGTAATCACACTCAACTGAAGTTTTACAAAGTGATCGTGTTTAAATCCTGGTCGGACACTTAAATTTGAGATGTACTAGATAAAGTAAGAATTATTTGAATACATTCATTGTCATAACTTAAAAACACAATTGTGTGTGTTAGTGATTGAAAAAGCAATGAAAATATTTTAGTCTGGAACCTAAACTTTTTCTCTAGTACCGCTGGTGATACTCGGCGAGACATAGCCAGGTGTGTTAACCACTCAGCTAACCTTGGAAGCTACTAGAAGCAAAGAAGCATTGTTAGAGAATCTCTTCAATTAATGCTCATCATTTGTGTGCATGCATCAGGCCCTTAAAGGATTGACTCGCGTGTCCTTAGTTCCGTGTCATCGTTGCAAGTTGTCCTGCCTACGTGGATCCTGAGCCATCGTTATGAGAGAACCCTTTGTTAAAGTTATCTAGAAAATACTGTCTGATACTTATTTGAAGCTTAACAAGATTTTAATATTAAAAGGAGATGTTTGCCAAATAATTTATTTAGCGATACGTTGATGACCCCCCTTATGGAACACGTCTTAAGAGAGAATCATTTTGCGTTCTGAAAATAATGTTTTGGGATTATTAAGAGTAGGTACTAAGTTGCGTCTTGCGACCACCATACACACCCAAAAACGGATGTAACGAGTTCAGTACAGCTGCGTCTCACTTGTCTAACGATATAAATAGAGGCGTAAAGTCAGTCCGTTGTTACGATAATAATATGACAAACACTCAATATCTAATTGAATTATGTCAGCTGTTTTCTCGCTAGAATAGGTTAGGTTAGTTGGGTGGTTAGGTTGGTTAGGTTAGAATTTGTATGTAACATTTGAACAACGAATTGAATGAATTATAATTTTATGTGTCATTCTGAACACACTTTTATTCATCCTCCTTATATTTTAATTTTAATTAAACTTTACTCCTTCGGACCCAACTAAGGTGGCAGTAAAATTTTATCAGTCCCTCTTTGGGACTTAGCTTGGTCAAGGGGTGTGACTTGGGGCAAAACTCGATACAGTCCAGTATTTCTTCCAGTGTGGACTGTTCACAATTTTATAATAATTACAATATTTATGGATTAAGAAGGTAGAATTTGGAGTAGATGTATCTGAATTTTCAAGGTACATGAGTGGTAAACTACTAACTCAAAGCACCTCAGTGTAGCCTGCTGGACTATCTCCGCCACCAGCTAACACAGAAAATACATGAATACACATTTGGTACATTAAAATAAAACATTACTCGTGGTTTGATTAAATTATTACAGTGATGAAGTTGCGGTGGATGGATCGTGTGTTGGACACCTTCCCCCTTTCAGATTCTATAAATAAGGGCGTTTTTCATGCTTTTTACAATGCCAAACTTATTTTATTAATGTTGTTATTACTAAATTGTTGTCAGATTTGATTTAAAAATTAAATCGTAGATTCGCATAAGCCTGTATCATATATTTTTAAACCATTTAATAGGATTATATAACTATATAATATTAGGCCTATAATTCACCATCATCTACAATTTCTTTGTCAATGCGTCTCATTACTTGTTTGAGTTATACACTTATGTACTAATTACACTGATGTGTTATGGATGAGGAAGGTTGGTTTTAGAGGAAATGTAGCTATATTTGAGTGGAGAGGGAGTGGAAAACCCTGTAGGTAAAATTATTATGAGCAAACCCAACTGGTATTCGAACCCCGATTTTCCACTCATTATTAGTCCAGTCCAGTTAGAGTAACGTGGTAAATCATTCGAATACCCAATGGGGTAATTCAGGTTAATATTATAATATCTTAATTTTGTACTGTAGCTCTCAAAACTATTTTTTTAGTAATGAGATCATCCGTTAATTAAAATAATCTATTTTTTCAACACCACGTCTTACCACCTGTTCAGATTATACGCAAATCTATTTAAAACGATAATGAGCTAGGGATGTTGAGGGTTGCATTTTAGAGGAAGTGTACCTGCATTTCGTTGGAGGAAGAGTGCAAAATCATTTTAGAAACTCTATTCTCAGTACACTCGACCGGGATTTGAACTCAGATCTCCCTATCATCAACATTCTAGTCTAACAGGAGAATGATGCATTAGACCATGCGGCCACCTAATCACGTTATCATCAAATTAATTTGTTTCCTTGATAGCCTTAATAAAATTGGATGTATCATAGCTTCTCATCATTTTCCTGCTCCTAAATTGATGAAACATGTGACATCCATATGTGGCAGAGTGTACTAGGCTCCCTTTTACATGCAACACCTTTTCATGTTGAAGCCCTCCACCGAGAGTACCTCATACTGCTATCACGCCTTCCTTTATATTACACCTCAATACCACACATACACACGAGCACGGACACAATGAAAGACACGACAACGTCACCAAATAGAGCACACGGTTTACAAACTAGGTCCCTCATTGGAGGAGGCTCAAGTCAAGAAGCCAATCAAAAGGCATGCCAGTGTGTAATTTTTTTTTCTCATGTGTGGTGGTGGGACACCTTTTGATTCGTTTCAAAAGTAATGCGTTATGGAAGATCGCATGGGGTGATGGAGGTGGGAGGGACTAGTATATGAAACTCATTAATTTATAAAGGGTGTCTCAGAAAATGTTGACATCAAAATGGTAATAAACGGACAGAGGAAGTTTATACAAATTCATATTTGTATTGATTGTGTAAGGCCTAATTTTATGTAACGGTAATATTTATTTATCGAATAGGTTACTGGGAATAGAAATAAACAATGTATTGTATATTTTAATTAATTTAAATTAGTTAAAAAATGAAGCCTGGACACGGGAATAATCTATATTAATTTATATGTGGTCTCCTCCATACAGACAGTGACTTAATCACAATGATTTGCAGCCTGTGTGTTGATATTAATTGAATGTAAATTTGGTATATTTTGGAGGTATTTGGTAAATGGATTTTAACTTAATTTTTTAAATTATTATTTCAGTTACTTAACTGATTATATCAGCACATGCCATAAACTAACTTAAATCTAGAACAGATACAAAATCCAACCTCCCTGCATTTAATTCATCAATGTTAAAGGGGAAACCCTAATTTTAGGACTGATAAATTTTCTAGCCATACCAGTAATTGAACCCTGAACCCTTATATTATTAGTCAGACATGCTACCGACTGAGCTAAGTTGTTGGACGATATCTAGCTCTAAAAATGGAATATTTCAACAAATGTCTTGATAACAACTTTTCACTTTTTTATTGGAAAAGTTGACGTGTGGCTCAGATGGTCAATCTTAAACGCGTACTTTTTATTTCCTTGGCGCGTGACCTAATAAATGAAGCCAAATAAATGCACGGGGTAGGTGAGTGATAACAACTTGAGTACCATTGGAGTGAGCCTCTTCTCTTTTGTGAGCCTTGAATCAGTGTAGCGTTCTTCTGGTTCTTTTGGTTTTTCTGTTTGGTGCTTTGGCAGGAGAAGGACGTATGGCGAGAGTTCATTTTAGTAAAACCCGTTCCGTTGGCCACATGGTCTAATGCGCTACTCTCGAGGTGGACTGGACTGCCAGTAACGGGGAGAACGAGGTTGGAATCTCGATCGGGTGTACTAAGGCTAGTTTTTCCAAAATGTTTTTCCACCCTCCCTCCACTCAAATACGGCTACACTTCCTATAAATATAAACTTCCTAATCCCTAAAACCATTAGCGTAGTTAGTAAATAATCTTAAACGTATAACCCGAACGGGTAAAAAGGACGCTGTGCTTAAAACAAATTAAATCAACGTGATCACATAGTCCCTACGTTTTATAGGGCCTACCTATAATTTTAATATTACTTATTTTAATTAAATATACTCTACCATTGATGATGCCTAAAGAAAAAACAGCAAGTCTACATAGATATGGAAATGGTTGTGTTTGTTAATGGATATTGTTACACTATAAAAGGTTCATTATATTGTATTATGCAGTCCATACATGAAATAAGTGGAGTACAGTTTTATATTTTGCAATTAAAACTATTTTGTCAAGGAGTATTCAACTTTCCTTTCCCAAAATCATCAGAATGTGTAAATTAAACACATTAAATTAAATCATGGCTGAATCATTTCTGTTGGCCTGCAGAAACTGTTTTCAGCTGTTCCAGCATATAACCACAATGCAACACAAAAGGAATATCAAGTTGGGCAGAAACTTCGACAGTCTATTTTACCAAATGTGATGCAAAATCGGGTTGCAGAGAAGAATAACAAATTGTTTTAAAATTTGTAAGATTCTTATTACTTTGGCATAAATAATGATTCCAATTATTTATTCATTTTCCATATCATTCTAATATGTCACTTCACACATTTATTAGAAAGGAATTTCATGATCTTTTCATACAATGTCAAAAGTAATTATTTTGAACAAGAGCTAAGGGTTGGCTATAGCGCATGGCTGCTCAGTCTAACCTTCTATTGAGTAAACACATTCTTGTTTTTAAAGCTGTTGGCGCAAGTTAGGGGCTATTACACTTTGGACAGCCCTTGCATAGTTTTCAGAATCCATTTTACTATACTGAATTTATTTAAGGCTAAGTAACTTCGATCAGACCAGAATTTGAGCTTACAAATTTATCAGCGTTGGGTGGTCAATGCATTGAGGCATGGAGTCCTCACCACACCATAGAACAGATGATGAATTTAAATTTAATTAAGGCAGTATTGATTAATATCGTATAAAAGGATAAACAATCTTACAAACTTTAATTTCTCTGAAATATATAAAATCCTTTACACAGTTGAAAACTGTAATTGACTATTTATAATTAGTAAAATGTTATCAAAACAGTTTTAGAATTCTAAATGAAACTGTTTTTTCGGACACACTATACATTTTTTCACCCTTTATTAATCAACAAAATAGTAGTTTATAAATTTAGCATATTTTAATGATTTTTATAATAACCACACACTCTAATATCATTATTTTTACAGAACCTACATTATTGATAGTTTCCTTAAGCTACTAATATCAGGATCCTATAGGTGTTTAGTAACTATACATTTTCTTAACTTTAATGTTTATTGGGTTGTGTCCCTTAGGTCTCTCTTTCCCCCAAAATGTAATTATGGCTACGGTCTTGATTGGATAACCCTCCTCACTCCTTTAAGTAAATTCGTGGGTGAGCCACTAGGGAGAGAACATCTATGGTAACATCTTCAGTGGCTGAATGTTCCAAGGCATCATCCTCGTGTTAGACTGGCCTGCCGATGGTGAGAAGATCGTGGTTCGAAATCTGGTCGGATCTGCTGAGGATGTTTTTTCCTCAAATATTTCCCATTCTCCTTCCTTGAAAATGAATGTAGATTACCTTCAAAATAATTCCTTCCTCAGCCCAACCCCGTTAGCGTAATTACTATAACTTATATGTGTAAAATCTTAACAGATAGTAAGACCTGGTGATGAAAAAATAAATTAATTCTACTATATTCTTTGGCGTCAGACTCACGTTATATATGGTTGGCGTTGACATAAAGAACGTGTTTTGACTACTGGCCGGATGCGATGTGATATTTTCCTCATTGTAATATATTATTTTCAATCAACTGTTAAGGCAATTCTGGTTTATCTAATTACAGCTCACTTTCATAAACATATGTCCTTAGAACGAGTGTAGCCTGCATGGATTGTAATATGAACTAAATTTTAGGACCATAATATAGTCTGGTTTGCCAGCGACGGGAAGTTCGGGAATGGTGGTCTTAAATGGTTTTATCCTTCCTCCATGCAAATGCAAGTACATTCCCTCTAAGTTATATGCCCTAATCTTTACATCTCTAGCATTGGTACTACTTCTACAGTCCGGATGAACAGCAAAAATTGACGGAAAAAATAGTAATTTACAGAAAACATGGGCAGGCTATAGGGCCAGTTCCCTAGTCAGAACTAGTACGCCTCAAGTGCGGCGCTATACTAAATATTAGATGACACCTACCTGAACTCAAATGGAATGGGCCAGTTTCGTATATGAATTAAACTGCCCCATTCTATTCTGGTCTAGGTAGGTTTCATTCTGCATTTAGTATAGCACCACAATTAAATCATGCTAGGTCTGACTGTGAAACTGACCCATAGGTTGCATAAACTTAGTACTAAAAAGGACTATTAACAAGCACAGTATGATTAGGCCACAAGGGTATACCTCACAATACGCTATTGCTAAAAAAAATCATAGTCTACCTAATAATAAATTTGTTAAACTAAACAAAACCCTTTTTTCGTTTGGAAAATATCGTATCATATCGGAAAAGTGTAAAAGCTAACAGAAACTCTCATAAAAACATATTAATAATAATATTTAGCACCGCGTCTTACTACCCGTTCGGGTTATACGCTTAAGTACTAATTACACTAATGGAATAGGTATTGGGAGGGTTACATTTAGAGGAAGTGAACCCGCATTTGCGTGGAGGGAGAGTGGAAAACCATTTAGGAAGAACCACCCCAGTCCACCCGACCAAGATTCGAACCTCGATCTCCCCGTCCTCTGTGGTCGAGCTCAACACGACTAGCGCGTTAGCCAACTACACCACCGAAGCGGGTCATAAAAACATATTGAGTATGTTTGTTTGATTAAGGGCGTTGCCTACCTGTGACGTCACAGCAGATTAAAATAGGACTTCCCCTGTTAGTTAATTTATGTGTTTTTTTTATCTTGAAGTATTTTTTTGTAAACGAATTTTTTACCAATTATCTCCAGCTTGGGCTATTTGGCATGGCCACGAAAATGTCCTGTAGGAGTCTTCCTGTCTGTGGTAGCTTATGTATATCTAAAATAGGAAACAAGAAAAGGATAGTTTTAAAAAGCCCGTCAAAGATTTCAAGGAGCAAATAGTATAGTAAGTGTGTAAACTCGTCAGAGTAAGAGGGGAAGTATGATCAATAGATAAACAAGATTTATCGCAGGGTTAAATTCTCATTTTAATCCCTCTCTTTTTATTTCATACATTTGTGTCTAAGTGTGATAGTTCTTAAGGAATGCTTAGGTGCGTCAATCAAGATGCGACCCACTTCGCAAAATATCATCGAAATCTCCAAGTAGGCAACATCGTTAATCTTGAAAACTCCTTTAAAAGCAATAAGGAGTCTAACAACACACACTAATTCTGGTGATTTAAGACTGACTAAATAAACCCTAAATATATAATTTATGATATTTGCCCAATCCTCTTCTATTATTCGCAACTCTAAACGCAAATGGATGATAGTGAGCTTAATTCAAAATACACATTTTCAAAAGTTAAACAAAGAAGCAGTTTCATTGTAAGAATACATTTTCAAAAATCATGGTTTAGTGGTTTAAAGGTATATTAATCATTGAAGGGAAAAGCTGGACTAAATATGACAGACCTCTAATTGGATGCATTTGGCAATGACTTTTAGATTGAGGGAGTAAAGGCAACGTCACACTGATGAAAACATAAAATCAAATGTCATCAACAGAACAGACCTTGTTGGCTAAAATTTATTATCTATTTTCAGAGATATTTTGGACAGAAACAATAATCATGAGTACCGTTATAAAGATTTCTATATGAAAATGCACAATTTTAAAGTCGTATTGGAAAGGTATCTTACGGTAAAGATGATGTTTTTACTATTAATATTCTCAGTGTTGTATATCACTTTGTATATTATATATATATATATATATACATAATCTGTCATATATATATATATACATAATCTGTCATATATATATATATATATGTGAAGATTCATAAAACCACAAGTATACTTTATTACTTATAGGTGAAATTATACAATATACAAGGGTATTGTCTAAAAATAAGTTTATAGTTTGGTTTCATAAAGATACTCTAACCAAGAACTTATTGAGCAAGGGGTAAATTCTAAATTGATAAATTATTTTACAAACGCTATTTTAATCAGTGCTTTCCAAACAAATAGTCCAGTACCAGTGAACTAGTTTTTATAATAAATCACCTGTGTTAATATTAGAGAGGATTCGAATCCACTATTTTACAAGTACGAATCTTAATTTTAACAACAAATCTAGAATTTTGAGTTCGAATCAAATCTTGTAAAAATGATAAACTCAAGATAAGAAATATAAATAAAACTATCAAATAAATACATTAGTTAAATGTTCACATTTTTAATTAGGCCAATAATCCTATTATTATAACCTTTATATAATCAGTAACGTGTCTGGGGTCTCGTTATCAAGTTTGTTTTGTAATTATGTTGGGTATCAACCAAAAATAAGCAAAATTGAAATTAAAAAAATATTCTAGAATCCTCTAATCTCGAATATCTTTAATTACCTTAAATATTGAGGGTTCAAGGATTCTAGGTTCTCATACTCGTTAATAACTCGAGGTAAAATATATTGTATTCGCAGAGATCATGGAAGATTGTGTAAAGGAGGTGTAAATTGAGGTCAAGATATGGCCACATAATTTAGAAATATATTTATAGGCTTTTTACAGTATTTGAATATATTGAATTTTTTCCAACTGAGTTAGTTGAAATTAAAGAAATATTTCTGAACTATTTAGTTTTGGAGAAATTAAATTAAACAAGATATATACATAAATGTTGAGCTATATATTTTTTCACTATGCCACAGGATAAGATAAATTCTCTTCGAGTCATTGGGAATTTTCTTCATACATAGCGCAAATTCATATAGGTCTATCTCATTTCAATATTTTATTTCATTTCATTCTCTTTTGTAATTCTCTAATAAATATCCAAACAAACTATATTTACTTTCCTTAATTTTGAGACAGACTGTAAAGAACTTACTTTCGATGTTTTGTGTATTTTTAGTTGATTCAATAACTTTTACTAAACGGTCTCTTTAATTTTTCAATTGTACATAAAACAGCTTACTTGTACACATTTTATACATGTGCACCCTAGTTTATAGCTCAAACTGTTTTTTTAACCTTTTTATATATAATTTTAAATCATTCACTACTAGTTTTGAGTTTGTAAATTGTAGTCTTGTAGTTTTGATAGATGAGCCCCAGGTGGTAGCTACGTGTAGCCTATGTCTCTGTTATTAAGGTAACAAATATTTAAGTAAAGATTTTGAGTGTTATATATAAGTGTGCTCTTCCAAGATAAACTAGTTTCTATCGACGGTTCTCAAATAGGTGGTTCTCCTAATACACATTCAAATCTCGTATCAAATTTAACAATCACGTCGCTGACCAACCAAAGGGGAGGCTCGAGTATTCCAAGGAATTATAAATAATGTTACCCTATAAATCAAGAATCACGTTATTAATATTCTCGCGTGGTTTAAGATGAATTTATACAAGTAATGATTGCCACACAAATTATACAAGAATGTTTTTATACTGCTATCATACCTAGTTGTGTCTTATACGTGCTTAGCGTCTTACCACAAACACGTCTGGTTCAACCACTTATTTTCTCTAATGGGGTATGGTTGAGGAAGGTAGAATTCAGAGGAAGTGTACACGTTTTTGAGTGGAGGGGGTATTGGAAAACCTATAGAAAATAAAGCACCTCATTATGACCTGCCTAGCATTCAAGATCCGACTTGCCCATCACCTGAAACCAGACAATATAAGTCTGATACCTTAGTCCGTGGCCAAGGGTGAGCTAGAGAAGTTAATTTCTTATGATTATGTTAGATACAGAATTTTAACTTAAGGAAAAAATAAATTTTGTGATTTTAACTGTTTATTAATCAAGAATATTGAAAAACTGACTAGGCTACTTGGTAGCTCTGTTAATCTGGTTCACTAAAAAACAGAATACAATATAGGTTATAAAAAGCTAAATTTGAGATGTTTTCTAAGCTAAAAAAAAATACACTTAATTTGAGATGTTTTCTAAGCTACAAAAAATACACTTAATTTGAGATGTTTTCTAAGCTACAAAAAATACACTTAATTACGTTTTATTTATCGATTAAATTTGTATAATTTATGTAAAATGATTCTTAATTTATCCTCTAAACACTTTGTTACACATAATTAGTATAGTTATGAAACTGCTTTTCTGGAACAGTTGACTAGTTAAACATTGGTGATATAACTTTTTTTTAAACTTTGGTGGAGACAAAGTGCTTTATGACATTTATAACATAAAATCCTATACATCTTGTTAATAGAGCATTGGTGCGTTGAAATAAATATCCTACGTTTAATTCCTAAGTCTATAGAATGTGTGCAATATTCGTTTGTAGTAGTAGAATTTGGAACCAAGAATTATTAATGTAAATGAATTAGCCTACACCTTGTAATAGGTATAACTTTTTGACTGACTCAAATGTAAAGTTTACATTTTAGCAATGTTTTTACATGTGCCCTGGGCTATACCTAAATATTATTACAAACGGATATTTCTGACACCTGTGAGAATCTACTAAATCTACTTTCACGTATTCACACGTCAAGTCATGTGATCTACAGCCGTCACTTTTGATAAGTATAGTCAGTACATAAAAAATAAGAATGACAATTTGTTAAACGTTAACAATGTTTACCATAAGAAATATGTGTGTATTTTCTCAAAGTAGCTCCAAATATTCATTCTTAGGAAAATCAAGATATAAATAGAGTAAATAGCGCTTAGGACTCCATTCTTTTCTAGGAATGGTAGGACCTACTTTGACTTTTCTTTCAACATTTGAGATTAAATTTATCACTGTATTTGAATCTGAAACAAACAATCGTCATTTGTTTTTGGTTTAAATCTCAACGACTTAACGACCTTGCACAAGGCCACTATAATAATATAGAATGTTCATTTTAATTTACTTTAATTTATATCAACTATTTAACGTGTTCTTTTAAATCAACTGATGATATATTAGCACAAGACTTATAAACTAGATTAGGGCCAGTTTCATAGTCAGATTTAGTACGTCTCAAGTGCGGCGCTATACTAAATACAAGACGTCATCCACCTGAAATTGAATAGAATGGGCCAGTTTCATATGCGAAACTGGCCCATTCCATTTTGGTCTAGGTAGGTGTCGTCCTGTATTTAGTATCGACTCGCACTTGAGGCATGCTAAGTCTGACTATGAAACTGGCCCTAAGTCTAGAACAGACACAACACCCAGCCCCCAGTCGTTATTTCATAACTATGAACGAGGAAACTCACATTTAAACCATGATACATTTTTCGGGCATGCCAGGAATCGAACCCGGGACTCTTATATAGGTAAACACACTTGCTATCGACTTAGCTAAGGTGTCGGGAGAATGTATGTTTAAAATCAATAGCTTGGTAAAAACCAAACAAATATCAACTGGAACGTATCTTCACGTATTTAATGAATAGGTTAAAAACATTTCTATACAAGCTATTGTAAATAAGCGATAAAATAACCACCATGCTACAAAGAGAGCTTATGATAGTGGTTTCGAATCTGTGGATCACAAGCCAATTTGTGTTGTGTTGCAAAAACTTTTGAAACATAAAAATATTCTTGTTAACTTGAAAATAATAAAAAAGGGAGTTTTTAAAGGTAATGTACCCTCAAGAAGTAGGGCCAGGGATTGGGAAACGACAAACTATGTTGTTGGTAACCAGCCTCAGCGAGCCATGCCGAGAATCGAAGTCTAAACTCCCGGTCACTGGCAACGCAGTCCATTATGAACCTATTGCCGTAGAGCACGCACCCATCAGTGTGGGTAACTAAAACCTTACCTAATATTTAAAATTAGACTAACACTCTTCGTAAGGTCTAAGCCAGGGATGGGGGAACCCAAGACCTTGAGGCTACATGCATCCTTTTTAGGAGTTTGGTGCCGACTTTTCACACTTTTTTTTTTTTTTTGTCAATTATAATATTTTCATTGTTTGAAAATGTTACATAAGCCAACGTCGTTTATTTTAATAATTTAAAATCAAAATTAGTTATTTTAAAAGAATAATGTTCTTAAAAATACCCGCTCTTATCGATTTATTTATCTATTACTGTCGCATTATCATATTTGGGAAAAACTTACTATACATGAGGTGTGTGGCCTTAGGTTGAACCCGTGAAGTTACATGTGGCCTTCCAATGAAAAAAGGTTCCCTACTCCTGTTATAAGCTAAAGCGTCACTATTGCAAGAAATAGAGCGACCTGCCAATGACGAGGAGATCAGAGTTCAAATTACACTCGGGTGTACTGAGGGTGTTTATATCCTGAATAATTTTCCACTCGTCCTCCACCTAGATGTGAGTACACTGTCTCTAAATTCAAACCCACTTCGGTGGCCGGATGGTCTAAGGTGCTACTCTCGCAGTATCTACGATTGTTAATGACGAGAGATCTAGATTCGAAACTTGGTTTGGTTTACGGTGGGTGGTTTTTCCTAAAAAAAATTTTACAATTTCCCTCCGTGCAAACGTGTTTACAATTCTTCTAAATATAACCTTATTTATCCTTAAACCACTATCGTAATTAGTATATAAGCGTATAACACGACACGGTAGTAAGATGCGGTGCTAATTAATAGATATAGTATAAATTCAACCACCGTAATCCCTAACATATTATTGTTATTATTATACTACATATATGTAAGTTATAGCCCGAAAGAGTGCTAAGACTTGAACACAAAATGTATTATTATTATTATTATTATTATTATTATTATTATTATTATTATTATTATTATTATTATTATTATTATTATTATTAGCACCGCGTCTTACTACCTATTCGGGTTATACGCACTTACACTAATGTGCAATGGTAGGGTGATTGTGAGATGAAATGGGGGACTTACAGTTTAACGTGGAATCCGAACCACGGTGGAGGCCTGGAATTCCTCCACAAAATATAAAATTATATTAAATTTCCTACCGATTCGTCAAATTGGACTGTAAAATCTGTGTCATTTCTAAGCTAAAATTGATCAAAGGAAAATGTGACCATTATAAGGGTGTCTTCTCCTAAGTTATTGTGTCTAGAAGTCATCTTGCGTAGCGTGTCAGGTATGACTGAAGATTTACAACAAAAAAATATATATATAAATAATGAAATCATTTTCTTTTTCTCTAGCTCCACGTGAAAAGACGACATATTAAAGTTAAAAAAGAAAATTGTCATGCGATGGTATCAATGTCCACAAACACATACACACACATACACACACACACACATACGCGCACGCACGTACACGCACAAACGGATTTCTCTCTCCGAGCAGTTTGAGCGTGTGACGGCGACAGTGAAATGGGGCCTTTGGAGTGTTTGCGACAGCTCGATTATTGGACAGAGCACGGAGGGCCTTATGGGATGGGAAAGGGGGCAAACTGGCTCTTTTTTTTTTTCTTATATATAGAGAGAAATAGAAAAGGGAAGAGGAGCTATGCAGGTCCGGCAAACAGTAGTTTATATTAAGCCTTCCTAGGGAGCAAGAATGAGAGAGAATTTTTTTTTTTTTTAGTAGAAGGTTTGAGAGGGGTAGAAGTAAAACCAGTGGCTCGGCTTGGACATTGATCTTAAGGGTAACATGTCGTAAGAGAGAGGCTTTAAGGGTGGAAAGGGGTGGGAATAGAAGGGGGATAGACAGGAGAAAGGGTGGTGCAAAGGGGAAACTTTCGGAATTAAGGGGTGCGAGAAGCCGGAAGAAACGTTACGACAAATGGCCTGCCTTGACGTTACACCGTAAGCCACAAAATATTGAGTCAAAAAAAAAAAAAAGTAAGAGGAAGAAGCAAGTAAAAATACACACACATATAATGGTGTGGGTTGGTCAAAAGAATTTCATGCGGCCACAGATTGTATGTAGACACTGCGGTTAAAATAAAATATAATAATTTTCTTGTTTCTTAGAGAAATAGTATGTTTAATTTTCTCTCTAATACAGCACGGTTGAAATTTTATCATCACCCCTAAGTTAAAATATACGCTTAGGCTACGTACTTTAACTACTAAAATGGGATTGAAATGATAAAGGTATAGTTTAGAGGTAATGCACCAGATTTTGTGTGGAGGAATTGTTGGAAACCATTAAGGGAATAAATATTCTCGGTTCAACCATCTAGAACTCAAACCCTGATGACAGCTTGACCAGCTTACCAGACTAGACTATGTCCTCACAGGTATGAACGGGCACATAATCTACACAACACTAGTAACTTAACAAAAAAAAAAACCTAAGCCACACTGAATAGGCCTACTTTTATTTGAATACATAAAATAAACAACATTCTAAATAAAAAGCGATACATTTTTGGAAATGAATCCAACACACAAAACACAATTATTGCTAGTAACAATAGATCATATTACCTACGTCGGTGGTAGAATGGTCTAAGGCGTCAATTTCGCGTTAGACTGACCTGCTTAAGATGGGTATATTAGGGTTAGAATTCCAGTTGGATATATTGCGGGTGTTTTTCTTAAATGGTTTTCTACTCTCCCTCCACAAAAAGGTGGGTACACTTCTTCTAAATTCAGCCCTCCTCATCCCTATTACACTAGTGCAAATATTATGTATGCTTATATCCCAAACGAGTAGTAAGACTTTTAAAACAAAACAAAAGAAAACAATAATCTGTGTTACAATAGTCTAGCTTAGTTGTAGGCCTATTGAACAAAGTATTCCGACTTTACACGCCTCGGCGGCCTAACGCACTATTTTCGTGTTGAGCTAGATTGCCGATGATGGGGAGATCAAGATTCGAATCTCGTTTGGGTGAACTGGGGGTGGTTTCCCTAAATGGTTTTCCACTCTTTATTTTTTGGGGCTATACCCCTATGTACTAGTTACTCTAATGAGTTAGGGATTAATAAGGTTGAATTTAGAGGAAGTTTACCCACATTTGCGTGGAGGGAGATTGGAAAACCATTATTTATAATTTCCTTGAGTGCACCCAATCGGGACTAAGACCCATTACTTTATTTCATCAACATACTCCCCTTTGTGTGTAGAAAGTACACTTTAAATAAGCCAAATGAGAACTGATGCAATATAGACTACTTCAGCTACGTAAGGAATAAGTTATTTGAACAGCTACTAACAGAAACCTTGGCATGATAGCCACTAATCGCAAAATGAATTTCTCCCTGTTCAGCTCTTCTTGGATGTAGAACTTTGAATAATTATATAAAGCAAATATTGCTAAGCATTTTTTTAGCAATGCGTCTTAATACCCGTTAAGATTATACGCTTATGTAGGCCTACCAATTACACGAATGTGTTAATAATTATTAAGGTTGAATTTATATGAAGTGTAAACGCCTTTGCGTGGAGGGAGAGTGGAAAACCAATTTGGTAAAAACAACCCTTAGTACACCCAATTGGGATTTGAGCCTCGATCTCCCTGTCAATGGTGGTCTAATCTAACACGAGAGTGATGCCTTAGACCATGCGGCCACGAAATCAGATACAAATATTGTTAAATTTATGGTATAGGCAAGAAGGCTATGTTTGGCATAACACTTTACATTTGAACAGTTTTCTCTTTAAAAAAGTTAAAAGGACATCATGGCTTACAGAAAAGCAATTTTCATCAATTACGCGATTTCAATGCAAGATATAAAGGGCAGGCCCAAATTGCGCCCAGTCCAGTTCGGTAAGAAGATGGGGCAGACCCGAATTGCACCAAGCCAATGCACGCAAATTGCGGAACAGCCTGTAATTCCATTCAACTCCTAGCCCCAAACATATTCTAACCTAACCTAATCTAATCTCAATTATAAATTTTGAACACAGTCATTATAAATTTAATTTTTACTCCACAGTTCGTGTAAGGGTTTTACCATGCTCGGATGAGTTGTTTCGCATTTAGCTATATTAGCATAATAGTATTCTATAAGATTGAATTCTATTCTTAGGGGTCACTTATTTGGACCTATTTTTATTTATTTATGTTGGTTTTTCATCTGGCGCAATTTTGGTCTGGTCTTGGGAGGTACTTTTGGGTCCTTGGTACATTTCGGGTCCGACCACTCCCGGAGCCAGGTATAATAGAGCTAAAGGAAGATTACATTATTCTGGTTACAAATAGAGGGTAAATCTTAAAACTGTAAATAATCTTAATATGCCCTTTTTTTTTAATGACAAGTATTTTAAAATTGATGTTTTTCCAAATTAATTTGCTGAGAATATATATTTTTTAATTCAGCCCCCTCAGTATTTTTAGTTTTCAATGCGGTCCTTATGATCAAATGAGTTTGACACGCTTCTTCATGCTTTCTTCTAGTATAAATATTCGGCTATCCCTAACGGGTAGTAAGACGCAGTACACATATCAAAACACAAACTCATGAGCCAATGCAATTAGAAACTCAAGCTCAGCTTAGAGGGAATCTACCGACCGAACTAAAGGTCCAATGTTAAGATTGCCAACTGGGCTAAGATATCTACCATCAGAAAACTAACGTTCTGGTGACTGGGTGCTGTGTCTCTCCTACATTAAGAAAGTATGTAAGTTGTGTAGTGCTATATATATTAACATCATGTCTTACTAACGGTTGAGGCTATACGCATGTAATCTACCCGCATCTGTGTGGAAGGAGAGTGAAAACTATTTTTGAAAAACCACCCTCAGTAGACCCGACCGGGACTTGATCCCCGATCTCCACGTCATTAGCAGGCCAGTATAACACGAAAGTAGCGCCTTAGAATTAGACCATTTGGCCACTGAAACGGATTTGTGATGATAAAGTTGATTCAATAAATTAAGCGTATAGCCTGAATGGGTAGTAGTAATACGTGCATAAAAAGTAAAATAAGATTCAATAAATTCAAGTCAAGCTTCCCTAATGAACCGATACTACCAAACAGTATTTTTTTATATAATAAACACATAAACGTAGCATTCTAATATTGTAAGGATTTACATATATATATATATATATACATATTAAATAATTGTGGTTTATATATATATATATATATATATATATATATATATATATATATATATATATATATATTATATATATATATAAAGTAATTGTGGTTAAGATAAGACTTGTTAGAAATGTTTGTTTTAGTCTTATAAATTTCCAGGAAAGAGGTCACAATAAAGCTTTGAGCAAAAAAACATGTAAAACCAAAAACATAATCTTTTGTGTTCATTTTTTATTCTGGGTTATGTCTACACATTATAAAGTGTCTACATACATATATAAGTAGATATACAAATATATAGACTAATGATAGTACACTATTTTTCGTTTAATGACGCTAATGAAAAGCTGGAGGCTTAGTCCATGTGGAAAAAAAAGACGACAAAAGGGAGTCCAACGAATGAGTGACAGACTGGAGGGAGCTACGGTGGGGTATTTAGTGGAAGGGGGGTCACCGGTTTATAGTAAGGGGGAATAGGGGAAGGGGGTAGTACAGTTTGGTACCGGAAGTGCCTTATTTCGTGTGCTGTCGATGTTGCTGCATGATTGTTGATGTGTCCTCACTTATATACTATAATTTGAACTATTTGTTGTCTCTTTCGTGCTACAAGGATCTATGTTGATCTATTTTTGAGTAAATTTTGAATAACATCGAATGAGAATAGTCTATTTATACCGGAAAACGTATATATTTTTTCTTCTTTTATTTTCTCTCCACCCCTCGGAGAGAGAAGTATTGTAATCGTCAAAAATATCTAACTTTGAGTGTTTGATAAAGGTCAACGTTTCATGACCCTTTGAAACCGAAAAAGTTGTTTACGTTATGCCGTCTGTCTGTCTGCCTCTGTGTCTGTATTTCGGCCTAGAGCCAAAACCAATTTACCGACCAGGCTAATACTTGGTATCCAGAGTTTTAATAAGGTTCCTCCGAGGGGTGTTTGGAATTAGATATCTAACCCTGAAGGTCAAAAATAAAAATAATCGATTTTCTCAAAATTCAATTGAACAATTTTGATTAAAATATCCAGCCAGGTATTGGTTAACCATTCAAACAAAATTGAAACCAATTTTCTCACTAAAATGATTCCATGGGTGCTTTTACATTGGCAGAAATTTCCAATTTTGATCTTATCTACGCAACAATTTGAGATACTAGATAACTTTTCATTTTGAAGCTGTATAACATTTCAAATAAGCTTTCCATCTCTGGACCCTAAACTATAATGCTGTCCGACACCTTAGCTCAGTCAGTAGCGTGTCAGCCTACTTTGATACGGGTCCTGAGTTCGGTTCCCGAAAGGGCTGAAAAATTTATCATTGACGTAAATTTTCACATTGATAAATTGATGGACGGGGATAGGATGGTTTGCCTGTCCTAATCTTAAGAGAGCTTATAAGGCATATGAAGCTAAGAAAGGCCTAGCAAGCCAGTAGTAAAAAAATATTACTTGAATAAAAAAACTGACCTGGGTCATGGGCTGGACACATTATAGGATGTAAAAAACCTAAATTATTACCTTACCTTAGTCACTATATTTTTTTCCAGCTAGATTTTTTTAGCACTTCTTCCCCATTTTGGTTATACAATTATGTACTAATTATGCGAATGGTTTTTAGACACAAGGATGGCTATATTTAGAAGAACTGCACCCGCATTTGCTTTGATGAAGAGTGGAAAACAGTTTTGGCGTAAACACCCTCGCTTCACCTGACCAAGATTCTAATTTCAATCTCCCCGTCATCGGTAGTATAATCTACTGCTAGAGTGATGTCTTAGACTATGCGGTCACTTAAGCGGGTAGCTATTAAATTGAAAATTATTTTAAACTTAATGATAAATTAGAATAAATTAACTATTTTTTGTTTTTACCCCATCTTACTACCCATCTGGACTATCCACTTATTTACATTAACGGGGTGGCAATAAGGAAGTTAGAATTTAGTGGAAATGCATCTGCATTTGATAAGATGGATACCAGGAAATAGCTTAGGAAAACAACTTCAGTAGGCCTACATCTGGCTGGAAATTGAGCCCCAACCTCCAAAATTTTGCGAGAGTTTCGTCACTCATCATTTGACTATTAATACGAATGTGAATGAAATAGTTTCAAGAAATGCAAAGCAGTCTTTCCAAATTAATTACACACTTTCTAGGTCATTATAAGATTTCACTTTCTCTCCCTTTTAGCCAAATAAAATACTGGCGCTACATAAAAATCACAACTGAGCCTGAACAATATGGAAGCAATAGTCTTTATGAATAAGGAAGGTTGATTTTAAAGGAAATGTACTGGCCTGCTCGGCTCCATCATCTTCAACACAATAAACTACGAGGATGACGCCCTAGATCATGCGGCCACTGAAGTATGTATCTGATTATTGATATCATCACTAAATTAAACATAATACATACAACACTACTATGTTTGACACAAAATATCACAATAGAATGAGAATGTGTATTTAAATTTTAAAGTACATTATTAATGCCTTAGTGTGAGCCCAAATAGAAATAAGAGAAGTCAGATTTTTTAATACGCCCTATATTAAAGTGATAGTAAAGTTATTTGTTTTATATAATGATAATATATTTATTAAACTAAAATTTATATTCATACCTAGAATCTTTCGAGCTATTTACTAAGTTCAGGTGTTTTAGAGTATTTTTTCTTAGCACCCCGTATTTCTAAACAATCGGGTTGCATTCTTAGTAATTTTTTCACACATTTGGTTAGCATCACATGGGAAATAATGATAATTTTAATAATAGATGTTACTAGAATGTTTAGCAAAAAGATTACCCACTTCAGTGGTTGCATGGGTCTAAAGCGCTTCTCTCACAGTAGACTAGACTGCCAATGACGGAGAGATGAAGGTTTGAACCTTGGATGGGTGTACTGAAGGTAGTTTTATTAAATGGTTTTACACTCTCCATCCACGTGAGTACGGGTACATTTCCTATAAATATAAACTTCATCATCCTTAAAACCATTAACATAATTAGTAAATAAGTGTGTAACTCGAACGGGTAGTATGACGCCTTGCTAAAATGTTATTAACGTTTTGATGCTGATAATAATAATTAATTGTAATTTATTTACTCCACATCTTTCAAAATAAAACTTTATTCTAGATACTGTCTATTTAATAATATAGTCATCAAATTGCAAGCTATATTAATTTAATATCTTATACTTCTATAAATATTCTCATATTATATGTGTTAGGTTCCAAAGATTAGAGTAGTGGTTCTCACCTTTTCATTGATCACGGCACACTATTATTTGTGTTGTGAGCCCTCGCGACACACTGAATGTGCAACATGGTGATACTATGGAAAAACTTCAATATACGCAGGTACAAAAACTTTTCTCAGTTGACAGGAAAATTCATGCCCCATGTTTTTCTTTTATTTGACCAAAAATTTAAACTTTTGTGTAAGAAACTACATGATCCAGATTTACATTAGTTATTAATTATAATTAGGGGTGAATGTGTAAGCATTTTTAACTTCAACTCGAGCTATAATCGACTTTGAATGAAAACATCGAGTTTAATTCAAATTCGAGTATTATGAAGAAATTTTTGTAAGTTACTAGAAATATTTCAGGTTGAGTTTTTGTAATAGATCTGTACAAGAGATCATTAAGCACACACATCGAATTTTAAGAATGAATTATTTGTTAATCTAAGAACCTTTTATCACAAATATTCTTAATTTTAAATTCTTTTAATATAGGTGTTCAAGTAGTTTTTTTAAATAAGACTACATAGAATATGAAGGGGCTGTATTTGCAATGAAATAGTATATTTAAATTGAATCAAATTAATAAGACGCAGAATTTTTGAGCTCAAATCGAAAGTTCCAAGTATGTCTTACATAAATATTTTGAATTTTGTTAAAATACTTGAACCGAGTTCGAACATCTAAAGTTGTACTTGAACTTGAATTTTCATCTACTGGCACACCCCTAAATTTAATTCATTAAATTCTCTGGAAAATAAATATGTTCAAGCCTTAAAACATTTTTATCTTTATTCTGTTTAAAAATTATTATCAATAAATTAAACTATTCTATTTATTTTTAAGTAGGAAAATTTACGCCACGCCTAGTGAATAGGCCTACCACAAAACCCACCCTCGCACCCAAATGGATTATACAACCAGCCAATTTTTTTCACACCTGATTTTTTAATACTGTTTAATCAATCAATTAATATAAGTATTTAACAAGAAATCTTAAAATGAACTTTCATACACGAACGCTACTAACAAACTTCACATGAACGCTATTTACAAATTATCTTAACTATTAACAGACACTATATCCACTCCCAAAGAAGTTGATTTATAATTGTCTAGTAAAAAAGTATTTTAAATAAATATAAAAACAGAAAATAAATTAACATTTGTACCTGCACTCGATTCTGCACTGGGATTCTTGGCTCAATATAATACGTAAATGACTAAGCTAAGATGGCAACAAAATTGGAGTTGGCCTGTTAACCTAGTTATAAAGAATCCAGCTTTTTTGTCAATCTTTTTTTAACACCAACCGTTCTGGTAATACGCTCGTGGTTTTAGGGATGAGACAGATTATATTTATAGTAAGTGCACCCACATTTGCATGGAAGGGAGAGTGAAAAACCTATTTGGCAAAACCACCCCTAGTACACCCGACCGAGATTCGAACCTTTATCTCTCCATCATCAGCAATCCAGTCTAATGCAAAAGTAGCGCCTTAGACCATGTGGCCTTGGAAGCGAGGTTAAAGGTCAATTATTCAAAGTGAACAGAGAGCTACTAATCTTTAAATTTAAATAGTAGAAATCACTTTTAAAAGGGCCATAAACAAACTATTTCATATTTAAAAATTCCAATGATTTTAATCTACCTAAGTAGGCTCCACTGGCGTTGACGGTCAGGGAGACAAATCATTTAATTAAATAACTTACCGATCTCACTACATATTCTCTAGATTCCTATATAAAAATGTCAATATGAGTTAAAATAACCAAAGTGTTTGAAATCACTCGTAAACGCCATTTATAATTTAGATAATACTCTACACAGTGTGGTGGTAGAATGGACAAGTCATCAATCTCGTATTGTAAGGTTTGCTGGTGACAGGAAGAAAAAGGTTCAAATATTGGTTAACTGTACAGAGGTGGTTTACCATAACACCATAAGTGATTTACTTCTCCCAGCTTTGCATGTGCTGGATTGTTTCCTCTAAATTCTACTTTTCATCATCACTACCCTATGGCGTACACATTAATTAGTAAGGACCATAAAGATGTGGACTAATAAAAGACGGGTTATATAAGCGTCCTAGTGAATAAGATTTAAACTAGGATCACACAATATCCAAAATTAGGCAGATTTACTCATAGTGATATGATACAATATTGCTTGTCAAACTGAGGCTTTTGCCAATAAGTTTTCAAGTACCAGGTCCAAAAGGCACCTTATTGTGCACTCACGTACCCCACACGCCAAGCTCTTAAACATATGACAAACACATTAGTCACGTGTTCATAAATTATCTCATTGTGTGGTAATATAGCACTCGTATAACACAATAGCCCCACGTCCGTAAGGTACCATAGTGCATATTAATATAACACCCATATAACACATCACTCATATAATCCATTATGTATCACGTCCATAATCCAACTCACTGTGTAATAACATGATACATTAATTCCCATTAATTTACCGAAAATACTATTAGTTTATAGATTGGTGCTAGAATTTGATGAAAGTAACTTAATTTATCCTAATACTTTAATTGATATATTTATATAAACCGGTCCCAAAACCATTTAACCAAAATGTATCCATCAGTCATTATTTATTAAACATTGTGTCTATAGTAGGGAATCATACCCTAAACGGATTTTATTATTTAACAGACGTGCTAGCAAGTAATCTAAGGTTTTGGACTTGCATCAGCTAACTTTTATATTTTTACTGTCATAATTACTCCAGCATTCACTAGAATTATATCTAGAATTGCCTAAAATCAACATAGACTATCTAACCTGAGTAAATCGGAGGTGGAATTTTGAGCTAATTCCCGAAATTCATTGATATTTGACTGGAGGAAAGAATTTAACATATTTAAAAAAAAACAATATTCTAATATTACAATCAGTTGGTATTGAACTGTAGTCTCTCTAGCCCAATTTAAACATAGTAACTGCTCGCCAAACCTTCTTTCATTTACTGTAATTTGAAATAATTGTTCGCGGATAGTGTAGAAACAGAACTGAGAGTTGGGTCACTGTTCCCCTCGTTTGACCCGGGAGTCGTTAGTTCCGTGTAGGTCTAACACTGCAATCAACAGACCACACTGAAATTACGGGTTCATTGTTGGGTTAATCGTAACTCGATATGATAGGGTATAAGTTGAAAATGTTTCTCTTTGTACTACCATAGGTATATTATTTATCCATTTTTGTTTGAGAAAAGTATCACAATGGAGTAAATTCCTTAAATCATTAATCAATGTTTGACGAAGAAATTCTAACTGTATTTAAAATAGCAAAAATAAAAGAATGTCTCAAATAAACGATATAATGTTATGTATAAATGGCTGTACAAAGATGTGGTTTGGCACATATTCATTTGTCTATTATGGTTGTTAAATACCTATATGCAACAATAAGATGGTTATATACGTATTTAACAATATTATACATTTTATTATATTTTAAAAGGATTATGCTTAGAGCAATAATTTAATTTTAACTTCTGTTCAGGAATGTCACTCTAGATAGCATTTAATATGTAAAGAGGTTTGCCAAGATTCCCTAGAAATGTTCATGTTTCTTTAAAAATAATGTTTTCCTTTGAAAAACATTTCATGAAAGATTTAAATAAAAAATACTGTTCATATAGGATACGTAGAGTACATTTAAAAGAAATACAAACTTTTAAATTAATATAGCATGCCATTGAAAGATGTTGAATATATCAATTTAACCCAGATTAATATTGCCATGTACTGTACATATATCCAATACTAGCAAGTAATTATATTATCAACCATTTTAGATAAAACACAATATAAAAATATGTTGGACTTATTTTGAAATCGTCGCCATATATACTATTTTAGGACATACACAATCCAATAATATGCTTCCTTTTAAAGCTGTGAAATGAAATCAAACTATTTAACCAAGAACAGTGCTGCTGTTCACCATTTTCTGTCAACAAGTAATTCCATTACTAAAATATTTTAAATAAAACACCATCTAAAAATATATTTACATAATATGTGTAGATGGTATGTTAGAATCAATAAATTCACTTAGAACATTTACATATTTAGTGCTGTAAATATGTACTGTACCTCATTTTTCCAACAAAATGTGCTAACAATCTTTTTGCATAATGGCAATGCAGAACTTTTCAAAAAATACTTGGCTACTACTTATTTGTTTATATGAAAATATAAAAGTTTTATTTCAATAATATCAAAAGTGTGAAGATAATTTCCATAAAGTATTGTTCCATATAATTTTTCAATCGATCAATATGTTTGATTGGGTATTAATGGTATTAGATACGGTTTATAAATGTGTTACTTTGCATTAACTCATAAACTTATTTCTTTCTTGTGAACTTTATTATCTAAAAAGCAATTTTAATAATTATATACAAAATAATTCAATGATATTTTAAAATTCCTATTAGCCATGAAAATGTTAAAAGGGCTACAGTAGAAATAGTCAAATAAATATTTAAAATCCTTGTTAGCCTTTTAATTAATTACATATATTATAACGTAATAAATTAAGTTATTGACTGTTAATCCTCAAAGTGAAAGGCTTATAAATAGCCGTAGACGCAGACGGGAAGATAACATTAGAATGGAACTAAAATATATAGGGTGTAATGTGGTGGACTGGATAGAACTAGCTATGGGTGGTGTGGCATACTTTTTCCAATAACAAGATCAAATAAGAATCTAAATAATTATTTAAATTAACTCACTGCATTATTATTATTATTTATATGATGAATGTGCCTACTAATCCTTCTATTCTTCTTTATATATTTATCAACTGTTTTACTTAAATAATTACCATCAGCCTCAAGCGCTTAGAATAAACACATCTTTGTAATTAATAATCTCTAGATAAGAACTGCATAAATACAATGTAAATTATTTGTAATTAGGTGGCTCTTACATAAAACGTCACAATTGTTATAGAATAAATTGATGTACCTTGCAAAAAGAACTGAAAAATATATGTAAGATTTGTACAATTTTATCATTTCTATAAATTCCATTGGTCGAATGTCTATTAAAAAGAAAAACCGAATGCCAAGTATTTTTTGGAAAGTACTGCACTGTCACGATGCAACAAAACTGTTAGCTAATATTGTTGGTAAATTGAAGTAAATTTTTTTACGGCATTACGTATTTAAACTTCTAAGTGTATTAAATTGATTCTCACATACTTTTTTCAAATGTATTAATACAATTTTGGATGATGTTTTATATAAAATGTATGAATAATGGAATTACTGGTGGATATTATAATAATAGTTGACCTCGGCTGTCTTGCAGTAAAGTGTTTGCCTCAGGACCCGATAATCGTAGATTCAAACCCAGCCGAGGTTGAGCGATAAAAATCTGTATTACAACTTCCTTTGGAGGGGAAGTAAAGCCGCTAATCCCGTGTCGATTGTGACTTGTAAGAGAGCCATGGAAGGTATGTGAAAGTACCTTTCCAGCAATATTGGTAAGTTCTTTCTGGCTCACTCCTAGAAATACATTGTGTGGGTGGAATGAAAACCCACTCCACCTGAAATTAACCAATCACCTAAACTGCAACAATGAATAACCAGATTGGCAAAGCTTTGCTACGGCTCTATGCTCCACATCGGGATTTAGAGAAATAATAATAATAATAATAATAAAAGAATGATAACTATACATTATAAAAATATTAACGGCAACACAGTTCTTGGTTACATTATTTGATTTCCCTTCGCATCTTCTTAATGTAAAAAATAGTTTTATGCTATGTGTGTTCTACAAAGGCTACAAAGGCTATTTCAAAATAAGTCAAACATATTTTCAGACGGTGTTTTATCGAGAGTGTGTTAATAATATTATCTACTTGCTAGTTTTGGATAAGTATACCAAGCAATTTTAATATTGGTACTTTGAAGTATCATTGATATATCTTGGAGAGCTTTATGCTAGAGTAAGTTGAAATATCAATGTTATAGCGTTGAGAGGTTTATGCTTATTACATTGAAATATCAATGTTATAGTTTGGAGAGGTTTATACTAGAGTACGTTGAAATATCAATGTTATAGCTAGGAGAGGTTTATGCTAGAGTAGGTTGAGATATAAATGCTATAGCTAGGAGACGTTTATGCTTATTACATTGAAATATCAATGTTATAGTTTGGAGAGGTTTATGCTAGAGTACGTTAAATATCATTGTTATAGCTTGGAGAGTGTTATGCTAGAGTACGTTGAAATATCATTGTTATAGCTAGGAGAGGTTTATGCTAGAGTACGTTGAAATATCATTGTTATAGCTAGGAGAGGTTTATGATGATTACATTGAAATATTAATGTTATAGTTTGGAGAGGTTTATAATAGAGTACGTTGAGATATAAATGCTATAGCTAGTATCAATGTTATATCCAGGCGAAGTTTAAGCTATATTATTTAAATGGATAGAATGATAAATAATGATTTTAAGAATACATACCCACATTCTTATGAATAGAGGACAGTACAGCACAATATTTATACAAAGTTTCCCCAGTGCATTCAGTTAAGTATGGTGTCGTCTGAGTTTGAGCTATGGCTTCTCGAGACTTATGAATGATAATGCTACATGTAGTGTATACACAATAGTAGATCCCAAACTTATCATATTAAATATTGAGGACATCTACTTTTTTATAACCATATTTTAACGAAATATGTAAGGAATGCCATTTTTGAAAACACCTAAATTTGTTTCAATTAGAGATAAATCATTCTTATGTATATGATAAATTACAAGTTTCCGAACGAATTATTGTATTGTTAAACGAAATTTGCGTTTGTACTGGAATATTTTACGTATATAAAGTTCATAGTAAGCATCCATTATCAGTTTTAAAATAGTTTCTGGAGTTCATTGCTATATTACATTAATGAAAATATTTCCATTACGACGACCATCAATTTGTATACTTAATTGACTAATCGATAGAGAAATGGTTGAGTCACAAAGTTTTAATATCATTTCCAACACACCAATAAACCCTAAAACTAAATAAATATATAAAACGACCTGTTCATTTTAATAGTAACTCATTTTAATGTGGATAAAGTTAGATAATTATATTTACTAGAAAAAATTATAGATTGGGTGAAAAAATGGTATTTAGTAGTTATATTTTTTTATCTTGAAATGACAAAAATCCAATGTTGTTTGTTGTATTTATCACTGGTTATTTATGATCGTTGAAAGTTAAAGTTTTTATTATTTTACCTTGTGAAGTCGTAATTTTGTAATTGTGGCAATTAACTTTAGAGTTACTAGTGACATAGAGTAAATAAATAGGTAAGGGTAAGTAAGAACATACATACCTAATCATGCAATTCTTTTGCGGGGTAGGAAAGAAACTGTGCGCATAGCTAAAAAAACAACAACTCCTTACTTAATCCATCCTCACTAACTTTATCTACAACTTCCTTTTATCCTTACATACTTCCTTCTCTTCAATATCATTTATAGATCGAGTCATGCATGCTCTTTTATTCTTAAAACTCTTAATTATTCTCCTCTTTTTCACACATTCACCTACAATATTTAGCCATAACCTACTCCTTCCTTTTGAACAACACAATTTACTTTAATATATTTGCTTCGTCCCTCGATCCACACTCATCCTCTAAATATGATCAAAACAATATAAGATGATTCTTACACAATTAGCTATTGAATTCCCTTTCAAAACGCAATCTTTCAGCACCCATTCATAGCTAACTCTGTCTATACGAGTCTATCCACATACATTTATTAGATATTTCATTTCAACCGTACTCAACTTGCTCTTGTGTTTCTCCTGACAAACCCACGCTTCACATCCATAAAGAAATCTTGGCGTTGATACACTTTTATACACTGACATCTTTTCCTGTTTCGATACCTCTTCATTCCATATACATCCATTCGCCCACTTGTCGATTTCACCATCAATCCTTCAATTTTTACAGAACATTCTCCCCAGACACACAACACTATTCACTTGTTCTAAAATTCTTTCATTTGTACTAAGCTGACAATCATTTCCTGATCCATCCTTATCAAAAACTATCACATTTTATTTTCGAAGACATTTATACGAAGACCCTCACATTCACATTATCCATTTGGACACCAACTTCGTATTTAAAGGCATCCCTCATACACTATTATGGAGACATAACACAACCTTGTATAACACCCTGTTCAATGTCAAACCATTCGCTCAAAGCTCCATTAACCCTAAAGGTCATTTCACACTGGCATCCACGGTGTCCACGGTAGCCATGGATGAAATAAATGTCCATGGACGTGCCAATTCACACTGCAACCAAACGCCCACGGACATTTTTGAGGCCTACAAACTTGAGTTGCTATATTGTAGTGTAGTTTAGGTGACCACGTGCTCTTCAAAGCACCACTGCGCATGCTCATTCTAAAACATCCACGCGGACGTCCTGCCGATCACTCGGAGAGTGATCTGAAAACATCCGTACCACTGTCACCTTGGTCGTTCTGTGACACCGTGGACGTCAGTGTGAATTACCCCATTTGATAAGCTGGAAAGTTATTTCTACAAAATGGCCAACTATGGATTCGATGGACACTGAGGATGCCAGTGTGAAATGGCCTTTACGCACGCTTTACTCCCATTATGCACCACCATAATTACATTTACTAACCATGCATCCACACGATATTCTTTCAGAACATTCCATTACATAATCCTATTCACCTGATCGTACGCTTTTTCCAGATCATCAAATTCACAATAAACTTTCTTTCTTTAGGAATGAGGAAGGTTGAATTTAGAGGAAGTGCCTCCGCGTTTGCATAGACAAAGAGTGGGAAATTATTTAGAAAAAGACCCCCCCTCCCTCAGAACACTCAACCAATATTCGAGCTCCAATCTCCTCGTCATCGACTGTCCACTCTATTGTGAGTGTGACAACTTAGACCATGGGGCCACCAAAGAAGTTCGTTTTAAATTATATTTAAATGGCGGAATGTACTATTACCACTATTAACCTCTTATAAATGTATTTTTAATACCATCTCACTAAATATTTTATAAATATTAATATTGTTCTATAGAGGGAAATAATTTGCAAGTACAGTACATTTTTACATATATTTAATAAAAGTGGTAAAATGTGTTTATTAAATGTTTCACTAAGGTATTTATAATTTTTTCAAATGTACATTTTTAAGATGAAATTTTATGTTAACATTCTTAAACCTAAGCCAAAGTTTGTTGTTTTTTTAGGGTGAAAAAACAAATATTTATTTAAGATATTGTAGGGCCTTCAAATATTATAGACAGTACTAAGCATTGAGATTTTGTTTCAAAGCTTGAAATAGAGTTGTATTATGAATGTATGGACCTAGGTATTTAGAAATATATCTTAATTTCTAAAGGCCCATTTATTATTGTTAAATTAAGTACATGTCCTTGTTCACTAGATATGTGTAGATACTTTGTAGTGGTTACTTCTACATGAAATTTAATACGTTGAAGTTATCTGAGATGTCCTGTGGTTGCACTGGGACTCAAACAACTTGTACAATAACTACAGATGATACGTATCTTTATGAACACACTTCAAACCTTAAAATTAATCGAATCAGTGGAGCGTAAAATAAATATAACGGGGAAAATGCCAATTTCCAAGAAGTGAATACGATTGAAGGAGACCTTCACAGAATTTATGAATTACCTTTGTCACAAGACTAAGGTTTATTACTGCTAACAATTTTTTGATTTTTTAGACTCTTAACTCAAAATAGATAGTATTATGACCCATGACCTCATTTATTATGAACTAAAACTCACTCGAACCCCACTCGATTTCATATATCAGGAAGACTCAAGGGGCATCTACACTAACCGAGGGTTGTTTAAAGGGTAGAGGGTAGCGGGTTGATAAGAAAGAGGTCAGAAGATTAGGCTGCTACTCCACATATAAAGGGTGGGATAGCAACACTACACTAAGGGCCGGTCGGTCTTATGACTCCTGGATAGATATTAATCTGGCCGAAAAATATTTCTATCTGGTCGAAAAGTTAATAGTGCGTCTTATGACTGCCAGATAGCCTTTATCTGCCAGATAAAATGTATTTATCCCTCAAATTTTTATCGGGAGCTTTAAGCAACTGATAACTTTTATCTGAAAGTTAAAATGGGCGTTGCCATAATGACGCATTGATTTTCATGTGGTTTCACCTAATAGAATCTGTTTTAGGTTAAAATGTTGTTTCACGTGTTTAGTAAGCACAGGCCTAGGCTCTAACTGTATACATAAAGTTAGAACATTTAATTCACACTTTTATGAAAACTGACAAGCTATTTGTAGAGTTATAGTCATATAATAACAAATTATTTTAATGTGAGAACAATAAATTAAATTTTTTAAACGCTGTACCCAACTATTGACCACATTTTTGCAGACACCGAAATTAGTACTTGCAAGACAACTTAGCTTCTGAGCCCACGTGACACCATCTGTTTCCTCACACTTGCTTATTCGCCATTATTTAACAAATGTTTAGCGTTGTAGCCACTAGCCAGGTTGTAACAGTATCAGCAGGGATTATACGCATGCGCGAACCAGTAAAAACAGTATCAACCTTACGTTTTCTCCATAAAAATATATTTATCCTACAAATGGCTATCCAGCAGATAAATTCAGGTCATAATATGCGTAAAATATTAAAGTGGCTGATAACCTCTATCTGGTCGCTAACTTTAACCTCCTGATAGCAATAAATATCTGGTAGTCATAAGACCAGCCCTTAGAGGGTATAGGATAAGGTAGCTACAATGCATCTAGAGGGACAAAGCAGTTACATCGCATCTAGTGATTAGAGGAAAGAGTAACTACAATGAATCGGAGAACTTACCGAACGTACAACAGGACAAGATATTTTTGACTATATTACTTTTTATATAGGAAATTGTAAAATTTCTTGGGAGCTGTGTGTATAAATTTGAACGGGTGGTGTTCCAACAATGGTAGGCTCTATTAAAAGATGGGCTACCTTTACAAAGAAAATCAACCAATATATTATATCTACGTATTGTTTTCTCTGATTTCAAAAAATATTACCGACATAACTTAAAACTGAACAAGTTGTGGCTATGGTAAATTACAGTGAGTTAAGATCTTTAAGAGCAAGAATTTAAAAAAAAGAAAACTTTGTATATCTGAAGCTCTGTACGAATATTTGCTTTTACACATTGAAATAGGCTGGTTATCAGGGGTAAAGTGCTATGCCAAATTTTAGAACTAAAGCATGTATTATTGGATCTTTTTCTCAAAACCAAGGATCAGATACTTCTGTAAAATGTCTTCAAAATTATATCTGGTGTGCTGATATGGCATATTTTGCAGATATTTTTGATTAATTAAATAGCGTTAATACAAGTATCCGAGGGAAAAATGAAAGTATTTTGATATCTACTGACAAATTATCAGCTTTTTAGGAAAAAATCTCTTTGGAAAAATCGCATATTAAGGGAAAAAAGAATAAGTAAATATGTTTCCGTAAGTCCATGCATATTTTTATTGCTAGTTTTATGAACCTAATGCTTCTGGTGTTCCACAAATTTTTCTTATAAACAAGAGTGTCCGTGATTTCCAAAAGGTTAAGAACCACTGATCAAGAGGGTAGTGGATAGAGTAGTCAGACTGCATCTGGAGGGTAGTGGATAGAGTAGTTAGACTGCATTTAAAGGGTAGAGGCTGGGAATATACACTGCGCCTAGAGAGTAGAGGATAGAGTATATACAATGCATTTAGAGGCTAGAGGTTAAAGCAACTACATTGCATCTAGTTGGTAGATGAGAGATTATCTGCACTACACCTAGAGAATAGAGGCTAGGTATATACACTGTACTTAGAGAGTAGAGGATAGAGTAGATACAATGCATCTAGAGGGTAGAGGTTAAAGTAACTGCATTTCATCTAGTTGGTAGATGAGAGATTATCTGCACTACACCTAGAGAATAGAGGCTAGGTATATACACTGTACTTAGAGAGTAGAGGATAGAGTAGATACAATGCGTCTAGAGGGTAGAGGTTAAAGTAACTGCATTTCATCTAGTGAGTAAAGTAGAGAATAGCTACACCTCATATAGAAGGTAGAGTATAGGGTAAATACAAAACATCTAGAATATAGAGGATAAATTATCTAGGCTGCATCTAGAAGGGAGAGGAATGAGTAGCTGTATGGTATCAAAAGAGAAGGATAGCTACACTACACCTAGATAGTAGAGGCTGTGTAGCTACACTACATCTAGAGGTTAGAGAAAAGGGTAGGTACAATGAATCTAGAGAGGGTAAAGTTATTAATCTGCCTTTATGGTGTTGTGAGAAGGGTGTCCATATGAGTTACTACACCATCTAGAACTGGCTCAGCTCGGAGAAAATATATTTCTTTAAGTGATCTTGAAAGGTTTGTTTCTACAGAAATTGCAAATTTAAGGATGAGCTCTCTTCTCAGGTTTGAATCAAAGTTATCCTTAATATAGGATAATTTTTGGAAAGTTGAGAAAGGACTAGCTAAATTTAATTGTAGATACAATAGTACTCCTTGACTTTATTTATTACTCCTTTATTTTTCTATGATTCCTGTTACGATATCTTGAAGAGATTAACATTTTTTGTGTAGTTCATGGTTTGGTTCACACAGTGACATTTTTGTATCAAATTCAGTACTTCATATTTATCTATTTACTAGGCCAATATTGACCACAAAAATTAAACCAAGATAGTGCAAGCTAAGAAATCGCTGTTTTAATTGTTCTAATTTTTTCACCACGTCTCAATACCCGTCCAAAATAAACACATTTGAATTTGGCTAGTGAGACAGGAATTATGAAGGTAGAAAATTTAGCAAATGAACCACCATTTGACAAAAAAGGTTTTATTTTGTATGATTAATTTCATTCAAGATGAAATAAATGCTATAGTTACATATGAAAAATGTACCACCATTTGACAACAAAGGTTTTATTTTCGTATTATTAATTTCAATGGCTATTAAATAAATGCTATAATTAATTACATATGGCCACGGCCTCTTGCTTAAATGCATCTGTCCTTTAAATTTAGTAAGATTGAAAAGTTTAGTTAATATTCTTGACTTTTAATCAATTCATAATACAAAGAAAAACGAACTTGGTCCAAACTATATAAACCATAATTCCTATCAAGTAAATAGTACTTCAATTATGTATTAATGGTAAACACCTATTATTGACTGCTAACACCACACAAATATAACAGAGAAAAATTTGAGGTTTTTTGACCACTACTGACTCTCATAAGAATGTAATGTCTTAAACAATATTCTAATGAGACAGATAGCTTGAAAATATCTGTTCATGTTGTGAATTTTCAAAATGCTGTAAAATATAGATCAGATACTCTCAATTGATCAGAGATTCCCCAAATTCTTTTGGTTCTAGCTTCCTCTATCCTTAGTTTTTTTTTCATGTACTTTCACGAATTACTGTTTTAGAAAACCAAATAATTAGTCCTGACTTGAAATAAAGAATAATATTTAAATTATAAGAATATTTAAAATATTTTTGAGAAATAAACTGTGTTTAGTGAATATTTAATAAAATAAAAAATTAAGTATACAATATTTTAAATTATCAGATATACAACGACCAAGAGGGTCATAATTTCAAGAGACACGAAAGGGTACAGAAACCCTCACATTTTCAAGGGCATATCTACAAGAAATTGTTAAAAAGTATTTAACATTTTATATTAATAAGGATCTAACGGTGTTTGTATATATGTATATATATCTGTCAAAAGATTTTTAGTACTTATCAATGAAATGAAAAAATAAGTTTGGAGCAAATTTTAGAGGAACCACTCAAGAAGTGCGCAAATATTTCAAACATGAAAACTGATAGAAAATAAAAATTACAAAAAATAAAAACTTAATTTAATTAATAATTCAAAATCGTCAACGTGTTATTTGCATTTCAAAAGCAAGGGAAACCTAGAATATAAATTCCAATCTCAAATCCAAAGAGAAATAATTGCGATTATACTACAGTGAGTGTTTATGGTTTGGTTGATTTGTATTCATATTGTTGGTTTGTGTAGACCTATTTTACGTATTAATGCTAGAACTACTCCAAACTTAGTAGAAGATTTTTTTTTAAAGTACCGCGTCTGACTACCGATTAGATTATACATCTATATACTAATTACGCTAATGTGTTAGAGTTGAGAAAGATTGAGTTTTATAGTGCGTGTTCCCGCGTTTGCGTGGAGGGATAGTGGAAAACTATTTAGGAAAATACCCTCAGTACATCCAACCGGGATTCTAACTCCGATTTTTCCGTCATTGGCAGTCCAGTCTATTGCGAGAGTGACGCATAATACTTAGTTGTTTAAGTGGTATAAAGTGTTTTTGGCTAATATATATTCTTTTACGTTTGACTAAAAGTAATATTTATGAATTTTGCTATGTTTTTAAATGTTTGTGAGTATAAGAAACATAATTTTCTAGCAAGCTAGTCCAACCTAGCAAAACCTAACATTTCATGCATCTATCAATTGAAGTTTTGGTTTTGTTAGGTTGGGTAGTAATGATATCAGATTGTCATAGACAGGCTTAAAAGCTAGTAATATTCATAATGACCTAACTACTCACATCATGAATGAATTTATAGATTATAACTATTGTTAATATTGTCATAAAGCTTTAATAGGGCTCATACTATCAAATTTCAGCAGTGTTCCAACATAAAGCCAGTGTATATGTTCGTTAATGTATGTTTAAAACTAGTTTCCAAACGAATCATTCAGGTGTCATAAAATACCTAGTCTAATATCAAAATCTTATCTAAGTTTCCAAGTTTCAAAGAAAGAGATTGAAAACCCGTTACATGGATATGGATTTTAGTCATCATACAGCCAAACCGTATCGCGTGTTCGAAAGACTTGTGAACAATAAAGCATATCTACAGACCCCTTCAGAAATTCACAAGAAAGCACTCAGAACCCACAACTTTCCTCTGTCAGTCATTACACCAATAATCTCCGTTTTATAAGCAACAAGGTTCAACAAATAGCGCCTTACTATTGTCAATAGGTGCTTTAGAACACACGTCACATAATAATAGTCATTTTCAGCATCCAATCTTTTTTTTATAGAAACAATAAAAATAGTATTCTTCGAAAACACCAAATAATTGAATATAAGGAAACCGCAAACAAAAAAAAAATACTGAACAGTTGGTAGAGGTTAAAAGAGGATCTAGCCATTGTTCTGTAAGTTCAGTTTCTACAATAGAGAGGAAAAAGGAAATACAATAAAAATCAAAAGAAGTCTATTGTTGGCGTAGCTTCCACCTGTTGCCACGCAAAAGCCTTTGTGGCTTTTACAGACAGATGTTTAGGATACGTTTAATTGTTTACTCTAGAATATACTGCTTCAAATTATAGAGGAGAATCTAACCTAAAATAAGTCTCTATGATTGTCAAACTGATGAGGTTCCAAAGGCACACATCACCTTAGGTGACACATTGGAGTTGACGGTCATAGAAATAGCTTTGAAATAAATGGTAAGGAAATATTGGTTTTTTAATTTAAATCACTCAATACGAAAATATGATATTTTTCAAATTGGTATTCTAAAATTATTTTCTAAATGGGTAGCTCAAAGCGTCAAGTTAGACATTTTTTCATACTTTCCTAAATTTTAAACTTTCAAAAATGTACTCGTACATGTATATTTTTTTTAATGCTTCTGAGTTTCATACATTTAAGTTGAATATATTTTTTTAAAGTGTTTATATCATTTTTTTAATTATCTGTGGTTGTCCATGCCATTTTTAAACCACCCTATGACTAAACCTCTTAATGGTCTCAGCTCAGAAGCTTTATGAAAGCGTCATAGTGGTACTCTTGAAACCTCAAATCCGGAAGTTCCATCCCCTAACGAAAGGAGAATACTTTTTCTTCCCCCAAGAGAGATTGAGAGGCATTGTAATTTCGAGGGCAGCATTGACCTGTTTAAATGTCCCAGTGAGCTATAACATATATTTTATGGAAAGTAAAGAGAATTTTTTACAAAAAAGTGAATATTGATAAATTGATGTGCAGCTGTAGGATACCCACCTCGGTGGCGTGGTTGGCTAACGCGCCAGTCGTGTTGAGCTAGACCACCAAGGACGGGGATATAAAGGTTCGAATCTCAGTCGGGTGAACTGGGGGTAATTTTTCCTAAATGGTTTTCCCCTCTAACTCTACGCAAATGCAGGTTCACTTCCTCTAAATTCAACCTTCCCAATTCCTAATCCATTAGTGTGAATTAGTACTTAAGCGTACAACCCGAACGGGTAGTAAGACGCGATGCTAAATAATATATAAAATAAAAGCTGTAGGATGAGACATCGAGAACGGGTAGTGTAGAAAGCTAAAAAAGGTTGGTGTCTTAAATATTTTGCAAACACCGCATCTAACTACCCGTTTGGGTTACATGCTTGTGTACTAATTACGCTAATATTTTTAGGTATAAATAAGGCTATATTAAAGAAAGCGTATCCGCATTTGCGTGGAGGAAGAGCTAAAAACCTTCCTCAGTACACCCGACTGAGATTAGAACCTTGATCTCCCCGTCATTGGCAGTCTAGTCTACTGTGAGAATGATGCCCTAAACCATGCAGCCACCGAAGTGAGTTTTTAACTTTTTTTAAATATTTTTAGCATCACGTCTTACTGCCCGTTTGGGCTAAATGCCTATGTACTAATTACTCTAATGGATCAGGGACTAGGAAGGCTTAATTTAGAGGAAATTCTCCCGCAATTTTGGAGGGAGAGTAGACAACTATTTAGGAAAAGCCATTCTCAGTGCACCCAATTAGGATCGAACCCTGATCTCCCCGTCTTTGGCAGTCTAGACTAACACGAGTGTAGCGCTTTAGACCACGTGGCCACCTAAGAGGGTTTGTACTAATGAACACTTGTATATATATATATATATCTAACCATATCGGTGATCCCACGGTCTAGTTCGTCAATATAGTAATGAACTGGATTGCGTTGATGAAGAGGTCAGGGCTTAAATCTTGACTTGGTGCAATAAAGGGTGTTTTCTTTGTAATAAATCGCTGTAGTTTTCTCATCCTCTATCTTCGCTAATGAGGATACATTTCCTCTAAGCTCCCTTCCATATCCCTAAACCCTCAATTTAAACCGTTAGTAAATTTATTGTCAAAGGTAATAATAAAAATCTTTTATTGGGATCTAAAGTAGTTGATTTAAGTACACCCAAATTAGATAAGAAATCAATTTTAGAAATAATATCAGCACGTTAAATTTTTAAAGTGTTTGTAAGACGTTTGAAAATAAATGAATGCATTTATTTTGAGATTAAAATTCATTTAAGTTCATCTTACCGAGCTAAAAGTCAGTTATTGTTTTATAAATACAGTATGTTTAAATATGATTCTAGCGATAGTCTTCATAGATGTGTAACTATAAAACAACTCGGATACAATGAGCAAAAATTATTTTCCACACAAGTAGATTATATCCTTTGTCAAACAAATGTTGGTGTAAGCTAAGGATATGGTTTCAATCTATTTATTTACGTCAATATATTACGTCTTATAAATAATCACTTATGTAACCACTACTATAGTTTTAATATATAGCTTGTACCAATTATAACATTTCCTAGGTTAGCAATCAACCTTATTTAGTATCGTTCCAAATTAAGTCTTTTTGATACAATTTCATGGTAAGCTCTTTTAAAATTAAACTTGAATTCATCCATATAAATAGTTTATTTTAGTCATTATTAAAATTGGTGTAGCAATACAAATATTATAACTTCACATACTCCACTAGTTTAATACTTAATTTTGTAGAACAATTTTAATTTAACAAACTAATTGAAATCATTTCTTTCATTATTAAATGTTGGTGTATTTTCTCTAAATCATCTTCCTCATTCCTAACACCATGCTTAGTATGTATAGCCTAAATTCATGATTTTAATTTTTTAATTAGTATGATTAAAATGCGAGCTATGAAGATGAATCCATTTATTTCTCGCCGTGTCTTACTAAACACTTGAGCTATATGGATTATTCCTACGCTAGTAGGACGGGATTGATCTCAGTGGTCTTGGGGTAAAGTACTAACCTCAGGACCTAATGTTTGTAGGTTCAAACCTAGCTGAGGTTGATGGATATTTCTTGAGCTATAAAAATCCAAACTTCCTTCAGATGTGAAGTAAAACCGTCGGTCCCATGTTGATTATTATGTGAAAGAACCCTGAAAGATGTGAAAATACATCTCCCGATAGCATTTTAGGCCCTTTTGTGCTCGCTCATAGAAATTCCGCGTGGAAGAAACGGTGAACCATCACACTTTATGTACTACCCTAGTACATGGGATTTCTCTCAGATGGTACAGGCAGCACTAACCAGCCGAAGGGCTGAGTGTATGCCTTAAATCGGAAAATCACGTCAAACTAATCTTCGGGTTATTGACTTAAGAAGAAGATGTAGTACAGGTTTAAGTAAGGTGGAAATTATATGAAATATACACGTTATTGCAGGTTTAAAAGATTGGTAGACCCTTTATGAAAAAGTACCTTGACTAAACTCAGACTAGATTCCTACTTTGAACTACCCGTCATCGGAATAAAACATTTATTTGAGCCTGTTATATGGTTCAGGTTCCCACTCAAGTGGAATATTTTACAGAATGAGAATTAGTGTTAGTGTAGAAAGAGGATGTAAAAAACACAATGGAAACCACCCACAGATAACCCGGCTGGGATTGAATCTTACTCCTTATTAATGGAGTTTTAAGTGTAAATCACTACCTGCCAGTTTTAGCTAAAATGATTGGGGAAATGTCCGGAATAGAAAAATACTAAAATATCAACATTTTGTTTAGTGTTTCTGTAGTGACTTAATCCCCACTAGGAAAAGTTTAAAACACATATTTAACCACACAGTATACATGTATTGAAAACTTCTCAGTGATGTTCATGCGGTTAAATTTTAATTTTCTATATATTTTATTTAAGATATTTAAAGTGTACTTTCTGAACCAACTAATTATATCAGATAATGAATGATAAACTAAATTAAATATAGATCACACATATCCCAGCTGCCCCGACCTTAATTCATCACTGTGAAAGTGAAAAACCTAATTTAGTTAACTATACATGTTCGGCCATATCGGGAATCAAACTAGTACCCTTAGCTCAGTATGAAAACACGCCACTGAATGAGCTAAGGTGTCAAGCATACAATTGAAAAAGGTATAGCCAGTATCATTTCCTAATCTTGATCGAGTAGTCTACCAGTGTAAATTAATACATGCATGTGTCATTTATATAAACACACACAATTAGGTATTTGAAATGAATATACCAAGGAAAAAAACTGAAATAATGTTCTTCAGATCAAATGTATATTTTTTACAAATTGACTGAATTATAAAGTATGCAGACTACAATTTTTAATCTAATATTTAATCATATTTAAAAATGCAAACTAAACAATAACAAGCATATATTACAATGTGACTATACGCGTGGTTTTAATTTGATTGCCTTCAACAGTTTGTTATTTTTTACCATCACATCTTACTATTTGTTCTGGTTATACGCATATACGATAATTACTATAATGGGATAGGAATGAAAAAGAAAGCTATTGAGAGGTAATCTACCTGCATTTATATGGAAGGACAGTGGTAAACAATTTAGGGGAAAAAACATCAGTATGCCCGACACAGATTTGAACCACGATCTTCCCGTCCTCAACAGGCGAGTCTAACATGAAAGTGACATATTCATCCACTGAAGTGGGTAACTTAATTAATTAATTAACAAATTAATCAATTATGGAATAGAGTAAATATTTGTTTGGGCTATATAACATTTTAACATCCATTAATAGACTAATTATATGTATGATGAATCAATTAGAGCAGGTCGACCTTGGTGGTCTTGAGGTAAAGTGCTTGCCTCAGGAGCCAATATTCATGGGTTCACGCCCAGCTGGGGTCAACGGTTTATTATTTAGTGATAAAAATACGTATTCTCCGGCGGATAAGTAAATCCGTCGGTCCCAAGTCAATTGTGGCATGTAAACCAACCCTGGAAGGTATTTTAAAATACCTTTACTGACAAAATTAGTAAGCCATTTCCTGCTCGCTCATAGAAATTATCTCGTGCTAATATAATCATATAGGTCAGAAAGTGCACGTTTAATACCTCAACTGAATGGATAAATTAGAATAGTAAGTATTTACTTACCTGCTACCAATATCTACAATATTGTCAACAGCATCTGTAATACCATGGTCAAAGGCGCCACTCTGATGTTAAATTAGATTTCTGATAAGGTTTTACATATTGCAACGAAATATTACTGTTCGTTAGCGTGCCTGTAACTAGTTGTATCGAGTTGTTTGTATAGCTCATATCTTACACAGTTTTTACGTTTTTTCGGTTCACTTTAATACTCGGGGCTAGTAAGAAAACGTACACTTATTTTTGTAATAAAAAATACTACTTACTATCATAAATATAAAATCAACTAACATTAAGGTCTAAGTCATCAAATTAAATTAAATACTTAAGTGGTTACATGATCTAAGTTATCACTCTCACAACAGATGGACTGCCGATGACAGGGAGATAAGGGTTCGAATCCCGTCTCGGTGTATTAAATCTGTGTTTTGCTTAAGTTGTTTGGCATTCTCTTACATGAAAATGAGGGCATATTTCTTTTAAAGTGCTACCTAACTCTCCTTAATCAATTAGCGTTGTTAATATATTCATACAGCACAAACGGCGAGAAAATAAAATCAAGCAAATTAAAGGATTCATTTCTTTAAACAGTAGTTCTTTTAGTGAAAAAGTCAAACATATTAATGAATAGTCTTATCAGAGCATTAATATTATAATATATGTTATGGTTAATTTATTTAAGCCTTTAAACAACAGGAGCATGGGTAAGATATGTTAATAGTATGACAAAATTAAGGTAGCAATTTGACGCATTAGCTTCTTGTTATACAGAAATAGGACAGTTAGACCATTAATCATAAGGTAAAACTTTTTTTATTTTACAAGCCATCATACTAAGCTAAGGTTTAAATATATTAGTCAGCAAGATGGTAAGTAAAAAATATTAAACATCTACACTTATTTATTTTATACTCAGAAATTATTCAAAAATAAATGTATGTAACTAAAATGGTCTTGTGCACACATTAAGCAAATTTATTGGACTAGAAATTGTTATTTTTTAAAAGCATTTTAATATCCGTAGTCTCTAACGTAAGTTATGGATAACAATTACATAAGTGTGTGTATTTTTAAGGAAAATTTAACTTGTTATATTAAATCAAGAATGTTAGGCAGACCTAATATGAGCTAAAAGTGGGATATGTTGGTTAAATATTGAAAACTAAGGTATATTTCAATAAGGTTTAACAAACTTAGCTTTAGTAAATCAAAAATCGGTAAGAAGAAATTTAGTTACATAAGAAAATAGTTAAAATTTGGTGTAGAGGTTTAGTTTTGTTATAAGTTTTATTTTAATTTGTCAACTATTTATGAACTTGTAAAAGAAAACCATCATTTCTTGACATTGCCAACATTCAAGGCAATAGGAAACATAGTAATATAATTACTACGAAAAAACTCAGAGCTGCATCTGTACCAGGATTATTCAATTCCCTCAAAACTGACATGGTTTAAATTTGAAATAGTTTTTTTTCTACATTGACTTATTTAATTAAGTTTATTAAAATAAATGGTTTTAATTTTAAAATAATCAACTTTTTAAATTCATTAGATATAGTTTTTTTTATCACCGCGTGTTACTACCCGTTTAGGTTAAATGCTTATATATAAATTACGCTAGTGGTTTTAGGAATGAATAAGGCTATATTTAAAGGAAGTATACCCACATTTGCGTGGAAGGATAGTGGGAAACAATTTTGGAAAACCACCCTCAGTACACCCAACTGAGATTCGAACTTTGATCTCCCCATCATCGGCAGTCTGGTCTACTGCGAGGGTAACGCGTTAGACCATGTGGCCACCAAAGCTGCTAATATATAGCTAAAGTATTGTTTACATAATGTAGGAAATAGTCAATTTGTGTTCTCCAGGTTTGATTCAATTCCTTGGCTTTACGCAAATGATGGTGCACCCTAATCTAGATTCTACCTTCATTATCCCTTACCATTATTGCAAAGAAGTGTATTAATTTTATCGCAGATTGGACATCCTTAAACACATTACAAAATATTCAGAGGTTTAGCGTGTGATTATTATATCCAACACCCCTAATAAATCTTAGTAAACTTTAATCGATCAACCAAAACACTTCTTGTTGAATTTTTATCGACCAATATTCTCAAAAAAATTTGTTTGTTGATTTGGACTTTGGACAGCCAGTTTATTGAGTTTTTATAATTTGACTTAATTTTGACTTTTTCTGTGAAAATGGTGTATTAATGGTGTAGATTATTATTAATATAATGTATTTTAAATGTATATATGATTTTTTTAAAATAAATATTTGTGTTAGAATCAGATAGCCGAAGCTATTATTTATGTTTTTAGGGAGTAATTCTCCATCTAGATATTATACACATACATAAGGTCCAGGCTTTGACTCCTGTGTCCAGGTGTCATTTTTTCAATTCTCAGAATAAAATATTTGTGTTTTTAGAAAATAGTAAATAAATTATACGTATGAATTGAAATGGTTTATTATTTTAGACTGCCCTCGATCAGTGTATAGAGTGGAATTTGAATCAAGTACGTTCTATTGATAATGGTTTCCTTAAATAAATTAGTAATATTAAGTCAATAAATAGAATTATTTACAAAGTCTAGAAGTGTAATTGCAAAGTTACTTGCAATATATTTTATTAAATATCTTATTTTTATATTTATTCCTAATTCATATTGAAAAAAATCATCTTATAGTCCACTTCAAATATATAGTTTTATTCATCTTCTAAACTATTTAAGTAATATTTTAGGTGAATGCTTCATTATTTAGCTCAGTCCTGTATTTTACTATTGGAAAAATAATCTTTGTAAATATTACATTTGTGTTTTTTCTTTTCTTTTGAAAAGCAACATTTTCGCATATCATCAATAATAAGACACTGGCTTACCCTTTACTAAAATAGTGGATTATCAATTTAAATAAAATTAATTTAATCTTTGAACACGATTAGGATGTGTGTATGAAAATTACTCACCTTGTTCAAATGTGTGGCGAATGTTTAATATTACATGATGTAGCAATATATTAGTTGTATTTTAGCTTTAGTTATTATTGTTTTAATATGGTATAAGTCCGACACTTTATATCAATTAAATTGTATCCATTTACTTAGCTAGGAATCCCTGGTTCAATTCCCGACATGGCTGAAAAATGTATTATTTGTTAAATTGTTGTTTCCTTTTACACAGCGATGAATCAACTGTCCAGGAGCTGGGTGTTGTTTGTATTATGAATTTAAATTAGTTTTTAAATCATTTGCTAATACATTCAGTTGGTTAAAAAAAGTGCACGTTAAATACCTTAAGTAAAAAATAAACAAATTAACTTAGATAATAAAAAATAGCTCATATTACTCATGAACGTTTCATGTAAATCCATACAACACACACAATAATATTAACTGTACACTTTATAAGCCAAATCTGTTGTTCTATTTATTAGAATATTTTAGTAAAGTTTACCTTCTTTATGGAAACGATTAAATCCTATCCAGAGATAGCTATCCTTTACGTTTAAAGGAATCTGTGACATTTTAAACTAAATTGAAGTCTGAAAAATTCGAATCAATATCTCTATAAAAGACATCATTAATTTAATGTTAAATTTATTAATATTTTTTTATATTAGGATCCATTTTAATAATCTCTTCCGCGAAAAGAGTGACACCGAAATCCTGAAAGTCTAATTCGCTCACACACATTAAGTTAGGCCATCACTAGAGAGACTAAGTTGACATGAGGAATCAAATCCTGAAACGCGCAGATGTTTTTAGATGAAATGTTTCGATGATTTCCAGTAGCACACTACTCTACCATCATCCCACCCACCCACCCGCCCTTTAGCCCACCAGTCAAACAAACCCTCACAACATAAAGACATTCAGCTCAATGATTCCATGGAAGAATCTTTCACATCATAAGCCTACGTCACGAGAATCTAAAAAAAAAAGAATCAGATATCCCCTCTTTTCTAGTAGGCCAATTACCTTTGAAATCCTCGTACCCGCTTTTGTTATGCCAAGAATTGTCCAACTTACTTTCAGTAGAAAAAAATAGGAGGGGAAGTTGGTTGAAGTTTCTGGAGGGAGAAATGCAGGGTATTTTGCGTAGGGTGAGGGGGAAAAAAATATACGTGATTTTTTTTTTTTGTCAAGCTACGGATTTACCGATGAGATTTTATGCCAAATTGTGTTTCTATTGAATTGTATGAAACCAAAATGTGGGATGGTTATCTGTGATTGTGAGTAGCATTCACACTGTAGACCTACACCCTGATTGGTGGAAATATATACATCTTAGATGGAGAGTGAACATCCCTTAAAAGTGGATAGAGGTCCCTCACAGCTAAATACGCTCCCAAAGGAAAAGTAGTCTCTTGTTGAAGTTTATTCAGTTGTTAAGTTATATCATTGATTTTCTTACGATTTATTTCAAGTTACAGTGATACAAATTTATTTGACAGCGAATAAAAATTCGATATTTTCTTATTTTTCAAAAATATGTTTATAATTCAATTTTTTTTAAATTTCAGTATGAGCAAATAATTTAAAAACAACAAACTTACAGTTTTAGACTAATATATTAGTATAACACCATTATTGATTTTTATTCCTTTAAAAAAATTATCAAGCCAAGTGATATTGAGTAAACTTTGGTAAATATACAAAATTTGGCAACAAAGGTCACATCACCAAGTTGTAAATTTAAATAACTATAGTAGTAGGTATACATGTCTATTTTAAATATAGTTCTGATTAAAAAAACCTAATTTTTATACATTCACTGATTATTAGCAAAATGTGTCACACTCAATCAATCTGATTTTTAGTAAATAGATGATAATAATTTTCAACTTAAAGCCAGCCCAAGTCTCAAAAAATGTGAACATACCTCCAATTTTGCTTAAAAGTGCACCATTAATTTTATAAAAAATTGTCACAAAAAACTCAACTTTTGTTTTAGTATTTTCTTATACGTCTTGATATTTTTCAAGCCAGGTAGTTATGCTAATCTTTAAATTAATATAAACCTCTATTAATATTTGTCTGGAAATACTTTGAATTCATTGCCCTCTTGACTAGGTAAAAGTTAGTGATGCATTTTAAAAAAATTTTGCCCTTAAATTGAGTTTAATCTAATATTTGTACATATTTGAAATAGTATAATAATGACAGTCTGACTTTTTAATTTGATTGGAGATCTATATGTATAAGGCTTTTAAATGAATACAATACTAGTTATAAATTATATATAAATTATTTAAAACACATGTACCTGGTTTTATCGTCTTATACCTTTGATTGGAGGTAACAAATAAGTATATATCTTGCTAGCTGCATTTTTTAATGATGACGTTTAACAACATTACTATTACCAGATTAATCTAAGGGGTGAGGAAAATGAAGTTGGTTTTGAGAACTTGCGCTTACATAAACATGGTGATACTGACCTCTTATACAACCTTCTGTTAAGCGTACCGTAGTATATTTGACAAGGAGGACAAATTTCAAATTTCGTTTGGGTTCAATTCAGGTGCTTTTTACACAGTAAGTGGTTTTTACATCCCTCTCCATGAATATGTGAGTGCTCTTTACCAAAGCCTCCTCTTGCATTCATCTTTAGAGTAAGCCATTGATTGAAAATATTATTTAACGTTACAATTAAAAAATTCAAGTAACAAAACATAGACTTACGTAACATAATCTATAAATATACATATCTTTATCGAAATATCAAAACCAAATAAAATATTGACTACTTTTGATAGCACACAAATAGAATGGCTACTTTTATTGAATGGATTATGAGTATTAATTTTTTATTTCCGTAATTATTCTCTTTATTAGTGTATGTCCACACTATATTATTATTTTTGTTAAAAGCTATACTTACAAAACTTTCTCTTCTAAGTGGCCATTGCCATTAACATTGAAACAAACCCTTGTATCATAAACTACAGAAATCGATCTCCAAAATATGTTGGAAAGCGTTGTAAGGTCACGAATAATTTATTTTCTCTTGACTTGTCTATTTCAATGAAGAATAGAAAATAAATCGAAACATCTCAAATCCAATTTTCTTCGAATAATGGGAGTAATCGCGTGAACGAGTTACTATAGCCTCTTAACTGGCTGAGACATGGAAGTTTAATCGCTAGAAAACTTTGACAAAGCTGATATGGGACCTAAAAAGAAGTCTTGAACAGTAATAAAGTAGCACTCTCCCCTGTCCCAAAGAATGTCTGTGTCTTGTTAGGATTCACCTAGGTTTAGTGGAACAATTCTTGTAATGTCCCTTTATTAGTATTTTTTTATGATTTGTTACACTTCTTACTACTTGTCGGGGCTATACACATTTAGTCACATTCATGAGGAATGTAGACTTTAGTTGAGTAGTACTAGCATTTGAATTGAGGGAGAGTAGGAAACCAATCAGGGAGGACCACGATAAACCCAATACCCACGGCCAAAATTCGAACCCTGATCTCCTCGTCATCCAAAAACCAGACTAGGTGAACTTAACATCTAGTCGGATTGCCCGTATGAAAGTGGATTAGTGTAGTTTCACTGAGAGCCTAGAAGGGACGTGGATTGGCGTAGTCTTACGGATAGTTTGTATGGGACGTGGAACACAAAAATAAAACTTAGGAACACAGTTATAAAAATTTAATAAACTACTTTTATAAAATCATGCGTAAAATAGTGTGATCTGCAGCTGTCACTATTAATTAAACTTTTTTATACAGCACTACGTCCTACTACCTATTCAGATTATACACATATGTACCAATTATGCTAAGGAGTTAGGGATGAGAAAGGTTCAATTTACAGGTATTTGCGTGTTATCTTATTTGCGTGGAGAGAAAGTGAAAAACAATTTTAGGAAAACCCCATTCAGTACACCCAACCGGGATTCGAACACCACTCCTTGTCATAGGCAGTTATAAATTATTAATCCAGGTAAAGTAATACTAATAATTCAGTTAAATGTTATAGATTTTGACGGCAAATAATATAATAGTATTTGCTTATCCTTAAATAATATTTTCTATCGTATTATTACTTTATATTTGCAATGTGGAAGTGTTCAAATGGTGGGAATCTTTTTTGTGGGTTTTAAGTTCTAAATTCGTTTGATATAGGCCTCAACTGATAACCAAGATCTGTTGAGACTACTATATGAAGAAAATTAATCTTTATATTTCTACTGTAGAAGTATTTTATTTGCCCTGCCAATAAAAAAATCGCTAAAAAACAGCAAAAATACTGCTCTTAATACTCAATCCCTACCATACCACCTTAACCCAATTTAGTCCCGAGATATGACTAAAATCTTTCCGGACTGGAATCCAGTCTATTTTATTTCAATAGAAGATGGTTAGCATATTACGATATTAATCTTACCGCTGAAGACAATGTTAAGGACCTTGAAGCTGCTAGTAAAGAACTTGAAACTGATTTAAAAAAGAAAACTCAAGCAGGAATTAACGAGAGCCCATATTTTTCAGGGTATTTAAAACACCTGATTCATCAGGGACTGACACCTTCTGATTGACTTTGAATTATTTACTACAGCTATGATGATAGTTTATACAGCATAATTTAAGATCAAGGTGGAATTGAATCTTTTTCTACACAGACTTCGTCAATAACTTTGACGGTTGAGCAGAGGGAGGCAACATTTTACTAGTGGTCTAGTGCATATATTAACACTAATGGAAAGTGGTGATGGATTGGGAAGAAATAATTTATTGAAACCCACTTAAATCTTCGTGTTGGTAAAATTGAAATCAATTTAGGAAAACTCCACTTCAGTGACCGAATGGTCTAAGGCGTCACCCTCATGTTGGACTTGCCTGATAATGACGGGGAGATCGGTTTCCTAACGGGGGTTTTACCTTAATGGTTTCCCACTTTACTTCCACGCTAATGCCGGTAGATTACCTCTGAAATGCTTCCATCTTCATCAATTCCCTTTTAGGGTAGTTATCGTATATGCGTATAAACTGAACAGGTAATAAGAAGCGGTGATAAAAAAAAGTAATTTAGAAAAATAAACGTCAGTACACCCATTCTAGATCTTAACTTTGTCCTTTCTGTTACTGGTAGGACAGACTAGATAAAGCCTGACAAGCCCGCCAATGTTTGTACAATTATCAATGTATGCTAATAAAAGGTAGGTTTCAGATGTTGGACACTGGAAAGTTAAAAGGGACAAAGAATACTACGAATGCAACTGAATGACGACTTCACACATGGAAAGAAGATTCAGTTTAAGGATTTAAAAAAAAGGAAGCTGCTAATAGAACGTACTGGATGAATCAATTTGGACAAGGCAATGGAAATGAATGAAGAGGGAACACTAAGTTAATAATAGGCCAGTTATAAATAAATACTCAAATATTTGAGAACGCAGATTAAACTTCATGTTCCTCTGGAATAGCTTGCTGGTGAATAGATGGTCAGTGTATTAATCCCAAGCAGGTGTACTGAGGGCTATTTTACAGTATCTATTTTCCAATTTACATACACGACAATGTGGGTACCTTTCCTCTAAACTCAAATTTACTCATACCTATTATATCATCATCATCATCATCAGGTGTAGTTCTGCCTCTTGGCAGGTTAAGTTATGATTCTTCTCCAAATCTCTCGATACTGGACCATTCTATTGGTATTTTCGTATCCTCCTCCAAACTTTGATTGATCCAGCACATGATATATCCCTCTTTCTTCCTCTTCCTCTCTTACCATTTATCACTATATCAGTGTTAATGAATTTAGTATAGCCAGTATAGGTAATAGGATGTGTTCGGGGAAAAATTATACATATTAAATAAATTGCAATGAAGTATACATTATAGCTATTGGACCTTGACTTCATGTTTTGGGAAGTCATGATCAGAATTAATAACACATCATAAATGGGTCTTACTTACTCTATGGCAGTTGTAACTTGAAATTTCATTGTCAGTCTTACAAAAGTACGTCACCTTTCCCTATCTTGAGCTAGTTATATCCAGCCCACCTCATTACACTATCTCATTCAGGTCCATACTAACGTTATCCTCCCATCTACGTCTAGGTCTTACCAGTGTTCTCTTCCCATTGGTTTAGCAGTCAATACCTTAAAATTTGTCTTAAAATAACAAGTCAATATTAAAAAATAGTAATATGAGGTTTTGGTACCAATGAGCATAGACATGGCGGTTCAAGATAGAATTTTTAAGCAGCGGCTTTTGTTAAAACTGTACCTGTGATACGTTCTCATCACTCAGTAGAACACTCATTGGTCAGGTATCAACGGAAATACATTTTAATGTGAGGTATGTAGACCAGAACCAATTTATGTTTGTTCAAAAGGTAAACGAGAGGTTGAGAACATAGAACAGGTACAGTTCTAACAAACACTGCTTTCCCTGACAAAACTCCATGACAAGAAACTGTTGTTTTATATATTTTCGGGCTGAATCGTATATTATATTAACATTAATATCTGATTTGTATTATTTACACTCGAGGAAATAATTCTAATGTGACCCACTTCAGTGGATGCGTGGTCTATCGCGCTAATCTCATGACTAGATTGCCGAAGAGGGACAGACCGGGGATTGATCCGAGTCGGATGCACTGAGGGTAGTATTCCTAAATGATTTCCCACTCTCCCTCGAAACAAATTCTGGTGCTTTTTGTCTAAATTAAGCCTACCTAATCCCTAGACCATTAATGTAATTAGTACATAGGCGTATAACCTTAACCAGTATTTAGACGTGGTGCTAAAAAAAAAGCCTAATATGTATTGGAACGTGACACGTCGACACTGTTCCAGAAATCTCTGAGTAGCTGACGATTCCACATCACCGACACTGTCTTAAACTAGTGCCTCTCGGCATGTGACTAATTGGATAGTTCTATATAATATGAGTGATGTGATTGGGTCAGGACTCCCATCATGATTCCTGTGCCTTGGTGTCATTTTTCAACATAGGCCTACATTCTAATTATATTTGTGAACGTAACATTGATTACTTATTTACACTATGACATCAGTTCTTAAACTTGTTAACCCCCATCACCCTTTACACTCATAAAAAAAACTGTTTAGCCCCAAAAATATGTTGTTTAAGTGGGGGTTGACTATCTTAAAGCAATATAATTTAAAACGTTGATGCATTTTGTAAATATATATTCATTAATTAATTTAATTCAAATCATAAATAGTTTGACAAAAAGATAAAACCACTGTTTTTTTTTAAATTTAACATGTGTTTTATTTCAACCAAAACTTTTTTTAAGTGAGAAAAGTTGAAAAGTTGATATATTTAGCATGATTGCAAATCTATTTAATATATGGCTTAATATAATACAGCTGCGATTTGAATTAAAAATATAAAACCATTAATGTGAGTAATAGTTTTAGTAACAACGTGTTTTATTTTCAAGGATTCAATTGTTTTGTTTCAAGATTTCAAAATAATGCCTTCCGAGCTTAAATTTGGCAAAACAAATGTATAACTTTTATATTTATTTTGATTCATCTGATTTATATAAAAATATTAAATATTCTAGAAACAGACGTTATTTAATGTATTTGATTTAGAAACATGTTCTTACATAATTATTTTAAGAGATAAATTTAAATTTGTTTTAATAGTTGTACTAATTTGCTAGTGTTAAAATATAAACAATTTGGGTGGGCTTAGGTTGGTTGGCACGCTGGGCAACTTTGCAATATTACTTCAGCACAACACTACTAAAAGGTTACCAACCACTGGTCTAAAGTCTCAAGGAGCCACTGAAGGGGTCTCGGAGAACCCCAAGGCTCCAAAGAGCACACCTTGAGAAAAGCTTATCTATGACATTTGAAGCTTGAAATTTCATTGCATCACTTACAAAAGTATGCCACCTATCCCTAATTTGAGATAAATCAGAATTAAATTAAATGACCAAGGAGGATATATTTCATTAATAAATACATGTACAATACAATGAGTTTGAAAAATATCTGAATAAGCCTTTTAATCCATAAACTAATTTAATATTTTCTCCATACATTTAATTAAATAGAAATAAACTCACTATTTACTATCCCCCCCAAAACATAAATGTCGTCACTAGCTCCCAATTATTGTTAAGGAAAAAATGGATCTAGTTTCACTTTAATTTAGGGCTATACATATATGTTTGTAACAAATTCAAACATTAATTATATTATTAAATTAATTATTTGAGTAGTATAAATAGATTATATATCTCCTAGCAAGGATTTTTATTTTTTTTTAAACAAAACGCTTCAATGCTTCTATAACTATACCAAGTCCCATTTTAGTAAAATTAGAAGATTTTTGAGGAGCGGGTGGGGCTAGGGCGGACATGTTCGCAAAGCTAAAAAGTCCCGGGAAATAACTTTATCGCAATTTTGCTGTATCTTTTTAAAAATAATGAGGTTATGGCTTTGTCTAAAATAAAAGTAACTAGGACGAGATAGTTTAATAAGCAGTGCACCTAAATTCTAGTGGAGAGAGAACGGGAAAATCCCTTACAATAAACATGGTAAGGATTCTAGTCTCCTCTTTCCCCTATCTAGTCCGAATGAAAGGTATCAACTGAGAAATATTTTGTTGATTGCTCTAAGGATTTTCAGATTTGATTTGTAATCATTTAAATTCTCAGTCAATATTTTGGTTTATGATAGTTTTGAGGATACTAGGAAGTGGAGGATGTTTCATAATCTTGGGTTATATAGACTGTAGCCATATTCATCACAATATATTGTTAGGATAATTAGGTCTCGTATATTATGTTGGGTGGGACATGCAGTGTGAATGGGAGATTCTAGAAACTTGTTCAAGGTAATGACTAGCAAATCCAATGGGAAGAGATCACTGTAAGTCCCAAATACAGATGGGAGAGTAACATTAAAATGAACATGAAGGAGATAGGTTGTAATGAGATAGACTGGATAGAACTAGCTCAAGATAGGGTTATAGAGTATAATGAGGTTGACTGGATAGAACTAGCTGAAGAGAGGAATAGAGTGTAATCCGCCTCGGTGGCGTAGTTGGCTAACGCGCTAGTCGTGTTGAGCTCGACCGCCGAGGACGGGGAGATCGAGGTTGGAATCTCGGTCGGGTGAACTGGGGGTGGTTTTTCCTAAATGGTTTTCCACTCTCCCTCCACGCAAATGCGGGTTCACTTCCTCTAAATTCAACCCTCCCAATTCCCAATCCATTAGCGTAATTAGTACTTAAGCGTATAACCCGAACGGGTAGTAAGACGCGGTGCTAAATAGAGTGTAATGAGGTTGACTGGCTAGAACTAGGGATATGTGGCATTATTCTGTAAGTGCGGCAATGATGCTTTGATTGCCTTATGCCATAGAGTAAGTAATTAAGTAAGTTTTTTATATCATTTATCACTAACTTTTAAAGTTCTACACATAAATACTAATTACGATGCTGTGATAGGGTTAGGGATGTTTGTATCTAGATAAAGTGTACACGCATTTTGCTTGTAGGTAGAGTGTGAACTCATTTAGGCAATATGCTCTCAGTACACACGATCGGAATTTGAACCCCGATCTCCTTGTCATCGCCAGTCCAGTCTATTGCTAGAGTGACACCTTAGACCATTCGACCAGTGAAGTGGGTCCAGTTAGTTGATTCATTATTTTTATCCTCACACAGAGACACCCAATCAAACGACACAGAATAATTGTCTCTTTAACTTAAGGCCATTCTACCATTAACATTTTAGTGCACAATTTTAACAAGCTTATTATTATAAGCTATAAATAGTGATTCGCGGGTTTCAAATCATTACAGCTCGCGAGCTATAGGGGTCAAACGTGCTATTTTTTATTCTTTTTGCGTACCATCGTTAAGGTAAAGTAATGAATATATGTAAATCTAATCTAGTTTAACTAAGCATTCATGTGAGGTGTACAGAATGAATTATTATTATTATTTTTATTATTAATAATAATAATAATAATAATAATTTTGCTACAAATATTCCATATAAATATTTATGATATTAATATTATTAAAATAAATCTATTATTATTATTATTATTATTATTATTATTATTATTATTGTTATTATTATTATTATTATTATTATTATTATTATTATTATCACCGCGTCTTACTACCCGTTCGGGTTATACGCACTTACGCTAATGTGCAATGGTAGGGTGATTGTGAGATGAAATGGAGGACCTACAGTTTAACGTGGAATCCGAACCACGGTAGAGGCCTGGCATTCCTCACATTCACAAGTTGTGATTAATACACATCTTGTCAGAGGTGAAGGAAGGGTTTGGCAATCAGATAAATCTGTGCCGGGACTGAGGATTGAACCCCGGACCCTCAGCACAGAAGTCTGATACCTTACCCCTAGACCACCAGGTCACCATTATTATTAATATATATTATAAAAAATAATACAATGAAAATGATTATTAATGTTTAATGTGTTTTTTCATTGTAGAAAATATTCTGCCTGGATATATATATATATATATATATATATATATATATATATATATATATATTCCACCACGTTTTACTACCCGTCCAGGATATACTCATATAGTTTTGGTACACTAATAGAAAGAGTAAATATACCAGGATTTGCGTGGAGGTGAAGTGGGGAGTTATATTGAATCAAACAATCTCATTACATCTAACTGGGACTAGAACCCATACCTCCTCACCAACAAACCAGACTAGACAAGCTTAATATTTATTTGGCGTGCCACCATTGCAGGTAAAAGGATATTTTAAGTATATTTACCTCAAACAACCAATGATATTGAGTAGCTATTAATTGCTCATACAAATTTAAAACTAAATTTTAGATATTTTTCCCCCCGTAGAAAGGCATAATTATATTTAGCTTAGAAATATTTAGTAAGTTATTGCATACAGGAAGGCCAATTCCTTATTCAGAAACATAGAGTGTAATTAAAGGATAAAGTTAGCAAGATAGAACAAAATCGCAAAAATCAGAATATCAGGAAAATGTATTTAGGTATTAAGGGATATAGGAAATGTTAACAGACTAGGGCAAATTTATTGAGAATTTTAATCTGATGGAAGATATGAGTGAGGTTTTGAGTTTTGAGTAGATGCAATGAACACTTTAGGCATATTTTTAATGTTCATGAAGGATACGAATTTGTAGAGGATATCGAAATCCACACTGCTGAACACTAGTCCCAGATCCAAGTATTAGTGAAATCAATAGAGCTATTAGGAAGTTAAAGAAACATATACATACAGGTATAGACTATAGACTCAATTCCAGAAGAGTTAATAAAGGAAGATTGTGAAACGTTGGTAATAGAAATTCATAAATTACTATGTTCCTCATGGACCCATGAGAATGTAAGGAAGATATTATAATACCATTTTCAAAAAGGGAGATTAAATCAGAGTGTAAATGACTCTAGATGTATTTCGCTAATACCAACTTTCTATAAAATTTTCTCTTACATAATTTCCATGATATCGACACCATATGCTGAAGATTAATTGGGGATCATCAGTGTGGAATTCGACATTGACATAGACATTGTTAGGATACTCAAGTCTCGTAGATTATGATAAGCAGGGCATTCAGAGCAAATGGGAGATTCTAGAATCTGATTCAGTGTACTGACTGGCAAACCCAATAGGAAGAGACCAATGGGATGACCTAGACAAAAATGGAAGGACAACATTAGAATGGATCTGAAATAGATAGGGTGTAATGAGGTGGACTGGATAGAATTTGCTCGAGATAGAGATAGGTGGTCTACTTTTGTAAGCGTGGCAATGAATATTCGAGCTCCTAGTGACATAGAGTAAGTATAGAACGGCATATAAACATAAAGGTATTGTATTTTTAACTGCGATGTACAGATATTAGAATTGTTTGAACCAGAAATGGAAAGTGATCATATTACATATTTTTTTTTAGCAACGAGTTTTACTACCCATTCAGTTTATTCTTTGCAGAATATTTTAAGAAAACAATGTTACACTTAGGTTTGTAATAATGACGGCAAAAATACTTTGAAATTCTTTCGAGGAGGGAGGAACAAAGTGTTTTAGAAAATAGGCGTACTCTTAAAGAAACACATGGATGGATAAACATGACATTTCTGTAAATAGTGTTTTGGAAATGTCATACGAAAACTCTTATTTTCAGGTAAAAGGAAAGGTAATATAGTAGTTCACCACTTCGATGTTTGATGTTCGTAAAGAAAGAAAGACCATTTTCTATTTTGCCAACTTTCAAAAAAAAATTGTACATGTTTGGTTTCTGCGACCGTAATAATCGGTAGCATTCGAAACGGTGATTGTGTCTACAAGGTATATAAGTGGTCCAGTGGACAATGAATGCCTATTCTTCCAAGACCAATTGCACAATAGACATAGCATGTTAATTTACTCAGTGGAAAAGAAAAATACTCTGGATGAATATGAAAACACTTTTTTTTTATAAATAAAAGACATTAAAATACAAAAAACCTTTTTCAAAATATACTCATAATTTGATGTAATACAATATACAATGGTCCAATTCCGAATAATTATTGAGTGAATTGACCTATTTTCTCTGTTTATTTTTGTTTTCCTATCACATCGTCATTCTACCGGTTAGGATGATGCGCTTATGTACTAATTACAAAAATATGCCAAGGAGAAGGATGTTTGAATTTAAAATAAGTGTATCCACATTTGCGTGAAGAAAGAGTGTACATACATTTAAGGTAAAATAACATGTTTAAAGCGCGTTTGCTCATTATTCAACAATATCATTTCATGTGGCATCATAGTTTGTAAATACAAGTATTGTGCGTTTCCTTAAAATTTACCATTATCATTCTGATTATCTTATATTTGATGATAAATATCTTCACATTCTAGTTTTTAGTATGTGAATGGATGTGTTAAAGCTTCAAAGTCACTAAAATACTATTTAACTAACTTACAATTTTCTTTTGTGAATCTATTAAAAGTGCTCTTTTTGTATTTGATTAAGGCTGGTTCTATGTTCTTAACCATTTCATTTTATCTCAGAACAGCGTCTCTAAACGTGAGACGCCATTGAATTTGAGCTTGCTTCACGTTTTGATATATAATTTAATTAAATAGCTTCTACCTGCTTTTGTGGCCACATAGTCTAAGGCATTACGCTCACGTTATACTAGACTGCAGATGACTAGGAGATCGCGGTTAGATCCCGGCCAGATATAACTAGGATGTTTTTCCTAAGTGGTTTTCCATCTCTCTCTCTCTCTCTCTCTCTCTCTCTCTGCACAAAAATGCAGGTACACTTCCTCTAAATTCAACTTTACTAATCCCTAAACAATCAGGCTAATTAGTACGTAAGCCATTGTCATACTCAGTGGTCTTGGGATAAAGTGCTTGCCTCGGTACCCGAAGTTAATGGGTTCAAACCCAGCCTGAGTCAACAGATTTTTCTTGAGCGATAAAAATCCGTAGCACAGCTTCCTTCGGAGGGGAAGTAAGTCCGTCAGTCCCATCTCAATTGTGGCATGTAAAAGAACCCTGGAAGGTATGTAGAAATACCTTGACTGGTAAAAGTGATAGGCTCTCTCTTTAATGAAATGTTTTTAATCCTTTCGGGACATGTTAATATCTTTCAACTCCATTTTATCGTGAATCAACTTTTGAAATAATTAACTCGGATTTAAATAACGAATGGTTTTTGAAAGTCTGCAATTCTTCTCAGCGCTCCGTCGGCCCTCCTTCTCCTTAAGACTTCACCTAGGGGTTACGGGTTACAGGGGTAGCTTGAGGAAATTCACCCTCACTATCGGGGAGAGTGGATGGGAAATTACAGTGAAAATCAAATAAGGCAAACCATGCCTCGTGAGCGCGACTAGGATTTGAAGCCCAACCTTTCTGTAAACGGTAACCAAGTGCAATGTGGGAATAATAACCTCATACCACTTACTACTTGAGGTTAGTTTCCCTTCCCAGTGGTATTCAACCTTTTTTGTTCGAGTACTCCCAGATAATATATGTTTTTTAATCACCGTGTCTTACTACTCTTTCAGGTTACACGCTTATGTACTAATTGTGCTAATGGTCTTTGGGATAAGAAAGGTTGTATTTGAAGGAAGTGTATCCCATTTTTGTGGAGGGAGAGGGGGAAAACATTTTGGAAAAGCCACAGACAGTGCACCTGACCGAGATTCAATCCTTGATCTCCCCGTCATCTGTGAGAGTGATGCCTTAAGCCACGTAGACATTGAAACTGGTCATATATAATTTCTTTTCAACCTTTTACCCCCAAGGTTGTTGGTCCATAGGTTAAACTATACAATATATTCTATATAATCTACATATATAATAAAACTGGCAATCCTAGATCACGTGTCCTTACGTACGGGTTTCTTGTGGCTGACACTAAATATGGGCCTGATTATTCAGTGCTTTTATCATGAAATAATATAAACATATATTTTTAATTTATCTACCCCTAAGATATATCTACCCCTGGAGGTATTCGTATCATTGATTGAAAAGCTCTGCCTTAGATGTTAATAGTAGTTTAAACTGTTGATAGTACTAAGCTATAGGTATAATTTTTGAAAAAAGTTTAATGTTTTTGGACCTATTCACAGATGAGTTCCAGCTAATTAAACCTCGGTACCAAACAAAAAATATCAATGGGAGATTCATACTTACTCTCTCGTAGTGTATATTGTAGTTGGAAGGAAATTAATATATACATATATATTATATCAATAAACAAACATTGAATTAATTATTTTACCTAAACACAAGTTTATAAGTGTTATTTATTAATTTTAACAGTCCTCAGATATACATTTTGAATAAAATCATCAAAGTGATTTTCTAATATTTTTTTAAATAGGACTTAATCATAATTTTAACACTAAATTTCAGGTCGATGTTTATCCCCCATATTGAAAAAATTGTTCACCCCATTAGAGGGATGGAAAGATAGGGATGGTAAAGGTTAAAATTATAAATTTTGGATAAAATATTTTAGAGTTATAAAAAAAAACTGCATACTAAATTTTAACTACAACATACACTTTTCATCCTTACTCTAAATATGATTAATGATTTATCAAAATAAGAAGTTAAGTGATTTATAATAATTTTTTGGTTTTGTAAGAAATGGTTAGGGCTATTTGTTAATTTGTGAGAAAAGGTTACAGTTTTTTTTTATTATAAGTCTTTCTATTAAATTTGACCTTGAAATCTACCGGTGAGAATAAGACGCCATCCAGGATGTTTGTGGCACATGGACAGTGTAATTTTAAGGTAACAGTGGTCATTTTGTCGTCAAGTACCATCCACTTAAACCTTCCCACGTTAAGAGACTTCCAATTTTCTAAGGGGTAACGAGTATTCTCATAACGTCATTGGTCTATGCAATTGTTAGAGAAAAGTGGAGACGCTCCTAATATGGAGATAAAATATGCATGGGAAAAGAGACAGTACATTTCAGTAAAGTGTTCATGAACAAACAGATTGGTTTCTCGTTTAACGAATTTCACAGATCTTTATTATAAATATTTGTTTGAATATTTCATTGAAGGATTAAGGAATCCTTAATCATCCTAATTTTCTCAGTCCTCTTTTAAACACCCAATTATGGGTAGACGATTCTTGGTTATAAAGCACTAGGCTCAAGATTTAATTGTACGCAACACGAGTTAAAAAAATCCGTATTTTTGCAGTTTTTCTGACAAAAAACTTTTTTTGTCCAAATAAATAAGATATCGCTTAAGTAGAAACATTTAGTTTAATATTCTACAAATCGTGATACCAACATTTCTTGAATGACCTTCATGAGTATTGTGTTATTGGATCACAAACGTTTTAAATTAACGATTGAAATTATAACGTGTAGAAAATTAAACTAAATATTTCTACTAAAGCAATATTTTAATCATTTGAAATAAAAATGTATTTTTGAACAGTACATAAAAACTGTAAATAATATAAACTTAAGCTCGCGTTTTCTTTTACCTCACCTTAATGCATTTGGCGGCCCCTCTTGGAATTCTCTAACCTCTTTATATTCTAATGCTGGTATTTTTTTGGTAGGAAAAGAAACTTTTTAAAAACACAAAATCTTTTTGCTATCAACATTAATTATATATGTTATTTTATAGGTATTGATAATATTTATTAAAAGTGATAGCTGCCGATCACATGACTTGACTTATGAATGCGTAAAAGTAGATATCATAGCTCACAGACCAGGTTATTTCTGTGGAAATTGCAATGTAGGTAATTTGATGTTCATCTTAGGTAGAGATAACACGAGTGGTCTCCTCATTTTCAAAAGTTTTGAGACTCTAGTAACTCTGATATCCAAACACCATACAAACTACAATTTAAAATCAGCTGTGAGCCATCAGTAAAGTATTAAGGTATTGGGTTACTCGCACTAATGTTCACGTAATATAGGGCGTCAGGCTAATAATATACTGTATTGCTGGTTACAAATTGGTGGATCTTTTTCAATTGATCCAAGCGCTAAGCTCATTTAATCTGGTTTTCCAGTGACGTAGCTATATGTGTTTGAATATTGCCTACCGTATATTTAGAGGTTTTTTCTCAATGCTTTCCCACACTCCCTCTACGCATATGTGGGTATATTTACCTTAAATTATACTATACTTTTCCTTGTCTATTACCGTAATGCAATGCGGGTAAACTGGATGGGTCGTAAGCCAAGGAGTAAAAATAAAAATATTGTTAGAGTGGTCAATTTAGTAAGCGTTAGCTTGTTTCAATAAAAATTGGTTTTATTATGTTGTCTTTTCAAGATTACTAATAAAATAAAAAATTCTTATAGTGAGTAAAACAAGTTGGGGAAATCATTTTACTTTGGTATCAAATTTTTACTTACTGCTTAGGTAGTAGATAAATCATTAATGGTTTTTAAACAAATATATTTTTTAGGTATATTACCTGAACTAAATTAATTGGAAGCAATCGACAAACAGTTTATATATATAGTGTATAATATTTTTTTTTTAATTTTAAGCGAAATAAGAGTTTTTTTTAAACCTGAACTAAATTTTTTTATTTGTATTTAGGTTCACAGCTTATTAATATCCATCCGGAGTGTCCGCGACCTAACACATAGGAGGAATTGAGGATGAGTACGATGGAAATAAAAATAAGTGTACCCCCATTTTCGAAAAGGGAGGATTTGGTGCAATTTTGTAAAATACCTCATAAAACATCTTGAGTTTGATCCCCAACATCTAAGTCCACAGAAAACTAGATGAGAATGACGATTTAGTTCAGCCTTCCCTCAATTAGTGTTTAACGACGTTGCCAGCCTGGATATTTAGAAGTTAATTTTTGAAGCGGGTTGCATCTTAACTTGACGCACCTAATCACTCTAAGTATGGTCACACTTAGACACCAATGTATGAAAGAGAAAAGGTGTAAGAAAATGGGAAGTTCACACTGCGAGGCCTCTTGTTTACATACTGATAATACTTCCCCTCTTTCTCTGACGAGTTTACACATGCACTATACTATTAACGCCTTGAAAACATTGACTTGATTGTTAAAATGACCTGTTTATTGTTTCCTATTTTAGATAGACATATGTTACCACTAACCTTTTCAATCTATATCCTGGCAAGAAGACTCCTACAGGACATTTTCGTGTCCAAGCCAAATAGCCTAAGTTGTAGATAATATATTTTAAAAAATCTTTAAAAAACTATACTTCAAATTAAAAATACTAATGTTGCGACACTATAGGACTATTTTTAGAACGATTTAAAAATTTCTGGTTTCTGTTTCAACATTATTACTTTGAAACTAGCTTAATTAAACGTAAATTCACTAACATGAGAAATCCTATCTTGACCTCCCATGACGTGACAAGTAGGCAACGCCCTTAGTGACCGTTCTCTTGGTCTATTAGTCAGTGCCCCTGGCTACTGATCTAGAGGTCACGGGTTCGATTCCCAGTGGCACCTTAGGTATTTTTCCTGAAAAAGGAACTGTTACAATGGTCATCATGATCTAGTTAATTAGGTTTAAGATTTCCACTCATAAATAACCACTATTATCCCGTCATCTCATTGCGGGTATGATGTTCAGACAACCCCCAAGAAATACCCTAGACAACTTTCTGTTCCCATAGAGCGGATAAAAGTTTACATACGCAGTGGTTAAACTAGATACTACGTCTATCATGGTTGAATATTATTATTACTATAATTATGTGTTCTGTCTTACGACAGGTCTATTCCTTTTGTCAGTGAACTTAGACCACCAATGATTCCTGTGTTCTGCCTCCTCCTTCAGCTCTCAACATGTTCGTATTTCCTTCTAGTCATCCATTATTTGAATCCTTCTTCCTAAGCTCCTATTTCCCTCTTTCTTTCTTTCTATGTCACCGTGCAGAAGACAGTATCTCCTAAGGATGTGTCTGATCCAGTATTAATTGGTTTTGTTCCTTTGACAAAAAGTTTTTTTTAAATATAGTGTGGCAGTTTTCTCGTTTCCTATCCACACCGCAGCACCACGGCTGAACTACCACTCAATGTGGTCACACCCGTGGCCGTTCAATTTTAAATCATTTCGAACATAATTTGCTTTGTGTGTCAAATCGATCCTGATAACTCCGCTGCCCAGTAAGAGCCACGTAGCCCGGGGCAATACGTGGAAGCGTCTGTTAAGTTTAAAAGATGTAGACTCAGAGAAAGCTCTACCCCTCTAGTGTCACATGGACTGGGTTAAGGAAGATGTGTGCCATACGTTAAACTAAAAATAAAAAAACTTTTAATCTACTTAATATTTTCAAAATAAGCATTCTTATAAAACATATAAAAAGTTTATATATTTATAAATATTTATCATATAATACTTAAGGAAAAAAGTAAGTATAAATTGAACATTGTGATTCTTTAGTTCAATAATGCTTGTATCTTTTTAAAAAAAACACTAAATCCTTCCTTAATTGCTGGAAAATATAGCCTATTCTTGGTAACACTCTTCTTTTTTATGATGGTTGAAAAGTTTCTAAATACAAGTTTGTAATCATCCACGTTGCAAATATGTTTTGTCCTTTGTGAAATGTTATAGAATTGATTTTGGAGCCCTATCTTGGTAAAGTGAAAAAAAGTTGTTCATCCAAGGGATAAATAAGTAATTGGTTTGAGTTAATTTTCAAACGTCTTTCAAGGTAGGAGTTAGCTTGAAACCTACAATCAATTTAATAGTAAAGACATGTCAAATTTATCTTGTTATTTAAAAAAATAGTCTGACTAGTTTTATTACCCGTTTGGGCTACACGCGTAACTTCTGTAATACCTTGAAATACAGACCTATAGAAGGCTATATGTAATTCCACAATTTAAAGCGATAATTTAAAGTAATAAAGGCTGTGGTATATAATATATTATTAGATACTCTTTCAATATATCATTCGTATTGTTCCATTCAGGCTTTGAAAAAGAACTCTGAAAACGCATATTAATACAAATCTACGTAGCTACACACAAAGAGAGAACACAGTTTGACCTTGGTTTTCCCAACAATGATATGTATTTTGTTTCGTAACACTTTCAATTATAACTGCTACTAAAAAATGCTTTGATAAATAAATATAGAGATATAATAAGGTAGGTGGAGGTAAAACAGTAGAATATAAATAATACTGAGTATACAAAAGATAGAGGCATATTATAAAGTGCACCTTTAAAAATAATTTGATAATGGCAGATAACTCCAAAAAACTACCATCATATGACTTTTTTTTCTTTTACCTTCAGTTTTCTTCCTATTTAATAAGATTTTGGTGGACGGTGGTAAAAATAGGTTGATGAGCATCTTCCGTGGAAAGAATAAGCACTGAATGTCTAGTGTACAACGTGATGTTTTATTTTGTGATAAATTTCATGTATAGATGACGACTATCGAGGGAGCTTTTAAAATAAGAATGTATAATTTCGTGCTAGTAAATAAAATAAATAAAGAAAACCTATTTTACAAGTTAGTGAATACCATTATCTGTATTTTTAATAGTATATAAATGCTAAATAAAGAATGTTATATTGAATCAAACAGCATTACTATGAAAAATTTTAGTTTACTTGGTTTTTTGTAGATAATATATGTATAGTTATTGTAAGATAATTCATTTAGCGAGAAAACTTTGTTATTATATACTATTATATCTAAATTCAATTTAGTACATAGAGCTAGATAGTAAATTAAATTTGACCTATTATTTGACCTGCATTTTGGGAAACCCATTAGATGAGATAAAATACAAAATATTACTACTAATAACTAGTTTGTTGATTAAACTTGTAATCTTTAACTCTTAGATATGTAGGCCATAGATATTTTATTATAAAACTCAAATTTAAATAAAATATATTTTTACTGGTATGTAATCATTCCTTTTTTTGGAATAGTATTTATACAAATTTTTACCCATTATAGTTCACATGTAAAATATGGTTAGCCCTTATACGTTTATTTATATGAAGGATTCCCATATAGATAAAATATTTGTCTATCAATTATGGCTTATATGTCCTGTTATGTAAGTGGAGTTCTTAGCTCTTAATAAAGCAATTATAATGAACTCAAAAGAATCGCTTGTAATTAACCTGGATTGACCTTAACCTAAAAATTAAATACATCCCAAACAAGATTTGAACCACTTTTTTTAAGTTAGGGCTATTGACACTATAAAGCTAATCGTCTTCACGTCCTTCACTAAAGGCAGGGATCAAGAGTAATTATAAAAATGAAAAATAAAAAGTAGTCAGTCGTCAGTTGATTAGCAGTTTCATAGTTACTGAATATTAAGCCCAAGGTTTACTAACTTTTGGAGCTGATGGTAGGGACGTGAAATATAAATGATCAGGCATGCAACCAAATTAATATTGACAAAGGGCAGGAATACTACAGTAAGAATCATATGTGAAAATCACCACTATTGTTGGAATTTGAAGCATGACCCATCCGTCAATGGTGACTAAGTACTCTGCAAGTATTACATCTTTGACCCCTCAAACACCACATCGATGTTCATTAAGGCCCGTTGAAACGGTGTTAGTTGACTAATGCAAGTACATTAATTTGGCTGCGCGCGCATAGCTTGCACCGCGTAAACAAACAAGAAAGCTACTAACAAACAAGTCCAATTACAAGTGAAAAAGTTGGTCACCTTCCAACACTAATAATGCAAGTAGACAATTCAAAATGGTGGTAACTTAAAAATTGGTTTGGGGGTGAAATTTATTTGTGGAATATTACAAAAAGAATGAGTTTTTGTGGAATTTTAAGCACCGGATTTACAAAGATAAGAATGCGAGGAATATTGCACTAGAGGATATTGTAAAGTGATATCAGGCGTACATATTCTCAAGAAGTGCCCAAATTAAAATGTTACGTAAATATTGCAAATGTGCCTTGTGAAAGATATTATTTAATATCGGTAAACAAATGTTATAAATAACTTTATCAAACCATTATTTTCTACTAATCAACGTGGCATGTGTAACTTTTTTATATACAATCACAAAATCGAATACAACATTGTAGTACCGTGATTAGTTTTGGCAACAAAATATTCGTGCTATCGGCAAGTAAAGTATGAATGGCCGGCGGTTTTCAAGCAAAATCACCTGCACTCTTTCCAATCTCCATATTTGACACTTTAACCAAACTTTATAAACTTTAGTTAATAATGTTTAGCCCATACACTTCAAACGATTTGTAGTAATGCTTTGGCTACTTGAGTAGATACACAACATAATACTATTTTCTCATAGCAAACCAGATAATTTGCCCTTCCTAGTTCCTAACACATAAGCGTAATTAGTATATGCGTATAAATAACCCTAACGAGAAATGAGACACAGTGATAAAAAAAATGGCTCCAATAAAGAGACCAGTTAGCACCACTTCATTTTTAGCCATATTTTTAGAAGCGATACTAATACAAGTGAAAAATGCGTGTCAAAACAACTAGCATGTTAGTGAGCTAATACTAGTAAACTAGCATTAGTCCACTAACACAGTGTCAACGGGCCTTTACTGGTACATTCTTGGTCTGTGCATCCTGCGGTGCGTCTCTAGTCGGCTCAATACTCACTATTATAGATTTTATATATATAAATCCTTAATTAGGTAGGAAAATACGATTCATAAGGCCAAATGTACTCCCTGTGGTATGGACTCGAATATTAACTTAAAATATTGTAGCCAAATCTCTATGCCTTGTTTTTAATTTGTACATTTTTATCCACTCAAGGCAATACATTTTTTCTCAAAATTGGATCAATCACCTGGAGTGCAAGTTTATATTTTATTAATTTTTTAGCACCAGTCTTACTAAATATGTTATAGCAATACTTAAGTCTGTTCGTTAGCTTACAAGTGTGGCACACTTTCCACAGCTGTCCCTTCCTCTCTTAACAATTCCCAGTCAAAAAGGTCTCCCCTAACTGCTTTGGTTGTCAAATGGCCTAAGGAAGCGTTTATCAAACTGTTCTCCTCCATGGCCATTTCAAGCTCCGTGAGAAAAGTTATAATATTCTTTATTGGTTTTCTCACTATAAAATAGTATTAGTAATTAGGATTGCAAATTTTTTAAAACAATAAATTATATTTTCCGAAGGCGCACCTAGAAGATATTATGGTTTCCGTTTGTTTTATAGTTTTATACTTGTAAAATTAAACTGTAGTCGAAGAATACTAATAATATTAGTGTTAGCCAATTTATTAGGGCTCCGTCATGTATTCTATATTTAAAATATTTGAGAACCCTTGGTTTAAAGCATAACTCTCGTTATTGACTGGATTGCCGATGATGAAATCAAGTAAATTAATTCCAGCTTTGTACACATTAAATTGATTACTAGAACAGTTAATACATGAACTTCAGACTTAACATACATACATCAATACATCAGGGGTGAGAATTTTTACGTCTCCATTAGTGAACACATTTGTTTTATTTTGTAGTGACAGTATGTAGGATTATTCAAGCAAATACTGTACAGATGGGGTGTCTTACTTTTTATCATAGACATACTGGCATAGTGTAATAAATGATTTCTTAAACTTTTTTCATAATAAGCATGTTTTTTAGAGCTATTTCTACCAATATTTACCTATATAGTTCTCCTCGAGACTTTCCTTTTGAATTAAGTAAATCTTCGGTCGAAGTCCCACAAACTTTCTTAAACATTTCCCACTCATCAAATCCTCTTTTTTCCCAGAGCATTTTTTATTGCACCTACTTTTAAAAAATGTATTTCAGAATAGTTTGATGTATTGATTCGAATATTATTGAAAATTATCAAACAAATCCGCATATACTTTCAGTTAAAAACAGAGGGAATCTGTGTCTAGGAATAGAAGCCTTGCATTTTGTCCATCTTTCTTTCAACCATATTCATATTTAAATTAATCTTGCTTGTATCTAAAATTGTAAGGCCTGCGTGGATCGGCTTTCTCAAAAACAAATCTATTCCCTCATGTGCACACCAACTAAACCTTCCGTGAAGATAATAAAGATTGTATAATCAAAAGATTCTGATGAAACAATAGGTTATTTCATACTTTTTATTGTTTAACATTTGAACAACTACATGATATCGTTGATTATCCATTGACTCGCCGAATACAGCATTGTTCATGAGTTTGAAAAATTCATTTTCAACCCTGTTTACTGCATTTTCATCTGGTGTGATTAAACTCAATGAGCTTCCTCAACAAATAATCGCTCTACTTGAAAGCGAAGACGCGATGCAACTTTTTATGGCTCCTCCAGACCGGCGCTAGTTTTCTTAGTGACAGCGGCAACGAAATTTGCGTGTTCATTCACACCGAGGCGTCACTTTAGTCGCAGTGCTTGTGTTAAAATATAGTATGATTCTTCGGATGAAGAAGAGGCATTTTTGTTACTTACCTTATAAGTAGAAGAAAATGCCGGTTTAGTATTTCCTCCCGGCGCGGAATAGTGTTTTATTTTTTAAATAGTTCACAAACTATTTTTGATCAACATAACCCTACTGACTTATTTTTAAATACCCGGGTTTTTCTCAAATCTGAAATTAACCTATATCGAATTCAAAATACTGAATCAATTATGTTTTTGTATTCTTCTTGTGATAAATCATCTAAAATAGGATAATTTCTAACAATTTATTTTAATTTTTCTTGATTTCGCCATTGTTTTTAACTTGCGGTAAAGACGCGGCAGCGATAAAAACGCGGTGAACAGCGAATAAAATTTGAGGAGAATAAAAACATTGCATGATCGCAGCCTAAACTCTACACTGCTGCGCCAGTTTGAACACGTTGATAAGTATTTACACCACTGAGAATTTATCAACGCCAACCATTCGCAGCGGCAGGGAATAATTCGTGGCGATCTGGGGGAGCTTAAACTTCATTCCCATAGACAGATACAATTCTAAATTACGGTAATATAACACCTAATTTTGTTTACTGTTAGGGTTGGGCACCAACTTTTCTATTTTCCTACCGATTAGATAATTCAGCTTGGATTGTAGGTACTATCTCTGGTGTAACTATAGCTTTTTCAGGAGTACGTAGGTAGTCATGTGTCACCCTTTATGCCAAGGGGTTAATACGATACAACTTGTTGTTCCATTTTAATATTTTAGTGTTTTGTTTGATTATAATTAGCAAGTACAGAATAAATCATATCCTTCCATCGATATGGTCCTTTAGCGGTAAATCTCGTGCACATAATCTTCTTAAGCGTTCAATTGAATCGTACTAAGACACGAGCCTTGACATTTCTATTGTAACGTAACAATTATTGTAATTATCTACGTTACAGAAGAAAGGATAGCGGTGATGTGGATTACAGTCTTCTCGAATCCTTCATCTCCCGTGCCACAACGCATGCAAAAACCGTCAACGTCAAGGGTACAGAAAAGAAAAGTTTCTAGCCAAATACACGCCTACGCCTCTCGTACGAGAGAGGTTGTTCTTCTTTGAAAACACTTAAATTGGGCCGCACTATGTGCATGGCACATGGTTCTGTTTGGAATTTCTGTTCGGCCTCCATCGGGTCCGTCCACCGCTCACCATCACCAGTATTTTTAACACTTTGTTTCCACTGAACGAAGTCGACGCCAAGAGAGTCATCGTCGGCATGAGCATCAAGAACAACTTTACGCCCTCTGTCCAGCTAAACAAATGTAGAGGGAATTGTGCGGTATTTAACCATACAGAGTGGCAAGAACTGGGCAATTACAAGTCGGTCATATCAAAGTTTTCAGCAAAGTGCAACCTCCTCAAAGTTTAGTCTGACTAATCATGAAATCTCTCTGAGACGTAGGTGTGGCGAGAAACAAGACGCTGGATTCAATCGGGTCACCTAACTAGCACTTACCTGGGTGCGTCTTTGTGAGGTGTGGGACCTCATCGACGTCACCATCGACCGACGGGATATGTGGTCGACATCCGTCACACGGTATAGTAACGATTTGAACGACACACTCGTCGTGGATGTATGCAACACGCTAACACAATAATCAGATGTCATCAATCTCAAACAGCCTACGGTGGAAACACACATCAGAAACCTGGATATTATCAGTGCTACCTACTTTACACGTCAAGTCTGTTTGGACTATTACATGTTGGATTTTGATCTAAAAACCATTTTATAAACACAACTAAGAGACACTGTAGAAAAATTTATGAACGAATATATATGTCATTCCTGTAAAAGTGTATAATAAGTATTATATATGACTGTGAAATCTTTAATGTATAATAATTATATATTTGTTATATCATGTTCTATTCACGAAAAACCTGTTTGTCCCAACACGTAGAGTAACCAGATACGAGTCTTGACTTGTCAAGCCGTCAAACTGGCACAAGAATGAACATGGTCAGTGACCACTTGTACTAGCTCACGGTTTTAAGGTCAGACTCTATTCCAGTCTTGACTTGGCTTGTCGATCCACCAAACTGGTGATAGGTATGAGTCATCTGGGAAAACCCATTGCGACATGATTCAAGTTCATTATCTATTCCTGTCTTCATTTGCCTTGTTGAGCCGTCAAACTGGTGCCATGGTTGCGATGACGTCACTAGTAAAAAACCCATTACCATATAGATGGGGAAGATGAAGAAGGAGGGTTGTGACACCAAAATTGATTCAGGGCTTGAGAGAGGGATCCATTGCTACTAGCTCACACTCTGTGCTAAGCAGCCGTCGAGAGATGATGGTCCTGCACATTCCCAACCTCACTAGTGATGACGACAATTTATGGGACGTCACGGGAGGAGTTCCCGACTCCATGGACTGCACGCTCCCACACCAATTAATAAAAAACTCCTACAAATAAACTCCAACGCCACTCCCAATCCTACCCAGACATACGATCCAATAGGCACACATAAAAAACCAATGCACACACATAAAAACTAATGGGACAGTAACCAACAAGTTTGGAGAGGAATAAACACATACATACATTTCGTGTAAAAGGGTTCAGGGAGGAGGGGAAGGGGGGAGCGGGGAGCCAATCAGAGAGCCAGGGCTATTTATATCGGCCAATCACAGCCTGTTTTCAACGGTCAATCGCACTACTTATGAATAAAGAGCGATGGGGTTGGATGACCAGTTAATGTGATTACATGTTTATTATTTTAATCGTCTTATTACATTCATCCCCTAAGCTAGACATATTTAGAAAATACTCATAAGAAGTGACGAGGTTTTATGTGAATAAGAGATTAATTATTAATATGTAACACTTTATTCGTTTAAGTTTATACTTTCTCTAAGCTATACATGTTTAGAAAGCACTCATATGGAGCAATGGCGTGTGATGTCATTAAGATATTATTGACTAAATATTTAAAATTTTATTCGTCTTAGTACATTATTTTATTAAATGTGTATAATATATGCATAAAAATCGATAGGGTTGTTCATAAATAAAGTTTTTGAATACATCCTTAATGAGTGATGTACAGTTCAAGTGTTGAACGTAGGCAAGCCGGCTGCCGTATCATTTTAAATGTCTATACTTGATAAGAGTTTTATAAGGCTTTTGATATTAGTAGTTTGCAATGTGACTAGAACGATTTATGATAATGCACTTAATTTTATGACTTCACTGAGGATCAAAGAGTGGCCTTCTATAGTGTCACGTTTGGAGATTTTAGACTTCAGCAGTTGGTTTCGTGTCTAAAAAACCTTTTATGATTACCCATTAAGATGTATGTCCTCAGCGAGGATAAAAGGGTGGTTGACAGCATGATCTTTGAACAATAAATTTGTAAATATATATTTATAATGAATATGAATCTTAAGAAAAATGTTTTAGTAAGATTAGGATCGAGTTGAGAATAGCCTGAACTATAAGTAAGTGGTTAATGGCTAAAAAAACTTAATTTCTCCAAAGCTACATTTTATTTTCTCAAATAAATAACTGTGTAAAGTAAATAAGTGTAAAATTTCATGTTTAAATTTGAAAAAAAGGGGGGTGAAGAATTCTCTAAGAAGACCACCCCTTGTTAATTGGCAGCCTGAGTCTCCCAAAGCTCTACCAAAGCAACCCCTTGTAAAATTATTGTTTGACGAAAAGGTATCGGCCTACAACTACTTTAATATACATATATTTAAATTTTAAATCGCTTATAAGTAGTCCCAAAACTATGTCAAGACTTTTCTTTTAAATTTGCTAAGTTATTTCTATTTTATAACGTTGTTTTCATTGACTGCTTTATTCTCTAATCGTGGTAGGCCAAAGTGTTTATTTAATTGTTTGTATATTATTAACGATGTAATATAAAATGAAGAAGCCATTTAAAATACAAATGAATCTGTACAGAACACAGAGGAAAGAGAGATATAAAGAAAATTACCTGTGAAAAATGTCGCGCAGAAAAACCTTGAAAAGCCAAGCGGACAGTCCTTGATCCAGCTAATGAGCGTGTCCCCCCTCCCCCTCCTCTTTCTGGTGTTATTATTCATGCGTGGAGCATATGCGTATGTGTATGCGTGTGTGTCCGTGAGCTTTGCTGGGTTCATTGAAGAGTCCTTCCTACCTCCCTTGACAACACACCGCACCGCAGAGCACCGGGCTAATTATTTAAAATACAACAGTTCTTTAGGAGGCTTGGAAAGGGGTAGAGGTGGTTGGTTTTCCTTTTGAAAAAGGCCAACAGAAACCACGCTAGCTCCGCCTCCCTCCATTCCTACCCTTATTCCCTCACCCCTTTACCCTTTTCATCAGAATGGAGGTTCATTTTACAAATGCAATGGATAGTAAAGTGGTAGTGAAATTTAAGAATCCTATATATGCTTATTTTAATGATAGTTTGATCAGCTTTTATTTTAAGAATAACTAAAATGTTTTGACTAACTTTTTTTAAATCAATAAAAATAATATACAGTAGATTCTTATCCCTACCTCACTATACCGTGGTTTCAAAAGATTAATCTATATATAGTGATGAGGAAGTAAATTTGAGAGAATATGTCTATGTTGAAAGGATTGGAAAACAATAGCTATAGATTGCATGTGTGACCTCTCATAACCCCACCTCCCTTGTCCCATAATGCACCTGGACAAGATTCAAACATTGACCTTCAAATAACCGGAAATCGAGTCTATTAGGAGTTGGACACCTTTTACTTCGAGATACATAAGGTTATGTTTTGAAATCATATATCTATGGTAAAAAGGTGGGTGTAACGTTAATAGTTCCTTTAGCACCGTGTCTTACTACCCATTCAAGTTATATGCTTATGTACTAACTACGCTAATGAAGTATAGATAAGAAAGGTTGCATTTTGAGGAAGTGTAGCCTAATTTGTGTTCAGAGAGTGTTGGAAACAACTTAAGAAAACCACCCTCATTACACCCAACTGAGATCGAACCCCGTTCTCCCCGCCATCGGCAGTCTATTCTCTTGCAAGTGTAGCACCTTAGACCATGCGAACAATCGAAGCCGTTATTGTTAGTAGCTAATCCATAAAAGATAATGCTATCATATTACTAAATACCATTAAATATCAACAGAATTTGTCGCATGGCAATTGTATCAAAATATGATTGATTAGATGAGAGGTTCAATCCCCAATTTAAATAACAGGGGTATTCTCCCTCCACGATGTGATTTATACCATGTCCAAGGCTATGGCTATCACATTTAGCTCTAGTACACCATACACCATTCTTTCTTATACGCTGTTCTACTTTTATATATAATTTAATATTGAATTCAGTATAAGTCCACTATTACCGTGTTACCACTCAAATATCATGGTGACTATTGCCAAAACAAGTAATATCATAGAAACTTGGAATGCATTTGGTAGTATCTCATATCATATTATTCATTCATGTTTAATTAGAGAGGTACATGCAGACTATATACAGTAAGCTATCCACTAGAAAATTTAATAACAATTTATCTGTCTTTCAAACGAAACTAAAACAAATTATCTTTGTTTTGACAAAAAAAAAATTGATTGAAAGGGCTTGAATTAGAATTATTTTATAGATATGTGTATTATTAAAATAATATAACACTTTGTTTTAAAAGGTTTACTAAGCTCTCTGTGTATCCGTAGACAACCCATTTTCTGCAAATTATTATATTATTGTTGGCAATATTAACTATTCCCAAAAGAGAGATAAACACAATGACCATTTTAATACCTGTCGTATTTTTATAGTAGGTACTCTGCTAGTTATTTTATGATAATTGCCATCAGAATTTGGATATTACTAATTTATGTAATAAATTAATTACAATAACATCACCCGTGGGAATGGGGCATAAGGTTATATATTGAAAATCATTTCTAGCTAAAATTACACTTGCTCAATAATTATAATAATAAAATAAAAACCGTAAATACTAATAAATATACATCTAACATTGATTTAAAAAACACATTAAAAACGTATTTTAAATGTGATTTCAAGTTATCACACTGGGTAGGCCTGGTTCCTAAAATGTAGCCGGAGTGTGAATTTAATTTAAAATATTAAAATAACTAATTAATAAAAAATTATATATTTTTCTTTCAAAACGTCTTAGTATCTTTTCAGGTAAAAAAACTAATCAAAGTATGCTAATATGCTAGGGATGTGTAGGTTTAATTTTATAAATAGTGTCCCCACATTTTTTAGAAGGGAGAGTGGAAAACCATTTAGGAAGATACCCCCTCATGACACCCGACTGAATTGAACCCTGTTGTGCCCGTTATCTGCAGTCTAGTCTATAGCGATATTGATGCCTGGTTTAGATCATTTGACCACCGAAGTGGATTTCAAACAAAATAAAAATAATAATATTATAATATTATTAATAAATGATAATAATTTGTGCAAGTGAACAATAATTATATTAAGTTTATTAAATTGTAGACACTAAAATAAAAAAGTTGGTAGCTTTAAAGCTATTATATTCGTTAATTACAAAGGATATAAATGTTATTTAGAAGTTTAGGGATTGCACCCTAACTAATATTGTAATAGGATGGGGAAAATCTTCAGAGCACCTAACCTACCTCTCTATTAGCGGTAACTAAGTATTATGTGAGTCTAGCACCTTTGACTACTCATCCACCACTCCTGGCAATAATTATTTAATAGGATGTAAACACAAATTTGGTAAAATTGTGTTTACATCGAAATGTATTAAGAGTTGAATATATTTTATCACAGCACAATACATGTTCAAAAATATAGGAGTTGGATTTTCTTAAAAGTAATTATTTATACAGCAATAAAGATAATTCACTGATAGTTCAAATATGTAAAGAGCAGAGTCTTTGTTATTTGGTTCCGGACTAAATACACAAATTATCGTTTCCATGGTGATGTAAACAAAGAATGATTGCACATATGAGTCACACCCCACAAAAAGGGAAAAGATGGAAAACTCACTAGGGAAATTGGGTTTTAGTTTTATTGCGGCCTCCTGGACCACTAATCATTACTATAAATGTTCGTTGTTCTAAATCCTTTAATCCGTTTTCTCCTTATGTCAACACTGAAATTGGGCTTATCAAATTATATATTAGATATATATATATATAAATAAAGAGAAAGAGATTGAGATATTGATAAAAGGTGAGTGTGTGAATGTATGAGTGTGTGTTTGTATAAATGTGTGGTTGAGTGTGAGATTGAGATTGTCAGTGTTATAAAGTGAGTGTGAGAGAGTGAGTGTGAAAGAGTAAGTGCTAGAGATTGAGAGTGAGCGAGTGGGTTTAATCAAGTGAGTGTGAGCGAGTTATAGTGAAAGTGAGTGTATGAAAGGGATGGAATGAGAAAGCGAGAGTGTGGGTGTGTGAGATAGAGAGAGTGAGAGGAAAAGAGTGTGTGTGTTTGAAAGAGAGTTAGTGTTAAAGAGTGTGTGAAGCAAAGTGTGTGTCAAACAAAGTGTGTGTGAAATAGAGTGTTTGTGAAATAGTTTGTGTGTGATAAAAAGTATTTGTGAGAGTGTGTGTGATAGAAAGTGTGTGAAAAAATTGTATGAGAGAGAGTTTGTGAGATAGTGTGTGTGAGGAAGAGTGTTAGTGTGAGAAAGAGAGAGAGAGAGATTGTGAGAAAGATTGTGAAAGAGAGATTGTGAGATAAAGTGTGTGAGGAAGTGTGTGTGTTTTCGAGAGCGATATAGTATATGAGAGAGTATGTGTGTGGAAGAGAGATAGTGTGTGTGAGAGAGAAAGTGTGTGGGAGAGATAAAGTGGGCATGTGAGAAGATATATGGGGTACCCAAGGTCAAGTGGAGAAATGGAAAAACAATTGAACTTATTTCTATTGAAATACTATAAAATATCATAAAATAGATGGGAGACATAAAATAATATTTTGAAATATTATCAATAAACACTCAAAATTAAGTGGCAGCTAGGAAATAATAAATTTGTTGGCCATGCTGGGAATCGAAACCGGGACCCTTAGCTCAGTAGACAAACATGATACCAGCTGAGCTTAGGAGTCAGATTAAAAACAAAAGACTAGACAGACTAAACGTCAAGTTCATCTAGAGTGTTTGCCGTCAACGGGAAGGATGGAACTAGAACCATCCCTACCATGTGTACTGATTTTTAATTCTCCCTCCACTCAACTGCGGGTAAAATTCCTCTAAAATTACAACTTACTTATCCCTTCCCCTTTAGTGTTAAGTAAAATGCGATAAACAATTGAAGCACGTCCCAAAAAAAATTTCAAATTAAATAAAGTTGAGCAACTACCTTGATTTAAAAAAAAATATTTAATTCTTATAGTCATCAATTTAAATTAGTTGTGTTAGCAATCAAACATTTAAAAAAAATAGATTTTTTTGATAGTTAGATGAGAAAATAAACACTTCATAGATCTGAACTAAACCACTGACTCAATTTGGTTTTAAAAGTGAAAAGAAGCCGCCCACATTATGCAAGGAGGCGGTCGCAGCTCAAGATTTGATTCAGATCAAAGCAGTAGATATACCCTTTGAGGGAAGAACTGTCTAAATATAGCACATTTCTCTAAGTACTTAGACCACTCATGCACTGAGCACCACAGTTACGTATCTGGATTGTTTTTTAGGGGAGGGTGGCTAGGGTGGAGGGGGAGTGGGTATGAGATCGCTCGGCTGGCTGCTTGCTTGATGTATGGGTCTTTCAACACAAAGGGAGATAGTCTCTGTTTCAGGCGCCATCCTTGGCGCTGCGGCTAGAGCACTTGCCGTGCACACGGGGGGTCGTTGGTTTGATGCCTGCCGCTTTCCACGCAGCTTCATCACACACACATACACACATTATTGAACACGTCCTTCTTTGAAACACAGTTCCCTCACATATTTCAAACAACAAAAATGTATTTGAGTTTATGTAACTAAGCAGCATAACGTCAATAGCTTGATTCTCTAAGAATGAACATTTGGAGAAACTTTTATAAAACCAGTGGCGTGTCGTGGAGGGTTGCAAGGGAAGCAGATCTTGTTAAAATTGGGCCTGTGATAATGTTCTCGCCCAATTGGGACCTATTTGACCAACCATACATAGACTCTGCTCTACACACCTCACTTTGGAATGCATTCGCCTCAATACCTGACCTATGAGTGTACTACTGAGGGGTGTAAACAATTCACAGGTACAGTTTAAACTAATGCTGCTTATCCGGGCAACACTTCACGACACGCCACTGGAAAATGCAAGTGTATTTTTAGTGGTCAGCATTTCTAACATTTTACTACATTATTAGTTCTATCTGTGATATTGATAATAGCTATCAAAATTAGCGGCTGCAAAGATCACATGACTTAACGTGGGAGTACGTTAAAATAGCTATAGTATTATTATATTATTATTATTATTATTATTATTATTATTATTATTATTATTTAGCACCGCGTCTTACTACCCGTTCGGGTTGTACGCTTAAGTACTAATTACGCTAAAGGGTTAGGAATTGGAAAGGTTGAATTAGAGGAAGTAAACCCACATTTTCGTGGAGGGAGAGTGGAAAACCACTTAGGGAAATTCACCCCCAGTTCACCCGACAAGATTCGAACCTTGATATCTCCATCCTCGGCAGTCTAGTTCATAGACCAGCGCGTTAGCTATCTATGCCACCGTGGTGGGCTATATATAGTAAATTTTATAACCTATTTCAGTAGTAGAATGGTTTAAGGCTCTCAATAAACAGAACTATCAATGATGGTAGAATTCGGGGATGAATCTCGGGTGTGTAAAAGATAGTTTTCCAAGATTGGTTTCCACACTCCCTCCACGTAAATGTGGATACATGTCCTATAAATGTAGCCTTCCTCATACTTAACTCATAAGCTTCTGTGCTGAGGGTCCAGGGTTCAATCCTCGGTCCCAGCACAGATTTATCTGATTGCCAAACCCTTCCTTCACCTCTGACAAGATGTGTATTAATCACAACTTGTTAATGTGAGGAATGCCAGGCCTCTACCGTGGTTCGGATTCCACGTTAAACTGTAGGTCCTCCATTTCATCTCACAATTACCCTACCATTGCACATTAGCGTAAGTGTGTATAACCCAAACGGGTAGTAAGACGCGGTGCTAATAGTAATAATAATAATAATAACTCATAAGCGTGATTTTTACATCTGATTACAAGCCGAACGGATAGTGAAACGCGGTGACAAAAAAAATCATTTACCTGTCAGCAATGCCCGCTAGTAATAAAATTGATGTCTACCTTACCTATGACTGTCCCTCAAATATGCCTATTTCTATATTCCGACTTATTTACACAAATATAAATGGCATTGGTGGTCAATGTTCTAGGAAGCTAGACTCTCACTACAATTGCTTGCCATAGGTTGCGTGGTAGGAGTTCAAATATTGTCCGGACGTAATGACGTTGGATTTTCACGTAAATATATTAATTTTGATTGTGAGTTTACAAACTCCCTTCCATTGTAAACACAATATAAAATGGCCGGTATCGTTTTCTAGTGGTTGGGGTTCCTGATCACAAATCTAAAAATCCCTGGTTTGATTCCCGGTGTTATCATAAGTATTTATTCCGAAGGGGAAATTTTCCTATTGTTTAAACAATTTGGGTAATCAGGCTTAGGATATTCTAAAGTCTTCTACTGGCACCACATAATCATCATCATCATAATAATATTATATCATCGGGTGCAGTAACCACACCTACATGGTGTTCCAACCTACGAAGATTATTGAATATCCGCCATTGTTAGTAAAAGATCAGGAATATCTCTCCAGCCAACTCAGGTGGTGGCATGCACTAAAAAGAGAAGGGGGGTCTCGGGGGGAAACACTGCATTTCTCCAAAGAGCATAAAGTTATAGTATATATTGTTACAGAAACATATTATTTGTTATGTGCATTTTCAATTCTCAATCTTTCAAAGCTCTATTTAAAAATAAATATATGCTTATAAGCCTGAAAATTTTGGTTTTATAAAATATTCTTTCTAATAAAAGTTGCATATCTTTATTTTTCAATGGTAAGTTATTTCATATATCAAAAAGAGGTGAGGATATGATAAAAATTGAAAAAATCTCCAATGTAAAGTACCCTCAGTATCATTTTCATGAAAAAGTGAGATCCAACATTATTTGTAATGTTGAACAGTGCCTAGATACAAGTTTAAATCAAAATCGTTAAAGCCAATTTTGAGAATATCTATTTTTGATCATTTTACATACATACATACATACATACATAAATATACATACATACATACATACATACATACATACATACATACATACATACATACATACATACATACATACATACATACATACATACATACATACATACATACATACATACATACACACATACACATACATACATACATACATACATACATACATACATACATACATACATACATACATACATACATACATACATACATACATACATACATACATACATACATACATACATACATTACATACATACATACATACATACATACATACATACATACATACATACATAACATACATACATACATACCTACATACATACATACATACATACACATCTAATCACACTATTCCCCTACGGGGTGGGCAAAAATCTGTACATGTACCTTATAAAACAACAACTCCGAACTTTATCCATCTTCACAAAATTTCTCCATACATTACTATCCTTGCATAATCTCTTCGCTTCGACAACATCCATACACCAAATCATACATCCTCTTTTATTCTTAAAACTCTGTAATATGTTTCTTTATCTACACACTAAAACTACCTTTCACAATAGAAAGAGTACATTAAGTTAAAATGAAAAACAACTTAATATTCTGATAATGAAATTGTATATGCCAACATAGGCCCATACAACTAAATTAGTGGAAATAATCTTCTATCTATCTTTTAACAAAATTAAGAATTTATCTGTCTGTCATGAGCGTTGCACGATATATACCGCGTGCAGAGGTCTGAGATCTGCCCCTATAGCTTATTAACAGCGCGAGATAGATATAGTAATACAATTCATACAGTTGTGCAATAATGGTTATGGTAGATGTTGTGCATGAAGATGTGCATCTGAAAGGCACAATTTTAAAATTTTGATATTATATTTACTTTTTTCCTGTTTCCCCCTTTTTATCCATTTACCCAGTTTACCAATTTTACCCTTATTACCAATTTTACCATTTTTAACCACTATACCCCGTTTATTATTTTTACCCATTTTACCCATTTCACCCTTTTTACCCATTTTATCCTTTCCACCTCTTTAACCAATTTTACGTTTTTTACTTTTTTTACCCCTTTTACCCTATATACCTTCTTTACTCTTCTCAGACCTTTTACACTTTTTCCTATTTATGCCTGTTTTCCATTTTTCACTTTTCACTCTTTTCACCCTTTAAAACCTTTTAATCTATTTTATAATCTTTAACCTTTTTACCTACTCTTTTACGCTATTTTTTTGAAATATACTAGATATAATTTTTAACATTTTTACCCTAAATGTTCATTTGCACTTTTTACAATTGTTTTCACCTTTCTACTCTAAAATATTTATCCGGGGCTAAGCCGAGTAAGTAAATTTAAAAGCTGTAAAAATTGCAAGAAGGGGCAAAAATACAAAAATTGTTAAATTTATGTAAAAAGGGCACAATAGAACCAAAAAAGGGCAAAAAGAGTAATAATGGTAAAGAGGGAAAATAGTAAATATGGTAAAAATAAAAATGGTATGAACGTCAAAAGGGGTAAAATGGGTCAAATAAATAAAAATTCTAAATATATTTAAATTTGTGTCTTACAGAAAGCGCAATGAGGTGTTTCAAAAACAATATTTGAGGTCAAAAAAAATAACTTTAAAAAGTAGGCTCTACATAAGGTAGAAATATTTTCACTCCAAATACCTTATGCTAAGCACAGCCACATACGCTATTTTCTAAGAAAATAATGTACAGTACTTTTGAAACAAGTCTTCTTTAAATCCAAAGTGAAATATTGACTTCTCAAACAAGGTATAATTCTAAAATGTACTTATTTGTCTACTTTTAAGTTTCAGTGTACACCTATAAGTATTGTTATTTGCAAGTTAAAGTGTATATGAGTATTAGAAGATATATTTTTCTGGGAAAATTTATTTTACTATTTAAGAAATAGCATTGGTGATACTAGAACATATTTTTATTCATCATAAAAATATTCAATTCTTATATCGATGTTTATTATATCGTAAAAGGACTATATCTGCTCATCACAATTAACTTTCTTTCTTATACAAAAAAGTATATGTTTATAATGGTATTAAATATTAAACTTAATAAAAGCATACTATTATGTCTTCAACAATATATGAATATTATTCTAAATTTGAATATACATATATCTATATATACGTATATATATTATTTTCTTGATGGTTAACAATATCTTATTGTTCATTTTATAGTATCTTTAATAATGAAACATTTAACTTTGTGTAACCATAGCACTTATATTTAGATGGGTACACCATAGCAAGTAAATTTTGAATTTAAGTTATTATTCTGCTTAGTAATAAATTAATGCCTAAATTTTTTTGTTGTATATGACTTTATTTTCCCTGATCATACTTCTTATGTTCTCAAGGAGGCTACAATGGTTTATTATTGGAATATGTGTGTGTGTGTCTCTTGATATGTGCATATTATTATGTGTTATTATTGGAGAACTTGAGGAATTTTTGTTTTATATTTCTTTATTTTAAATGATCATACCCGCCTCGGTGGTGTAATTGGCTAACGCGCCAGTCGTGTTGAGCCAGACCACCGAGAACGGGGAGATCGAGGTTCGAATCTCGGTCGGGTGAACTGGGGGTGGTTTTTCCTAAATGGTTTTCCACTCTCCCTCCACGCAAATGCGGGTTCACTTCCTCTAAATTAAACCTTCCCAATTCCTAATCCATTAGTGTAATTAGTACTTAAGCGTATAACCCGAACGGGTAGTAAGACGCGGTGCTAAAAAAAATATATATATATGTGATCATATTTCTATTGTTCTATAGAAGGTTAGAATACCTGAGTGTTGGTTTATTTGTGACTATTGCCATGTGCATTTTATCATGTGCTATTGTTGTAGAGCTTGAGGGCTTGTCGTTATTTAATTATGTTTGAGAAAGGTGCGCTACATAACCAGAAGTTCTGTGTACGAGACTTATAATAAGAACAACCAATAATGGGCAAGATAAGGAGAAGAGTCACCAAACATTTTGTTATTTTAATTTAATCTACCAGCTGAAATTATAGTAGTGGAGCAAACATATACAATTTTTTTAATTTTTAATTTTTACTCAAAAGAAATAGTTAAATCTCCCTAAAAAATTAGGAATGTAAAAGGGCTCAACAAGTACAATCGCAATGTATAGGGTGGTGTGGGAACAATTAGACGATCTATGATAAGGAAAGTGAGGAACAACGTGATGAGGTTTACCTGACATCCAGTGGAGCTCACCTGAGTGACATTATCTTAAAAAAGTGAAAAAGTGTAGTATGTAGTTTGCTTTTATTTAGATAGTGAATATTTACTTTTCTATTAAAGTGTTAATTTTCAAGTTGCTAAATATCTGTTTGTTTCGGCCTTAACCTGCTTATCAACCCAAACACTAACTAAAAATTCGTACCTCACAGGGGCCGTTTCCAAAAAAAAAAAAACTAAATACTTACATTTAGAAAAATAAAGGGTACGGAACTACGCACGGACTTTCTCGCTCTATTGTTTAAAAAATAGTGATATTTACTCAAAATTTATATCAGAATATAGACTAGCAAACCCAAGAAAAATTTGCACTCTACACGCATAAAAAAATTTTCACTCATGGTTTTAAATCTCATAAATTTATTTTTAAAGAATTAATGACTGGATACGGGAATCGAACCCGGGACCTTTGGCTTAGTACGCCAATGCTTTACCACTGAGATATCCAGGAATCGTCCCGTGCTCAGGGTCATTCGTCACTCATATTTTAAGGCAGAGTCTATGATGGACGTGCGGAAATCGTCAGCTTTAGGTCACGGGTTCAATTCCCATTTCAGGTGTCATTTTTCAATTTTCAGAATATGATATCTAGATGGTGAATTCCTCTCTAAAATTAATAGCAGCTTCGGCTATTTGATTCTTAATATGTATCCGTACAATTATAATAATAATTGTACGAGTGGCAGTAATAAGCCAACTACCGAGTCAAATATGGCTGCGTTATCTGATGGCTTGTGAATAAAGCTGACGATTTCCACACGTCCATCATAGACTCTGCCTTAAAATATGAGTGAAGAATGACCCTGAGCATGGGACGACTCTTTGATATCTCAGTGGTAGAGCATTGGCGTACTAATCCAAAGGTCCCGATTTCGATTCACGTGTCCAGGTGTCATTTTTCAATTTTCAGAATATGATATCTAGATGGTGAATTCCTCTTTAAAATGAATACCAGCTTCGGCTATTTGATATCTACAAGTAAGTATGTGACACAACGAATCTTAAAATTATTTTTGGTAAGGATGCTTTCTAAATATTCGGAGGAGCGTTTTTTAAAAATGCATTAAAATACTTATGTAGTTCTCTTTGTTATGTAACAGAGAGAAGTACACCCAAAGGAATTCATTTTATATTTTATGCTGGTAGTTCACATTTCATTATCCTTAGTTAAATTCAATGATATGACAGAATCGTACAAACTTTATCATATTGTGTATTATAGGCCTATAGTTTCGAATAAAATTTTCAAAAATAGGTTTTGAGTAAAATAGCTTTAAATGAATCTAACTAATTAAAATAAAATCATCTTCTTATTGATTTTTTAGCACTGCGTCTCACCAACTGTTCGGGTTGTACGGTTACGTACTAATTAATCTAGTGTGTTAGAAATTGGGAAAGTTGAATATAGAGAAGTGAACACACATTTGACTGAGGGGAATATGGAAAACCATTAAGGGAAAACCATCCCCAGTTCCCCAGAGCGAGATTCGAACCTCAATCTCCCCGTCCTCGGCAGTCTAGCTCAACACAAAACAACGCCACAGAGGGAGAATTTTTATTAATTGCAATAATCATTCTTATAAATCAATAATTTTAAACAAAAATTTTCAAACACATTTTTAAAAATCCAAAATTTTAAAAGTAAATAATTTGTAAATTACCCTGAAAATATGTGTTATTTGTAAAAATTAAAAAGTATTCTTACTTATCATGAAAAACTTTTAACAGATTTCCATTTTGAATTTTATTTTAAATGTCAATTTCCAAATCATTCAGACTTTCTATAATTTTTGGAAAGTAGACTACCATTTAAATTAATTTGTTTTAGATAAATTAAGATACACCAATATTGATTTGTAATATAATCTCCCGTTACCAATTTCAAACCATATCGCTAGAGCTATTTTTTAAATATTTAAATTAAAAAAAAAAGTCATCAATAAATCACCCATAGCCAAATTTTCCCCCCAAAACAAGTATACAGCTCTATTTGTCATACTCATGTCAAACTTTCCCCAGATACACATTTTGATCAAAATCGTTAAGCTATTTTCAAAATAATTCGAATTCTCAAAAATCGAAAATAAGAAGTTTTTTTCCAAAACCAAGTTTACAGGATGATTTGTAAAGTCAAACACTTCCAAAGCCATTTTAAAAATATTTCCAATTTTTGAAAAATCAGTTGTCGGTAAACTACCCATAAGTGAGTTTTTACCTGGAAAACAATATATACATTATTAATTGTCATTTAAAACATTACCATGATACCCATTTGGAACAAAATCGTTAAGGCCATTTGTAAAATCTTTCACGTTTAAAAAAAATCAGTCATCAGTAAATTACCCTTCTATGAACGTTTGCCCAAAAATCATATATATATATATATATATATATATATATATATATATATATATATATATATATATAATAGTATTTGTCATGTCAAACAAATCCAATTTTTTTCAAAAATGACAATACATATTTTGTTTTAAATACATATCTTGGATTTATATGTATAATACTATTTGTCATGTCAAACAAATCCAAGGTATGTATTTTAAACAAAATCTGTATAGTCATTTTTGAAAATAATTGTAATTCTAAAAACTATTCATCAGTAAACTACCTTAAATTGAAGGGCAAGAATAAAAAAGTTTGTGATCTAGCATTATGATATCTTAATATCAGGCTTAAGCAATATCCATCAACAACCTTCCCAATTCCTAGTCTATTAGCGTAATTAGTACTTAAGCGTATAACCCGAACGGGTAGTAAGACGCGGTGCTAAATAATAATAATAAAAAAATATCCATCAAGCCGTTTTGAATCCATGTCCAGGGACAGACAGAATTGTAAAATCGACTTTCTTAGGTTCGTTTTCACATAAAACATAAAAAAAAAATATAATCTCGAAATCAATTTTCTTACAAAAACAATAAATACTTTCTCTTGATATGAAAAAGTAAAAATATTTATGCTGTAATAGAAGAAATATATATTTTAAATAATATACATTTTTTAACAATAATTTGTTACTTTTTTAATAAAATTAATTATATTCCTACTTTTATGTTATAAAATTAATATTGATACTAAATCAACTATAATTTATGTGATGAACAATTATTTAAGAAAAATTATAACAATTTGTAAATCTACACTGATTTTTTTTTTAAATCAACTGGTATAAATTATTTCCCTTAATATTCTAGAAAAACGGGCCACCAAGAATTTAGAAAGCAACCCTGTCAAAAATAATTGTAAGATTTTTGAGTTACATAGTTACATGACAAATGTGTCAATTGTTCATGTACTTGTGTTTTATTTATTATATATACTTTTTATATAAAGAAAACATTGTGTTGACAATTTTCGAATTACTAGTAAAAGGAATATTTTTTAAAAATATTTCCATAAATATAAAAGTATTGAAGGTATTTAATTTTCATTGACATTATAAACTATACTTGTCGTGATTTATTAATATAAATTAGTTTGTATTTGTAAAATATGTTATGTATAAGATTAAAATAAAACTGCAGCAAAATTTTTTTATATATATTTTATAAGTGCGTAATTGTATATTTCTGGTGCTGTACTTTGCTGGTTATTAAATATTTCTTTGAAATATGAGTAACTTTATGCACGTGAAGACTTTTTAATGTAACTTCTTTTGTATTTGTAAAATACTTGGAATTAATTTGATAACAACAACATAATGTTCGTTGTAGATAAGATTTTACAAATGTGTTTTGTTGTGTTTTATTTGTCAGGGGTTCATATAAAGTACACATTTTTAGTAAGTGTTGTTTGGGGCAGTTTACATTGCGAGAGTACTTGTTGATACCTTTTACATATGTAATCTTTTAGGGGGATCTAATTAATCATAATGTAAAAATCACAACAAAAAACACTTTTAAACCAAATTGCTAAAGCCATTTTTAAAAATATTCAAATTTTTAAGTAACCAGCTATCAGTAAACTACCCTTAAACAAATTTCCCCCAACAATCAAGTATATAGTGTTTTTTGTCATGTCTTACATTCCTAAGATTCCCATTAGGAACTAAATAATTAAAGTTGTATTTAATATTTTAAGTTTTTGAAAAATCAATTATCAGTGAACTATCCATTAACTAGTTGTTAGCCCAAAATCCAGAATACAGTGCTATTTGTCACACCACACAATCTCCAGATATACATTTTAAACAAAATTGTTATGATCATTTTCAAAATATCTTGGGTTTTCAAATATCTTCCATCATTTTCCACCCTTCAACGAATTTGGCCTATAAACCAACGATACAGTGTGACATCTCAAACAAATATATATTTATTTCAAACAACATCATTGGAGCTATTTTCAGATAATTTGTAACTCAAAAAAGTCACTCATCAGTAAACTACCCTTAATTTAAGGGCCAGGTAAAAATTCAAAATAAGTCCTGAGGTAGCCCTAAAAATACACACACACACACACACACACACACACACACACACACACACATATATATATATATATATATATATATATATATATAGTGTTAACAAAAACTTATTAACGTCCTTGGGTACATGGACAGAAACAGACAGACAGACAGACAAATAGACATGGGGAGAGTCAGTTATTGTAAAGTCAACATTTTATTCTCTCTCAACCCCTCGTAGAGAGAATAATTGTGATGGTCAAATTATCGAACTTAAGATTTTGATAAATGTCGACGTTTCATGAACACCCTTACACTAAAAAGTGGTTTTCGCGATGCCGTATGTCTGTATTTTTTTTAGATCTTAAGCTAATTTACCAATCGTGTAAAACTTGTAATCTAGGGGTCCAACAGGTTTCCCCCGAAAGGTTTTTTTGAATTATTTAGCTAACTCTTAAATTAAGGGTAGTCTACTGAAGGCCAAAAACAAAAATAATTATTTTTTCCAAATCCACTGTAACGGTTTTAATTAAATTGTATAACTAGGAATTGTTTGACATTACAAATATGATTTCTATTCTAACTTTGCCAAGAAATTGACTTTAAGGTAACTTTATATAAGCAGAAATTTCCAAATTTGATCATATTTCCGCAACTATTTATTATATGAAATAGCTTAACACTGTAAATTTGAAGTTCTATCCAAAATTAAAATCTATCGAGTATTTGCAATATATTTCTATAAAAACAATAATATCTTAATTATCAGCAAGTTTAGTGTATATAAATAATATGTATGTATGTATGTATGTATGTATGTATGTATGTTGTATGGAACTCTGACAATTGAAATTGATTGTTATGATATTTGGTTGAAAGAGATGTTCCTCTCTACTCACTGTTTCTATAAGAGTATATTAATTCATTTGTGTTCTTTGGTGGAGTGTTTCTGCAACAGCTTATAAGATTTAGTTTCACAAATCTTTATTCTTTAGTAAATGTCTCTATATTAATATAAAAGAGATATAAAAAAAGTATTTGTGGTACACCATTCCATTTGTTTGGTTTTGGGCTCATATAAAACGTACAGTGCATTAATCATAATCTCAAGATTGCTTTTTTTTTCACGATTACAATACTTTATATTGATATGAAAAAGTAATTATGATACGGATATAGAATTCTTATCTTTTTCAATGAAATGAATTGCATAATTTTGTAGACAAGAATTTCAAAACAGTATAGGCCTACCAACCACTAAATGGAAGTATGACTAGTAAAACTGATAAACTGAATGACTTTTTCAAAATACTTTAAAAAAAACACACCCCTTAAGTGCTATCCATAAATAAACTGTAAATATTATACCAAAGGGCATTAGAAGTTGTTCAAATAATGTGTTGAAAAGCAGTCGTTTTCTCAGTGGTTCTCTTCACCATATTTACTATGTGCCACGTATAGAATTTAGCCCGTAATTCCGGTAAAATTTCCTTCTGTGCGTTTCCTGGCCTTTCCTTCCGGTTATTTGTGTGTCGTTGTTGGATTGCTACTTCGTGCAGATAATGGGTAGGTGTCTCTACGTTCTACACAGCGCATTACGAACCGCAGGCCAACGTGTATTGGAGCTAGTAGCGTTAAATAATTGACCATTATTCTCAATCCTCCCCCTTCCCCCTTTCCTACCATAGAATACTCAAATTGTTTTACGAAAGAACATGTTTGTTGAAGTAATGGTGTGCCTTTCTCATATTCGAAGATGGTTAAAAACTTGTTTTTTCACGTTTCTATTTAAGCTATAAAAATAAGCCATATGGATTTGTTTTCAACCATTGTGTTTCTAAGTGTGTTGGTGTCTTAGGAAGGTTATATGCGTATTTTAAGTTAATAGAGGGCTTTTGAACAGATTTAATACATACCATTTTTCAATTTTGATTTTTTTTTTCTCTTACTGACTCACAATTTTGGTGTCAGTCCAGTCTAAAGTAAAAATCCCAAAGTGTTGAGACTTTCATCATTTTTTTAAGAATAGAGTTTTTATGGTTAATATATCCTAGTCTAATTAGCCTGAAAATTTGTTAATAGATTCCTTTATAATAAGCCTTTTTTTAAAAGTGATATAATTATTCCTTGAATAACCATATGAATAACCTCCAAATTTTTAAAAGAAAAAGGAATATTCAAGTTTTAATCAAAAGAGGATACCTGACCAATAACTCAAACTTTATATATCTAAAAAAATAAAGATACATTTCTTTAAAAAAAGTACATTCTCAAGCCAAATAATTTGAATGAAAACCGATATATAGAAAGTGTGTTTGAGGTAGATCAGATATGAAAAATATATTACAATAGATTTAGACCCATTTAGGCTAACATTGTAATGTTTGAGTGAATTTTGACGACCAAATTATTTAGTTTTACCATTCAAAATACAGAAACTAAAGCTACAACTTTTGAATAATTATTTGTAAATGTTTATACAAAGTTACACATTTCAATTATATATTATTATAGACTTGGTTGCAGGTCATTTTTAAAGCCTATTTTATGTGAGAATCTGCTTTAAAAGCTTTTCTAAATCTAGTGAGGTCGACCGACCTCCCACCTATGCACTGCTGACCGTCTTAAATTATTTATATTACTATTTTATTCAATTTTATATAGTACAGACAAATTAAACTAAACAAAAGTGTAAAAAACTATGTAAATACAATACTGTTGTTATTTTTATTCTTATTCTTGTTACTATTATTACTATACATTTTATATATACATAATTACATATAATTATTTAGATATTATATATTTATCTTACTTTCTCTTGTAATTATATGTATTTGCAAGGTACTTATGTACTTTTCAGTGCTGGCCTGTTATAGGTCTTACGACTATTGGCCAGCACTGTAATAGAGGAAATTGAAATTATTATTATTATTACTGTTACTATTATTATTAGGGGTTCTGTCCTACGACAGATCCATTCCTTTTGTCAGTGAACTTAGACCGCCAATGCACCCTGTCCTCTGCCTCCTCCTTCAGTGCCCAGAATTTTCTTCTTTCCTTCAAATCATCTAGTATTTGAAACCTCCCTCTTCCTAAGCTCCTCTTTTCCTCAACCCTTCCTTCTAAGACGTAGTTCAGAAGACAGTTCCTCCCTAAGGATGTGTCCGAACCAGTTTGCTTTGCGCCGAAGAATCCCAGCCAAAATTGTTATCTTTTCACCCAATCTTGTTAGGACTTCATTTGTTACCCTGTCTGTCCACTTGATTTTCTCAAGTCTTCTCCAGCACCACATTTCAAAGCTCTCCATGTATTTATTTTCAATCTTCCTAAGAGTCCAAGTTTCTGCTCCATACACCGCGATGCTTCAAATGTAGCATTTCATCAGTTTCTTCCTCAGTTCCAAACTCAACTTGCTGGTCAGCACTGACCTCTTATTGTTGAAAGCTTCCTTGGCCATAGCAATCCTTGACCTAATTTATTTAGTGCAGTAGGCATCCTTTTTCTGCAGACTTCCCAGGTACTTGGACTGATTTATGTTTTCCAACTCCTGGGTACCAATTTTAATTTTTGAGGGCTCTTCATTTTTTGAAATTCACTTTTGACTTCTCAATATTGATATCCATGCCATATATTTTTAATATCTCCGGTACATCATTTACTGTAATTCTTCTTTATATTTGACCAGTGATGCTAGATCATCTTCATATTTTGTGTTGATGACGCTTCCTCCTACCATGAAATTTCCATCTCCCTCTAGGGATTCCCTGACCAACAATTCACCATACAAGTTGAACAGACTGGTGATAAACAGCATCGATGCTTCACTCCTCTTCCTATCTATTCATGGGTAAAAACTATACCAACTCTACTTTCAATTCATGTCATATGGTATGTCACTTTTGATACATATTATTAATAAACTAGTATATTTTTTATGAATGTTGGCTCTTCATATGAAAATTGCACTGTACTTTTAAAACAAAGTATAATTCACCTAGCGGAGCGAGCTTTTCATTACTTTACGCTTTGATTTGTTTCTAATAAATATAAAAATGACTGTATCTATGAAAATAAATGGTACAGTGCACCACACAGATTTTCTCCCACTTTTATCTTAAAATTGACATTTACTAAAACTGCATAAGATTTATGAAAAGAAATAATAAGTCTATACAATATTTTTGTTGTTTTACTATGATATTCTTTAAAATTGTTGTCTTAAACTTTAATATTCATTCTTTAAATTTAAAAATGAAACCTGTACAAGAGAATCTAACCAAGGAATTTTGGCTTAGTACGTCAATGCTCTAACAACTAAAATATCTAGGAATCGTCCTGTACTCAAGGTCCTTCTTTACTCATATTTTTAAAAGTAGATTATTTGATGGACGTACTGAAATAGTCAGCTACATAAGAGTGATCATGAGCTATCAAAGGCCTTTTTCATAAAACTACAAGTCTACAATTTACGAATCACAAGTTACAAGTGAATGTTCTACACCCGTAAATAAAAGGGTTTTCAGAAAGAAAATGGTTTGACTTTTAAATTCTTGTGCACTTGAAGAATACATTTACAAGTCAGCTGTTTTATTTACAAGTGAAATATTAATACATTAAAATTATTCTTCATTGTTACAGCAACAAAAAGTACAGAAACAATTTTAAAATTATTTTGTAATTGGTATAGCTGACTATTAAATATATTAAAAGTATTAATGAAAATAAATACATTTTGCCTCAAGCGTCCTAAATTCTAGTTAATAAGTAAAGTAAGGCTACGGAATATGATACATTATATCAATGATTTTGGTTTTTGAAGCCTAAAATTACTGTAGGGCTGTGCGTAATTTATTTTTTCCTAACTAAGGCAGTTGATAATTTATTTTGTTAAACAATAATGACTTATATCTTCTGAGAATTTCTCAATATTGTCAATAATAATATAATATTGCACGTTGGGGCTACGTCACTCGTAGCGCAATTTGTGAAGAGATTAGCCAGTCCTGATGTACAGTTTCCCAGGGGACGTCCGAATGTACTAATTCCACATCCTTTCCAGTCCCGATGAAATTAGGTGATGATGATAGTGATTATGAGGGTGTGGAACCTGTTGGAACACTTAAATATATTTAGAGAATAATCAACCAACCCCTGGTAACCATTGGGGTAGTTCTCCTCTCAGGAAAAATACCCACGGCACCAGGCGGGAATAGAGCCTGGGACTCCTAGGCTCGTAGCCAGGTGTTCTGACCACTACACCACGTGGCTGGTTAACATTGTAAATGAAATCATTTGAAACCGTTCATAAGTGGTCGTCTCCTACCATCAATAATTATCTTGTTTTCTCACCTCAATAATCACTTGTAAACACCTTTATTATAAGTCTATTAACATAATATTCAAGTTACTTAAAATATTTACACGGGTTATTTATCAATTAACTAGTACACTTAAATAATTATATACAGTACAAATAAGCCACTAAAATTAAACTTGTTAAATATTGTACCTACCTGTTGAGACTTGTAGAGAATACTCCCTGATTTACAAGTGTTTGTAAGCTACAAGTACCTTTATGCAACGAAACTATAAATGTATTTGTGAAAAACACTTGTAAATTATAAAATGTCACTTTTAGTTACGACAGTTTACTTGTAGCCTTATGAAACAGAATTTCATAATTTATTACAATTTACAAGTGACGTGAGTTCCCTTGTAAATTTTAGTCCTGTAGTTTTATAAAACAGGCCCCAAATAACGCATCCACCTTGGCCTCGGGATGGCCTTATGCTGTCAATATTACACTGACAAATTGTATAAATAAGCTTGTCATGATGATTGGAATAGCCAATCTATTATATTTGTTAATTACGATTATATCCGCATCTAAATAAAAAATTATATTAATTTTCAATTTAATGAATATGATATTTAGATGCGGCTATAACCGTAATTAACAAACTTAATAGCTTCACTATCTAATACATCTTAATTGTTATGATACGAACAATAGCTATAAACCTTAACTTTGTACAACCCAAACTTCTGCTATATCCAAATAGTGAAACTTCTCTGGCATGAAGGAACAGTATGAATGTGATAAGAATAAAAATGGTTTAATACTAGCTTTTACAAAATTTTTGCTAAGCCTACATTTAAATGATATTTGTAAGTACATGCTTACATTTTTGTTGGTCATTTTAACCGATAAACCAAGGGAAATATTACAATTGAATGTGCAGATGAAAGAAGTTTGAAGAAAAGTATAAGGAAAGTAAGGAAAACTTCTCAGTCCCAGCCTTATAAGAGCGTTATTTAGTACTCAACAAGATTCAAATTTCATGAACATAATAATTGTGAAATATTCACTATTCTAGCCTGAATTTTATTGCTCTTTTTAATTCATTGTTTCAATATAGTCATACTTTGATTAATCAAAATATCGTAAATTGTTTGCATAAAAGGTTTTCTTATGAATCGGCTTCATTTTTCTTTCCCCTACATAGCCACAAAACAACATATTAGGGTCTATATGGACTCATGTGTGTATATTAAGAAATAATTGGCCATGTAAATAAATGATGAGACTAATAATTAAGCTTTTTCAATATTAGTGGTCCCTAGAATCATGTTTAAAAAGTTGCACAATTTTTTTCAAGACCTCGGACCCCCACCCCCCTAAGCAAGATGTCAGGAGGGGGGGATGTACCCATGGTCCCCTTGGTTCCAGTGCCTATGATTAAAACCCAAAGAAATCAATTTACATATCCATGCACTCTAGATAGTCATACATCTTGAAATAGCAATTGTTTCTGAGAGCATGGATTTCTTCCATATGGCAAATAAACTGTAAGCTATCTTTACAAGTTTGAAAAATATTTTGATTTTTAAATAGTTACTATATATCCATTAAACATTGTTCACATTCAGGAAAATATGTCTCTGATAGGGCTTCAAATTCTGAATCTTAAGATTGGCGCAACAAACTGCTCTAGGTATTAAGCTTAATTTACACTACAAATTAATCAATTTATTTTAAATACTTTATATACATTCTATAACTAATCATGACCACAGGAACTCACTGACAGAATCTCTGGAGATTTGGATTAGAAGAGTGGATCTTAAATAAGTTAGGGAAGAAGTGTTCCCTTGTTTCTATAAAATCCTCTATACCACAGTTTATAAAGGATTGGTTGCCTAATCAAAGATAAAGGGCTGTAAACTTCCTTTGATTATAATATACAATCTACAGCTATCAGTAACTAATGGCCAGATAAACAAAACCAGGATCATTACTTTTTACAATATCCATTATACAACATTTGCATTGTGTGCAATATATAAAAAATTAATCTCTGTTATTGATCTTTTCTTCCCAAATTTAAATACCATAGGCACTGGATAACTACATTTCATTAGTTGAAACAAACTGAGATAGGAATTAAAACTAGACTAATATTCTGATCAGAGAATATCCTACACAATTTAGGGAAGCCTATTAAGATGCATAGAAACAATAAACCTGCTTGAATTCGCCGATATCTTTGTTGGTTTGCGTGGTGTCTAAGAAGAGCTGTGATGAATAAATGGAAATCTCTTTGACAACCGTAAATTCATCACAGGGTATCTGTATCAGTGAATCAGTTTGTAGACATTCTAAATCCCATGAAATCGAATATATTAAGCCCTTACTAATTAATGTCAGACAAGTTCTATGTTTACCTCAATAATATGTCTCAGCAACTTAAAATGATACTTTATGGGGTTTGTTTTTAAAAATTATTGGTCACTCAACAGATTTCAAGATCAGTAGATGACTTGACATAAAAATAAATATGATTTGATTCCAAAGTCACTTTATAGTTTCTTTTATAAAATAATACTTTACACAGGATTTAATTGTGTTTTATTTTTTAAAATCTGTCACTAGGTATTACAAGAAATATCATATATATTTTATAATAGTGTTAAATCTTGAATATTATTCGAAAGCAAAAGCAATAAATACTTTTTATATAGCAGAATAACTGGTTTTAAAAATGTGGGCCGTCTTGTTTGATACATAAAAAGATGCAGATCAGCTTTTACCGCAACCGGCTGATCGGGTCTGTGCTGGACTGTGACCTACGGGTTTATAGTTCAATTATGATGTGCTATACGAAGATGTTTATTAACTTTACTTTACAGAGAGGTCTCCAATATTTTATACTAAAAAGGGCCACTAAAGTTCCTCTTCTTCCATCAACTCATTTCCACACCATTAATTTAAGTTTATAATTTTTTTTATTAAAGTAGATTGGTTATAAATGTCACTTTAAAAGGTATAAATTGATCCATCAGATTTGAAATGATGTACAAATTTTAAATTAAACTATGGTGATAACCACTCCAGTTGGAAACAACGTAAATCCTCAAATGAGTTCAAACCAAGTTTGATAAGTGATCATAATTTATGAAATAACTAAACCTGCCCTCAAATAAGAAAACTTACTATCCTCATTATTATAATCGTCATCATAGGGCTACAGTTCTTTTTCTTTGGTACTGTTGGTGATCCTCCACACCGCCTTATGAAGATATTTCTTGTTCTTCATGACGTCGTACAGTGTCCTTACCCAAGCTGCAATGTCCATCTTGACACTGTCCATCCAGTGGGTTTTAGGTCTTCCTAATAGTCATCTTACCCACTTCAGTGGTCGAATGGACTAAGATGTCATTCTAGTGTTAGAGTGGCCTACTGAAGGTAGGAAGATTGGATTTATAGTCCCGATTTGGTGAACTAAGGGTGTTTTTCCTTAAATAGTCTCCCTCTCTCTTTCTACGCAAATGTGATTAGATTACCTCTAAGATTCTTCCTTCTTTCTCCCATCGCCATTAAAGTAATTATAAAATATGTTTATAACCTGAACAGGCAGTAAGACACAATGATAAAAAACAAAAGATAAATATGCAAGTCTTATTCCTTCCATCTCTCTCTCCAATTTCACTCGGGCTGCTCTCGCTGGCTCCTCATCCCATGCATGAACTACAGAAGTCTAGATGTACTGCTTCGGCCAAGCAGCGATGTCCTTATTTCAGCTTCGCTTCTCACCTCCTCCTTACTCCTCGTCCTCTAACTTTTTTCTCTGGATTGTGAAACTGAGGAACCTCATTTCTGACTACTGTCGTTTTGAAGAGTCGCTCTTCGTGAGGGTTCATATTTCGATACCATAGCTCAATAAGTCAGTATGATGTAGCTGTTGAACGTTACTACATAACTTTGTTTTCTTTGGAACCTAGTAAAGCCCACGTTGTAAAATTTTAAAGTTATATTAAAGAAGAAAGAATTAATAAACTACTAATTAAACATTAAATTGTACCCTCCATGGCTTATTCGAGGAGTGAATGAGGAATACCACACACATGATAACAGCATCATATTTATTGTGAAAGGCTAACAAGTGAGATTAAATTTAAAAATATTTCGTTAACACAAAAGGCTAAGTATTTCACCTAATGTGTTTTTTGAAGATTTTGCTTTTAAGTAAAACATATAAGAGGTAAAAATCACAATTTGATCTAAAGTTTGTGTGTTTAATGTTTAAAAAAAAGTCATAGCTCACGTTGTTGAAAGGCTTTGCTACCTCCTTAATGGACATGAAGTAAAATGTGTTACCCCAACATTGCACTTTGCCACCATTTACGAGAATATAGGATGAAGAAATTAAAGTTCGAATCCTAAGTGGTTGCAAGAGGAAGAGTTTTTAAAATGTGAATTATTAAATTGATTATTCTCTCCCCATGCTTGTTCCGGATTTGTTAAATGATTTAAAATAATATTAAGATCAAATTTAAAAAATATGTTATTTTTGAAATCATAGAAAATTTCAACAAAGAAATGGTACATCACAATCTTAAAAACTTTCTCATAATATATTATAGCTTGTAACAAAATATTCAAAATTATGCATTCAGTAAACTACCCTTGGGTGGACTTTCCTCAGAAAAACCAACCCATAATCTTGTTTATCACAATAAATACTCTAAATATTTAAATTTGAAACAAAATAGTTTAACTATTTATAAAATTAAAAAATCAATTCCAAGAGTTCAACGCCTTAAACCACTTGGTTCCTTGAGTATTTAAAATAATATACAAAATTAGTCATAGACAAATATAGAAACTTCAAATTTTAATGATAAATTTTATAAAAGATATAGATTTAAATTATATCTCTCTATAAATTATAACCACTACCTGTGTGGTGTGTCCTACTTACAAGCCACACTCTGGTCCTGGCTCTCATGATTAGACTGAACTTACGAAAATTTACACTGGGCTGTTTATGGCCTTGTAATTATAGTCTGGTTTAACTATTTAGTTTCAAGGCTTATACAAGGAGCTTTTCTAAGAATTAACTTTATTCATCTAATATTCTTAAATCACTAGTATACTCCATTCACGGTAGGAATTACTCTCTTAAAGGCCTTTTTTCTTACCAATATCCATCTATATAATAGATTTCTGTTAGAGAAAAAGGCCTTTCAGAAAACAATTCCTACGATGAACAGACTTTAGTTGTAGTTTTACCAAGGTATGTAGGCCTAATGATTTGTAAAAAAAAAAATCACACAAACAATTTATCATGCATATTCTTAATATATTTATCTTGATATATTTATAAGTTTATATTGTTAGGGGAAAGTTGCCTATATTGTACCACTTTTTAAATTTTAATTTTTATTTGCCATAAATACTAACCTATGATATTAAGTGTATTTTTACACAAACCTGTACTTATTTGCTGATATATTTCTACTGTTTCAAGCTCAAAAGGATGTAATTTGAAATAAATACAGCGATTTTTCTAACTGGCTGCAATCGGTACGATATGGGAAACAGGTTTCCTAAATTGTACCACCCATGTCCTAAATCGTACCACTACAGTATTTATTAGGAAGAAGCTACTAATAGAAATATAATATTATACTACATTGTAATGTGATTCTTCGGACGAAAACTAATTGGATCGGACACATTCTTAGGAGGCACTATCTTCTGCATGACATCATTGAAGGTAAGGTTGAGAGAAAGAGAAGCTTAGGAAGAAGAAGGTTTCAAATATTGGATGACTTTAGAGAAGGAAGAAAATGCTGGGAGCTAAAGGAAGAGGTGGAGGACAGGACGCATTGGCAGTCTAAGTTCACTGAAAAAATAATTAATCTGTCATGTGACAGAACACCTATTAATAATCACAGTATAGAGGTATGTTTTAGTATTTAAATGTTTATCAAAACTTTTTCTATTTGCAGTCCATACAAATAAACTGTTTTAATCCTGACTTGACCCCTGCACATCTTTCATGCACCCAGGACCAGCACACCAAACACTGCACCATGTCCTCAACAGAATGATCTTCACATACGGAACAAAACCATTCTTCTTGCTGGATTTAAATACTAACATCAGTTTGTGTTGAAGTAGATGGTAGGCTTTCTCCGTTGGTTTGCAGATCTGCTTTTTCTAAGTTACTCCACACAGATGAAACATTTTTCTTAGCATTGGCTACTTCTTTTTTTATCTTGGGCTTTACCAGTCTCAATTCATTTGCTTTGGCCTTCTCTATTTTCATTTTCAACTGTTTTACTTTGGCCTGTGGCATTTGCAATTCTTTTGCTGTTTGCAAATCATTCTTGTATGGACTGCTTGTTAGCACAATAGCTCGTTGTAGGCCTTTGTTTGTCAACCCACCTCGTTTTGACACTTTTTTTTGGGTGGGTTAGGGAATTGGTGGGATATCTTCAATTGACACATTAAGTTTACAGGTGTTGGCTGGTCCAGCCTTTGGCTTTACTGCAACATCCGGTCGGTCATTGGTTTCATCTGCAGTAGGTGCAGTGGGTGGTCCATTGGTGACATCTTTAGTAAGTGGTGCATCTACATTGGTATCTTCTGAAGGCTCAAGATATTCAGCTGGTAAAAAGTCAGAGTCTTTAAACACATTACGGTCAACTGGCCAGACTCCACATCCACGGAATCCATTAATGGAATTCTCAACTGTAACTGCCCTTGCATAGGCTTCTGCCACAAGTTGAGTCACCTGGAATTGTGTAACACACAGTCCTGGATTGGTACGAAGCCATTTTTCAACCACTTGTGTGTAGAACCCTTTCAGTGGTTTAAAAAACAACTTGTCTAATGGCTGATCCCGATGCGTTTTGTGGCCAGGCAACTGCAACATAATTACTCCGGCTTCTATTGCTATATCCAAAGCTTCCAAGTTTTTTGAATGTGTTGTGTGGCCGTCTAGAACTAAGAGAATTTTATTATCGTTGTTTGGTTTGACGGCAGCAATAAAATGTTTTAGCCACTGGATGAAGAGGTCACTGTTTATAAAGCCTGTTTCAGAAACCTCAGGTGGAGCCCCAACTTTTAATTCATTAGCCATTCTCATGCGCTTAAAAATTAACATGGGAGGGACATAGTCTAAGTAGCGCTTGAGAGTTGGCTTTGAAATACCGTATTGGCGACAGCATTCATTAAAACCCATGGCCCCATTTCTATAACCTGCCAGGGTCACGTTCCATATCCGATTCACTCCAAGCTCCATATTTTGCCTTCGTCATTCTGTAACACACACGGACACTCGCGTTATATATGTTTATCGTGGTGTTTAGTAAAAGTTTGGTAAAAAATAGCAAATATGGAACAAGGAAGATTATAGGCCCCCAATTCGTACCGGTACGAATTAGGAACCCACTTGTGGTACGATTTAGGCAACATCCTGGAGCTTTAAACATAATCTTATTTATAACCTCAAACTATCGCTACGATAAGAATAAACCATAGGTTTCTTGTAGAATTGGTTATATTACAATAATATATTCATGAAAACAAGTAAAACATACCTTCGGGTTCAGTATTTCCTTAGATACAAAGTCCAAAAATTACATCCAGATCCACTGAAACTAAATAACATTAATAAAAGCGTTCAACGTGGTCATACCAGTGTAATATTTTCGCGGGCTACTTAAAACAATGGGAGGTTCAAAACATAACCCTAGAGCACTCTACCATAATCATTTCCCAGAAAATCAATGGTGGTACGATTTAGGTGGTGGTACAATATAGGCAACTTTCCCCTATATTTCCGTTCTAAATATTTTGTTATACAAAAATCATTTAAAATATATGGAATATCAAAATGATGTAAACAATACATTTAAATTCTTTGCTTCTAAAATGTATATTACTAATAATAAAATGTATTGCATACACTGATTCTAGTATGCATTAGTTATCCTTATTTTTAATACATATATATATATATATATATTATATATATATATATATATATATATATATATAATCATAGTAATTTTTCAGGAGAGTTCAAGAAAAAATATCAGTCCAAGAAACCATAGAATTTAATTCTCTAATTTTTAAATTTAAGAAAGCTCAAACAAGACATTGGCCTTTCTTGATCTAAAATTAAACATTTTCAAAAATTCAACACCATATTTGTCCATTCTATACTCTGATACAACAGCTTAAATATTAACAATGACAGCAACTTAAAAATCTTAAATATTAATTCTAAAATATATTGGCCCTACTACTTGGGGTATTTGAATCTTAAGAGCCACAACAGAAAGTGCTAAATATTTGTATTGACCTCATCCTTGCTACCATGTTCATACATCAATGAGAGAGTTGGATAATTAATATAATAGGCTTGCCTTATGTCACCACCAGAAGCGTTTCTTTATTGGTGCCAACATGATAAAACTTAGTACGCTAAGTCATTGGATTTTGAAATAAAATCTGATAACTATTAATGAACATATTACGCAGTGTATATTTGCTCCCTGAAACTTACTCTATGAACATTTAATGACTATCATCGATTGTTGGATTCATACGTTATAGGTTATCTATAGTGGTCAAGTGACCATGGGTTTGTGGAATATTAAATCCAGGATCGGAGCAAAGGTACATTCCCGGAAGAAAATTAGGGTCTTGTTGTAAACTCTAAAGGAATATCATCATTCCAGAAGAGATTGATCACATTTCACCATTTTCAGGCAAACACTTTGATTCTGTCATGACCTCGTTTGGGACCAACCTCAATCATCCAATGGACCTAGAAGAAAACATATTATAAGATTAAAGTATCAATCACTTCTCCTTATCTCCAAACTATCAAGTCTCTGAAATCTGTGAAGAAAAAACCAACATGCAGTAAAATAACAGAAAAAAAAAACACAAGTTGGGAGCCATAAAAGAGTTGTAGCTATCATGTGGATTAGAAATTGGCTAAATCTATTTGGGTCGATAGTTTGGGAAAGCTTAAAGCCATTTTTATTGACACTTGAATAAATCATTTTAAATAGTTGTAAAATGCCAGCAATTTTTTAAAATTTTAACTCAAATAATCAGAGATAAATTAGTATAGTTTCAACTTGTGGCCAGATATTTCGTTCAAACACCTTCATCAATGTTCGCATTGACTAATTAGTAACTCTCGTGTTGGGGTGGAATGCTGGGAATGATTAGTTCTGGGATAGAATCCAATCTGATATAATAAGAGCTGTTTTTATCAAAGGTATCCCACTCTCTCAACACAAATTAAGTAAATTTTTAAAACAAGTTCACCATCCTCATTTCTACTCCATTAGAGTGATTAATGTATTAACGAGTACTAAAATGCAATGAAAAAATCTTTCATTATGGGATTTCGGTCGTAGATAGATAGAGAAAGTGAAAGGAAATTAAACTCAATCCACTGCATTTACCCGCACCAGTGGGTCCATGAAATTAAGCAAAAAAACCCTGTTCTGGTTTGCCAATGATGCGGAGCTCAAGACTCGAATCCTGGTTGGTTGTATCAAAGTGTTTGTCCCGAATGTTTTCCCACTCTCATTAAACTCAAATGTAATTACATTCCCTAAAATAATCTGCTATTACTCATCCCTAGTATTTGGATAGCCTGGTTGACCGACATGAAAAAAATGCCATTTAACATAACCAAATCTTATAATATTTAAAAGCAACCCTGAATGTTAGGCTATTTTTAAAAGAAATATATGCAAAATCAGCTCATTTCATTATCATCTTTAATTTATTTGAAACTAGAAAATATATTTTAAATTAATTTTATCTCATACTTCATGTGTTCAATAGTGTAAACGTATGATGTTTGATAAAGTGGTAGTTTATATGTGTTATTTTAGTTAACACTTTATTTGGTTTTATAACATCTTATAGCATGATTTAATCGATTTTTTTACATCGTATTGGAAAAGTTAACAATGACAATTTTTACTTTATTTTATAAAAAAATTATAATTCTTTATTCTAATACTTTATTGTTAAATGGAGCTTACAACCAAATACTTTATACAGAGAATTCTTACAATAAAAATCATTAAAATATTGTATGCCACATAAATATTTCTTCTAAATAAAATATTTAAAAATATTAGCTACATATAAACAAGTTTAAGCTCTAGGACTTGTATTTTTGCTCAGGCGAATATATAAATTAAGTCCTTTAAGCTTATTAGAGACGTTTTAATGAGCTATAATGTATGCGAAAAATTAATTTTTAATTTAGAACCAGTTTGAAAAAACTTCATAATAGACATACACCAAACTTTATTCTAAAACTATTGTCTTCTCAGTATTAATAATAGCACGAACTCAAGTTGACGCTAGTTATTTTATTTTATGTTAGGTATAAGTTATTTACAATCTTAAAATTATAAAATCATATACATGAGTGTAAAATTATTCTAATATATAGGCTTTGTCTTGATCTAAATCCTGTGAACATGAAAGATGATAAAATGCAAGAACACTTTTAGAATATTTACTTTATTTACTAAATCATATAGGTACATTATTATTTATTTTACTTGATTTAAGGTTAAAGTGAAAAAATATAATTACTCTCTACTTACATAGAAATGGTGATCTACTATGTTATATAAAAATGGCTAGAATTTCCAAAGAAACTAAACTATTTGTTATTCACAGTTCAAATGAACAAATACATTATTTGTAATATTTTGTTAAATTAATGTTTTTGGCCTTCATGTAATACTTTAAAATGTACATTTTTTTAATGCTTTGAAACAATTATTTAAAATTATAGGTCCAATGAGGATTCAAACTCGCCATTCTTTTTTAGAATTTTTTAAATTATTGCAATGAAGCCAATAATTTTACGTGATAGAACGAATTTCCTTTCCTTTAAATACGAAATATATAATTGTTCTAGTATCAAAGTAAGAGAGTATCAATTATTCTCTAAATGCAAAAAATTAACTGTTTAATATCCCCCGTAGCCTATGCATGAACCCTCCTCATTAACCTTTTTCTCTCTTTGAATACTTTAAGCAATGATAATGTAGGCCTACCGTACGTTTGGGGTGGTACATTAAATATATACTGATTCTATTTGTTTCTTTGGTCGTATGACTGTTAAATATAATTTAAACTATTTGGTCCTAAGATACTAAACGAAGTCCTATAATTACTATCGAGTTAATAAAAAAAGAGACTGCAACTGAAGACATATATACCAACGTGGTTTTATAATACTTATTGTGTTGCATTTTCTTATTCCAATATACTATTTTTTTCCAGTAAAAAGTAGTTTTTAGATATCTCTTTTTTAAGTTCATTACATAAAAATATTAGCATAAAAGTACATATATTGATGTAAAAATAGTAGTATTAATTATAATGAATTTAATTTTGATAGTACTAAGACATGTTTAAAAATCATATTAAACCATTATTGTAAATGTAGCATGTATCGTAAATATTTAAGCACCGTTTTCTCAAAATGGGCCTCTTTTACATAGAACTCCTCAATTACAAACTAGTAGAAAACATGGCTATAACCTACAAATTTTGCGACATGACAATATCAATCAAAGAAAATCTAATTTGCTTTTTTCCACAACTTACTTTTTTAAGGTATAAACTTCTAGCCTCCAAACATTTTTAATACATTCTCAAAATTTTCTGTTAGGCTAGAGATCCTTTAAAAAAATGTTTTCTAAGCTCGTGCTCATTATCTTATCTGCTATAAGTTTAATGAACCCAAATAAATATAATAAATATATAAATTTAATCAAACTAAAATTAGAATTCTAACTATATATCCAGAATCATAAACATTAAATTTTGAAATTTTGTGCTCTACATGTAAGTACGTGATTTTCCGTCATCTCTCTGTTTGCTATATCCTTTAAGTTAACCCTCCAAATCCTATATATTGGATTAACTAGTGTAAACTATAAATAATTTGAAGAGATATTAAGAAGCTTAGTTAAAATTAAAATTAAAGAGGAAACATTTCATACCACTAAACTTCTATTGAAAACAATTCTTATAAACTGTTTTATAAATTTTGAAAAACTTGATGGAGGAATTTCTAGTAAATACTGTACTCTACTATAAAATATCTTCAGCCTCATAAAAAAAAAAGGTGAGAGTATCTATTTGAATACGGGGTCCATTATATTTTGCTTAACGTGACAATACTGACAATAAAATAACCAGGATCATCTCTCGCTTAGAAGCATTCTTTTTTCATTAATTAAAGTTGAATCATAATTGTTTGAAATCGTTAGCAGATTGATACTTAACAGAAATACATTCACAATGTATCGCGGGCTTCTTACAAGTTGTTAGTAGTAAAGGTGACTACTGTGCTTGGCCTAGGTTACACAAGATAAATATTGATTTATTTGAGGTAGTAAACATGCACTTTCTGAAACGGCTCATTGAATCATCACACGAGAATTTCTATGAGTGAGATCAAAAAGGCCTTTAAATTCTGCCAGGAAAGATATTTTTGTGTACCATACATGCCACAATCAACATGGGACCGATGGTTTTATTTCCCCTCTGAAGGAAGTTAAACAATGGACTTTAATCATTCAAGAAAAATTCGTCAACCCCGGTTGAGTTTGAACCCACTAACACGTGGTCCTGAGGCTAGCACTTTACCCCAAGACAACCGAGGTCAACTAACACAAAATAAATATATATATTGTATTAATACCAGGTGAAGATTATGATCGTAGACTTATAGACTTCGTTTACACTGTAAGGTAGCAGTCATTCATGGACGGATCACATTATGGCTCATTCATTCCAAGATATGTTCTAGTGGAAACGTGCAAGGTAAGCTTGATTCCTTTCAGGGTAAACGGAGTGTACTGTACATATCAAATGCAATTCTTTTTTTTTTTTTGGCAGAAAATTGTATTTTAACAATATCATTAAAAATGTATTTGGTTCTACCCAGATATTTTACTATAATTGCATTCTAAGGTTATTTTACTAAGTGTGAACACAGTATTTTTTAATGATTACACAGAAATGGATGCAATCCAAAAATTAGCTTGCTTGCTGTCCAGTTAGCAATTAAGTAAAATTTAAATTTAAACTAAACAAAACGTATTTCCTTTACTATTTAGGTTTAAAATCATAGTAGCAGCCACACAAAAGTAAACATATATCTTTATTTTATCTCTTAACATAAAATAAACAGACTTATTTGCTTAAACGAAAAGAACTCTGAATCCAAAGGTCACTAGGCAGCCTCTTCAGTACGTGGATTAATCTTCCAAACACCCCATTTGCAGCTTCTTGCTAGTCCAACAAACTCATGTCATTTATTTACTGCGACATAATATCGGAATGTATAGTACAGTCTAAGTTTCATGGGAAGGATTTTTACTAACGGCTATAAAACATGTTATATACATTTTCACTTATCAAATCATGTGTCACTTTTGAAATATATTGTAAATACCTATAAAATAACAGAGTTAAATATTATTAGTGTCGCCTCAATAAAATATGCTTCTTTTTTCTAAAAGTAGTTTCGAAGAAAGCTGGCTAATATCTCCAAAGTAGATCATATATATTGCGCGTCTGGGCTACAACACTCGTGACCCAGTATTGAAAAGATTAGCTAGTACTAATGAACCGATGCCCAGGGGACGCCCGAATATAGTAATCGTACATCCTTTCCGTGGAAGATCTCTTCATGCCCCGATGAAATGATGTGATGGTGATAGTGATTATGAGGGTACGGAAATAGAAGAAACACTTAAACCTAGCTTATGCCTAGCTAACCAAACCCTGGTGATCATTTGAGTAACTATTCTTTCGGGAGAAATATCAAAGGTACCAGCCGGGAATTGAACCTGGGATCCCTAGGCTTGTATTCAGGTGCACGGACCAGTGAACACCACAACACCATGTGGCCAGTTTCCAAAGTAGATGAACAACACAGACATTGAATGAAGCCAAATATAGACTGTGTGATACTTATATGCCGCCGTCATGAGTGATGAAGCATACACTACGTTAGAGTGACCTGTTTCCCCCTGCCTGTCTTCTTGGTTGAGTAGTCCCGGTTTCAACAGAACTAGTTCCCAATAAAAAAACTTTACCACTTCTTAATACCCATTAGAACAACACGAATACATTAATTACGCAAGTGGAATCGAGATTAGGAGGGTATAGTAATTTTAAGGAAATGTACCTGCATTTACGTGAAGGGAGAGTGAGGAACCACCCTCATCACACCTGACCCCAGGATTCCAACTCCAATCTCCCCCCCCCAACTGGCAGTCTAGTCTAACACGAGAGTGACGCACTAGACCAGTGTTTTTCCAACTAGTGGCCTATAGGGCGCATGCGACCAACGATGCCATTAAGGTTACTAGCCGAGAAACTATTGTTTTGAGTTGCCTGGAGAAAATCCATGAAAGCTCAGGTTGATATTCAAGTTTAAATTCTTCCTTACATCTGCCATATTATATTGACGCATCAAACATTATATATTTATTTCGCTTAGCATAATTAAACATGTTTAAATTACCACTTCTTATTAAATTCATAATTAAATACCAGTTTTCGTTTTTCCATAGCTTGTAAACAATAGCCGATTATGATGAGTTCCTACATTAGACTCGTGGATTCAAATCGTGGCCTTCATACACATTTAGTTGTACACTCCTGGCTTAGACCATGAGATCACCGATGCGATAGTTCCAAAGAGGATTTTTATATTACGTGAGTGTAAGAAAATACTATCACACACATTTTTTAAGGAATCTATATTTTATTTTTTATTCTCTATTGGTTCAAAGGTGTGGTAAATATTTTACCATATGAAAGATTCGTATCGGATTCAAAATCTAATATTTAAATCGATACTAGATTCGTATTTTATCAAATTTGATTTGAAATTTGAATCTAAAATTCAAGATTTTGAATAACTTTTAAATTTATTAAGCAGCTAGCATCTCTTATTTGACTTAACCATATAAATTTACGAGTCTCGTAATACTTATAATCTATTCATTCGTTGAACCAAGTATATCGACCTTATTTTTGATTGGAATTAACTTAAAGATAAATCTATAATTTAGCCTAAAATTTTATTTGAAAACATTAAAGAATAAAATATTTGTTTCTGGTTTGATTTGAAAAATTTTCACAATAGTAGCCTATACTTGATTTGGATTCAATTCAGAACATTTTCAATACAAAATAATTGATTCAAAATATATTCAATCAGGATTTGATTTGAGTTAGTAAGCAAAAGATTCAGATTCAATCCAAAATTTAAAATGTTGGACTCACACAGGCTTGGAGTCTAGTGGGGGGGGGGGGAGGTGGGACTCTATTTGTTAGGGGAGGGATGGGGTAGAGAAAACTCTGAGCTATCCCTACTTTTACTATGGGAAGGCTGAAATTATCTTTAAGTGGGGATGTAGGGGAAGCGAGAAAAGTTAAGTGTTTTTGTAGATTTCATATAAAAAGTATTTTTGGACAAAATATATAAAATATTGCTTCAGTACATAAATATAGTTTAATTTTCTGGTGACCTCAACATTTCTTGAATATCCCTCAAAGGTGTCCTGGAATTTTAAGGGAAACTTTTTCTCTTCAAATAAAAGGTTTGTTATCAAATGCCGCTATGCTCATTAAAGATATTCAACAAATGTTGACATCACCATGTGAAGAAGATTAAACTCTATGTTTGTACTGAAGCAATATTTTATTTATTATGGCCAAAAGTTTTTTCTTTAAAAATTGTAAAAACACCTTTTCTCACGCTCTCTACATCCCCACATTATCTCCCCTCATATCCCCCCCAGAAATTGCTGATTTATATTCAAAACATAGCGTAGTATTTAATAGACTACATGAAAATTACTTTTTATTTTGAGAAAAGAATTGGAATTTCTACGTCTTTTCTATTATGTCTATATAAATCTACCACTATTGTTATTCACACGTAGTCATGTGGTCTACAACTGTCAGTTTTGTTAGATAGTATCAATACCTTTAAATTGTATTTGTTATAAGCTTATAAATATAGTTTTAAATAATCCATTCCTAACAGTAATCATATAAGTTCGTATTTTATAAAAAGTCCTTCATTCAATTTTATCGCTATAAATTATGGCAAAGAAAGGCATAAAAAATACTAAACAGGAAGAATAAACCCTTTTAAAATATGTTCTAGAATAATCCTGGATTCAAACAAATTCTTGAAGGGGGATCCCAAGACCCTCCTTTCAGCTGTGCCCCCCCTCCACCCCCCTACGCTTCCAAAGGGAGCTTCTGGAGTCCCCATGGTTTGGTAATATTAATTTAGTTTGTAAGTCATGTGATGATCAAAGACTAATAGTGCCACGTTACAAACTCCTATCCAATAGCAGTTGTTCAAATAAACTGTAGTGTTCATTTTACTTGTAAATCCAAGAAGTTGCAAGCACCTGGCAGGAGCAAGCCGTCCTACAGCCATCCTGTCAGCGTTACTAGGACACACCCATCGGCTTGGCTCAAAGTACAACTCGTTTGGAGCACACACACACTTATACTAACTCACTAGAATTACAATAATTAGTCTTAGAGAAGCCGCTCCATCGTGGAGCTGTAATTAGAACAGTGGAACAAAAGCAGCATTATTACTATTATTATTATTACTATTATTGTCTTTATTGGTATTATTAAGCTGTAAATAACTGACGACGTTTACTATGAGGTAGAGAACGTTGAGGAGTCCTTTTTCAGGTGACGATCTACGTCCTCTGAGGTACTAGGGAGGAGGGGTGGTATACGGGAGTCGAACACTACCCTGGATATGGATATGAGGGTAGTTCACCGTTATGGGTTCTGAGTGTAGTGTGGGGTGAAAATATGCAGGAGTTGAGATTGTAAAATATATATACATCTATACAAACATTAAGTACAAACTAGTTCAAATTGATATGAAAATGAGTTTCTAAGCTGTTTCAAATGTTTATAGAGCAGGAGGAAAAATCCAGTCTGGTAACCATTATATTTGCAGGAGTCGACCTCTGTGGTCTTTTGGTAAAGTCACTTCAGGATCCGATGTTCGTGGGATCAAACCTAGCCTGAGTTGACGGATTTTTTCTTGAGCGATAAAGATCCATAGCACAACACCCTTCGGGGAGGAAGTAAATCCGTCGGTACCATGTTGATTGTGGCAGGTAAGATATCCCTGGAAAGTATGGGAAAATACCTTTCCCGGAAAAATTGATAGTTCCTTTCGTTCTTGCATCAATTATTGTGTGCTGATATAATCAGTTGGTTCAGAAAATGCACGTTAAGTACCTCAAATAAATTATTTAAAAACAAATATTTGAAGGAATCGTTTGAAAAATTATCCGGGACGCATATCACTTTAATGATAATACATAAGATAGAAAATAGGTCCCTGATACACTTTAAACTTTAAAGGCTAGTAAAAATTTAACCATTGAAGATAATGAATTTATATCAAGATATTTTTAAAGGATAATTTTTAGGGCTTTCCAACGGTATAATATAAGACTACAGCACTGTAACGTATCGAACATTAAATTTACTCCAATTATCTCTTCTCAGTGATTTAACGATGATACATTTTTACCAAATTAAGTATAGACCTCAAACAAAATGCATTCTTAACACAATTTGATGGGCTTTTTCTGTTATGTACTGTAAAACTCTCCACTTTAAAGTGCTGAGCAATGATCAATTTTGTCTCATCTATGAAACTCTTTTTATGAAAACTTCACAATATTAATCCCGTTTGGTTCAAAAATGATAGCTAGGCAAACTTCATATAATTAACCCTAAATACATGTTCCAAGCAACGATAAAAGAAAACTGTTTGCAAGTTCTTGACCATTGCTTAACCCTGCATGTATTATTATCTATTAATCTAGTTCTACTAACGCAGTGATACCCTCCAAAATGAGTTATATTTATTAAAGCAATATTAAAGTAAGTTCCAGCATATCAACGACCTATTCAGCCGTTGATATAAACTATGCGATCAATACACTTAGGTGAACTTGAAAACTATCGTCTCCACTATCCTTAAACAGCTACAGCAGTTCTCTTACACCTTTCCACCACGTCTGACTATCCGTTTTAATTATTCTAAAATGTATTACTTACGAGAATATGTTAGTGTTAACATTTACTTCGAGGGAGAGTTGTAAGCCATTTAGTAAATACCACCCTCAGTACATCTGATTTGTATTTTAACCCCGATCTCTCCGTCCACGACTGTCCAGTCTATCGAGAGTGTGACGATTTGGACTATGGGCCACCGTAGTAGGTCTCGTTTCTATTGTTTTTTAAACGCACTTTAATTCTTGGATCACGATCAACTTAACGTTCATGTGACAAAATGAGACACAAAAGCAATATACAAACAACAAATTTTGACTGTTCGAAAAAAAAAAATTCTTATCCAAACAGTTAGGGCTGATTAGGCTGTAAGCCTTTTGGCGCTACACAATAAGGTGTAAGAATAGTCCATTCTATTTTAGTGTTCAAGAGACGAGTACAAACAAACTATCGGAAATATCTGCATACAAATGAGGTAAAAAATACCTGTTTTGACGTAGCTTACAGCATGATTGACTGATATTAACATGTGGTGCACTTTACTAAATAGACTTCACGTCACTTAACCTTCGCGTGAACGCTCAAGTTCTGCTCCTGACTTCAGGATCACAATTAACTTAACGTTTAAGTAACTTGACGCTTACTTAAGATTCATTTAACGTTCACTTAAAGTAAAGAAACTATTGTGTGATCAGGATTTATATGACTTAACGTAACACCTCGAGCAATACACAGACAATGAATATTGACTCTTTGAAAACGAATTAATCACTAAAATGAAACCCAATCATTTAGGGCTGATTATGTTCCAAGTACTTGCAATATATGCTTACTGGATATAAAAAATAAAGTGTAACAAGAGGAGACAACGTCATAGAGCTCGTGAAACGTGGGAAAAAACGTACAGAATCATTCGTCTGCAGATATCATAAGCTAATAAATGAATTACTAAAATTAATAGCCCTGTTGACGTCAATCACAACATGAATGGTAGCTAGAACACGTGGTACCTTCAATTGTAGTCCCGTGGACAACTCTTAAGTTAAGTGAACGTTAAGTTAACTGCATTATGATGCCTTACATTTAAAACACAAGAAGAACACTTACGTTACGTTACGTGACGTGAACATTAAGTGAACGTTAATTTGATCAAGATCTTGGCATGAACAACTCTTACGTTAGGTGAACGTGAAGTGCATAGTGATGGCTTTCATTTAAAAATATGAGGAGAATCCTTACGTTTCGTTATGTGAGAGTTAAGTTGATTTGTTTTCCGGGCATAATTGTGAAGGTTGTTACAACTTTGATCGAAGTTATAAAATAGCTCCGAGCTACTAAAATACTCATCTAGTCTCACACCACTTGACTACTTTTATTTGGCCTAGCCGAGATTAAAACCAATATCTCACAAATCATTTTCAAAGTCTTGACAATCTGTATAAAGACTAACTAATTTTTATACATTTTTAGTAAATTCAACACAAGGATTACTGACTAGTTAACTTAACCTAAGTGGTAGGTAGATAAATGTGTTATCAAACTAAATTGTACAATAATTAACGGGGAAAGATTATTTAGTTCCACTTTTAATACACAGCCTGTTGGAATTCAAAGGTGTGAAAATCGTAGCCTCCAAGGTAAGAATCCGGAATAAGATCCACCGCATCCATCCAAACGTCCAGTACCTCAGTGGTGTAGTTGAAGTTGATATTTTACCGGCATAAAATAACAAGAAGATTAAATTTTTAAATAATTATATAGTCGATAAGTTTATTTTATTTACGATCTCTATAACCTCGTTTTAGGCGTAGCTCTAAAATCAAACCCTATTTGTTTGAATATAAGTTAAATATATTTTAAATCAAAACAAAATATAACTAATATTTTTTTATTTATGTATTTTTTATTTAGGATCTACTAAAAAAAAAAATTGGGTCTTGTGTGCATTACTTATTGATAGGACAAGAACACAATATTGTCCTTTCTGTGAGAAAAATCTCAAAATACCCTTAAAAATTATTTTTTTTATCACAACAGGATTGACTTCTTCAGTGACTAGGAGTTTGTTTGAACAAATCTTTGTGTTTGTGATAGGAGGGAGGGATATCGCTCTGTTTACAGAAGCTCGTTTCTCTCTTAACCCCCTTCTTTCTTACCTCTGATAAACCTTTGTTTATTAAAAGAGAGGAAAACGTATGTAGTGTTCAAAGAAAGATACACAGTCATTTATCATTCCTTTTAGTATTAGATTTCTAGTAATTAAAAAAATGTGAAAGCCATTTATATGATTGTAAATTATACGGTTGTTAAAATATATATTAGATGTAGCATCAATAGATGCATTTATGTATATTAAAGTCTGAACTATAAAGCACGTTTTACTATATTAATGTGGGTAAAAGTTTACAAATATGGACAAATCTAAAATTCAACTGTGGTAACATTTATTTTTTTAAATTGAATTATATATTATATAAAATTCTAAAGTTTTTAGCTACTACAATGGATATAAACGTTACTAACGACCTTACCTAAGGATTGAGTTGGAGTTGGAATGGTGTCCTGGATGAAATGCACCTTCATTAGCGAACAATACCGATGAATCTAACCTCCACCTTCAGGTCACCAGAAATCTTGTCTACTTGGAACTTAACTTCTTAGACTTTGTAAGGAGCCCTGCTAAACTTTTTTTTTCCAGCATGTCTTAATAGTTTCTCGGGATATGCACATACATTAATTACGCTAATGAAGTGTGTGTGTGAGAAAGGTAGAATCTTAGAGAAAGTGTACCTGCACATTAGTGGAGAGGAAGTGGTAAAACAATTAAGGTAAGCCCAGCATCAGTACGCCTGACCAGGATTCGAACCCTGATATCCCTGTCACTGGCAATCAAGTCTATCACAAGAATGATGTGTTATACCAGGTGTCGCCAAACGGTCAATCGTGAGTTAGCGGTTTTTTACAATGGCATTTTCTGTACTTCACTCGAGAAATTTATTTTGCTCTCTCCAAAGTGACTTTTAGTTGAAGAGTGTTGCCTCAAGTTTTGGATATGTGAGGCATCAGGCCTCAAAGGAAATTTTCCAGTAATTGTAATTGATAACTGCAATTGAAGAGGAGTGAAAATCTTCTCACCAACATTAAAAAAATAGTGTACCGGTACGAACATGAATAAAATTCTTCTATGTAGAATACCACTAAGCTAACAAAAGAAAATTAATTATGATTTTGTTTGGAAAAATTAATAAATATTGCAATTTTTAGCATTTAAAAAGTTTATTTTAGTATGAAATTTACTAACATATAAACATGTATTCCATAACAATTACGAAACAAGCCACAAAGCCCCCATCTGATTGATCAAATTTTTAATAGCAGAAGCTTCTCTAACGGTTACATAAATAACCAAAAAGTATTACGGCAAATTTTAAATATGGGTGGTTCACGAATCATTTGGGATTTTTAAAGTAGTTCCCATAATCAATGTGTTTGGTGACCCCTGCGTAAGAGTATGTGGCCAGTGAGGCCGGTTTTCATACATCCCATATTCAATGTTTGTGTTTTTCTCGAGCTGTTAAGTTACCTCACGTGAATCCTGATAGCACACATGGTTTATTTACGTCACGTGCTGTTGTCAAAGGGAAAAAAGAGGAAAACTACATTTTGATGCAATTTCTTGTTCAAGCGTAATCGTATGTCTAATCTCCTGCTTATTCAATCCTGTGCTGGGCTCTTGATTTAGGAATATGGAAGTTCACGAATTTGGGTCAGGGGAAGGGAGGGGTCACCAGTAAGAGGCAAAGTATAAGAATAGTAATAATCGGAGGACCTCATGAAATACCTTGTGTCTTCATGAAGTAGAGGACAGGAATCTCTTCAGTGACCGCATAGTCTAAGTTGCTACTCTCGCAGTAAACTAGACTGCTGATGACGTGGAGATTGAGGTTCGAATCTCGGTTGGGTGTACTCATGTGTTTTTTCAAAATGGTTTTCCACTCTCCCTACAAGAAAATTCGGGTACACTTCCTATAAATATAACCTTTCTCATCCCTAAAACCATTGGCGTAATTAGTAAACAAGAGTATAATCAGGACGGGTAGTAAGACGCGGTGTCGAAGGACACTTGCTTTATTCCTGTATTTGACAAAATAATTTACAAAAGTTTATTTGGCTTCAAGTCTTATCTCCCGTACAAGTTATCAGCTACTCAGACTAAAGACATAGGTTTAGGAGGGTATTTTTTAATTGGAAAAGGTGGCAAAATTGGCCTTGAGTAAGAATGGAAAAACCCTAGTGCGGCTAGTGGATTATAGCCTTAGCTACTCAGGCTTAACAGGACTGTACTAATAAACTTTTCCCTCCATTTCACTATACATTTGACCAACCACAAACACAATAGTGCCATACATTAACGGATTTTAAAAGATAAGGTTGATACTGAATGAAAAAAATATTTGCCAGTTTTTTTAAGCAGCGCACTTAATACCCATTCGAGCTATACGCTTTTGTACTAATTACGCCAACGGGTTTGGGATGAGGAAGGTTGAGTTTAGAGGAAGTGTACCCACATTTGAGTAAAGAGAGTGTGGTAAGCAACTTCTGAAAATACACCCGACTGGTATTGAACCACGATCTCCACGTCATCAGCAGTCTATTCTAAAGTTAGAATAGTGCCTTAGACCATGCAGCCACTGATATGGGTACTAGTACAGTCTGTCAATACTTTTTGGCATTGGCATGCCCCACAATACACTTTTGAGAAAAGCACAGGTTTTTTCATTTATATTTTTTTTTTTGTATTTTTTCAAAAAGTGAACTGGTAGTCTAGGGGTAAGGTATCGGACATCTTTGCTGGGGGTCCATGGTTCAAGCCTCGGTCCCGGCACAGATTTATCTGGTTTCCAAACTCTTCCGTCACCTCTGACAAGACGTTTATTAATCACAATTTGAGAATAGGTGGAATGCCTGGCCTCCACCGTGGTTCGGATTCCACGTTAAACTGTAGGTCCTCCACTTCATCTCACAATCACCCTACCATCACACATTAGCGTAAGTGCGTATAACCCGAACGGGTAGTAAGACGCGATGATGATAATAATAATAATAAAATAATAATATATTTTCATAATTATGATGCTGATATGGTAGGGAGGAGTAAGGTACATGAAACGTAATTGCACTCATATTTGCGTGGAAAGAGAGTTTGAAACCATTTAAAACAAGCCACCCCCAATACACCAGCGTGGGATTTGAGCATTGACCTCCTTTACATCGGGAAACAACAGTTAGAATCATAATTTAGAGCACCCACTCCCCCCCGGAATCCTAACGGGGAATATCTCTCAAGTTTGACTGTGTAAGGATCACTATATCGACAATCATTTTCGAAATTGAGTTTATGTCTTCCCATGATATTAGCAGAGGTCCCTAATTATTTGTACAACAAACACAACATGAAGACACCAGAATGTGTCTGTAACTCAGTGCAAGGTAAAAAGTCAAATTTCAAAATAGACTAACTTTATTTTTCGGTGAATTTCTCTTTCTGCCCAAAATACAAGTTCCTGTGACTAAAAGCTCATTAAGGTAATATGGAGGAGTAGTATACCTCCATTCATATACAAGTAAGACCTTAAGTATTTTAACAATAGTAGAGCAGTTTTCCCTATTATAAAGATTTTAAAATTCTTAGTTGTGTTGTGTTTTTTTTTATTGTATTCGAAAAGGAAGAGATTTAGAAAATAGCTTGTTGAATAACAATCTGTTATGGTGTTAGTAAAAAAATTAATTACCAATAACGGAATATATACATAGATCTACCTATTAATAATATCACTATAGCTATAATTTTAATTATGTAATAATCTATTAAAAGTAATAAAATATATACATAATCTATGTATACAATCATATTGATATAATTATAATATTGCTAAATATAAAATACATATATAGATCTATGTTTACTCTATTTTAATAATATTAATATAAAGATAATATTAGATAATCTATAATAATGTAAAATACACATATACAAATGTATGACCGCCTATGTAGTCTAGTAGTCAGATTTCCTGGCTATAGATCCAGAGGTCCCGGGTTTGAACCTCAGTGTTTCTAACAATTTATCTGTGTTCTTGATTGGGGTCAAATTCAGCCTAGTGAGGAGAAAATGAGGAGCCACTTGGGTAAAGACGTAGCAGCTCCGGCTTAGAAAACTGAGACTAATGGTTGGAAGTCTTGTTGTTCTGACCACATGCTAACATCTATCTGCAAATGTTGGTACTATCATCCGCTAATGGCAGTGGCTGCTCGGTTGGTGTAGCTTAAATGGTGGCTCACCCAATGGAGATTTTATAGTATATATTCGATTGTTATAAATTTAGCAGCGTATAAACCGAAGGGTAGTAAGACGCGGTGCTAAATAAAAAATAATAATAATATAAATTTATCGTGATAATTTTTGAGTAGTGATCTATAATACCTGGTGATTCAACAAGATATTCTCTAAATCTCTTCCTTCTTAAATATTATGCGTTCCTTATTCGATATTTAATATAATGTTTTTTAAAAGGGTACATCATTTGGTGAATCTATTTGTAAAGTCCAGTGCTGATTTAACACATGCTTATAGATTTCCCGTCAAGTAGCCTGATTAAACTCTAAATAAATTTTCATATTTTTGTGCCTCCAGTTCCGTTTTGGAGCTGTTTATAACACGAGGTTAAATTAATAATTATGCTCTCTTCCAAATAGGGCCTAATTTTCCATGAGGCACAAAATCAGTCAATTTTGTTTTTATTAGGCTACTTTACTATTTAGTAATTAAATTATTCCTCTGCATTTATTACCAGTCCGGGATGTTTCAATATCTAGACAAGTAGGTTAAGAATGAGAAAGGAAGAATTTTGAGGATAAAAATATTTTTAATCGGAGAAGGAATAGTGGGAAACCATTAATTGGAAACTAACTCATTGTCAGAGTTTAGAGTATCCATTAATTAGAAATACAGTAAATTCCCGAATATCCAAGGCACGATCATCCAAGGTCCGGATTATCTAAGATTTCGTACAATCTGATGTTCCATATTAGGAGAATGCTAGTTAGCACAATATTTATATTTGTAAGAACTGTCTGAAAAATGATCTGCATTAGACTGGTTCAGTGGCCTAGCGTGAGTAGCGGAGGAAGTCATCGTGTGTTTCATTGTTTACACATAGTATTGTAACGTAAATATTATTGTCCGCAGCTTGAGCTAGTCGAATAGTTGCCTGGCACTGAGCTTTAACCTTGCAATCTATTTATTTTTCGTGATATTTTTACTTTATCATACTCCTCGAGTATAGAAATTATTGGGCTTGTCAAAAAAATCTAGCTCATGATTTTGATAGATTTCAACGTTTCATGACTCCCTGAACTCGTTTATTTCTCATATATTTGTCTGTTACTGGGAATAGAGCCGAAACAATATTACTGATAGGTCGAGGACTTGGTATTTGGGATTTTAATAAAGTTCCCTAGGGTATTTAGTGGAATTATCTATTCAAACTTAAAAAAAAATTTAAAGGTAGTTCATTTAAGGTGGAGATATTTGGGAACACCAGAAAAGGTAAGTATACTTGCAGTTTTTATAGCAAACCTTTTTGTTCAAAATAAATAAAATATTGCCTCAATACTAACATAGATTTTATTCACACGGTGATCTATAAAGTTATTGAATATTTGTCAAGAATGTCCTAGAATTTCATGAAAACTTTATCTCTTCATTTAATTTTTTTATATAATGCCACTATGCACATGACATATATATTAGATTTTATGTATCCCCATAAAAGTCTTTGCATACTCCACTGCCCTAGTTTAGAGGTAGCCCAGAAGCTTTGAATTTGAAATTAGTTTGCTCATTTATATTAATTTTTAATTTTGGTACCCGCCTCGGTGGCGTAGTTGGCTAACGCGCTATTCGTGTTGAGCTCGACCACCGAGGACGGGGAGATCGAGGTTCGAATCTCGGTCGGGTGAACTGGGGATGGTTTTTCCTAAATGGTTTTCCACTCTCCCTCCTCGCAAATGCGGGTTCACTTCCTCTAAATTCAACCCTCCTAATTCCTAATCCATTAGCGTAATTAGTACTTAAGCGTATAACCCGAACGGGTAGTAAGACGTGGTGCTAAATATTATTATTATTATTATTATTATTATTATTATTATTTAATTTTGTTTATTTTAAATTTGTTCAATATTTTTGATGGAATAATAGCTCACTTGCTTACTAGGCTCCATTTTAATATCATGGCTGCCCTACAATAAATATCTGAGGTGCACCAAATTCCTCCAAAACTTATAATTTCACTCCAAATTAAAAAAAAAGTTTCTTAACATTTCTTTAAAAAAATCATTGTAGGCCTTCGTTGGTTATTATCTTAAGGTCAAGAGTAAAATGAGGTATAAATTATTAACAGAACAAATTATTTACTAAACCCATTTCATTTTGATAGAAACATATCAGAAAAATAGGAAGACATTAAAAACATATAATTTACCTAGGTAGCATATTCTTTCTCTGCCTTGAATGAAGGCATTTTCTTGCGAGATAAAAGACTCCCGTGATTCTTCCCCTCATTTAACTTCAGAAGCTTCTATCACCAGCTTGATGCAGCGTTCCATTACTTGGGTGTGGCATGGGAAGCTTGGAATATCTTCTCCTGATTCGTAACCACTTTCAACTATTTATTCAAGTTGATAAATAGACAAATTTGAGGTCAGAGATGGCTCAATAATTTCCCTTTTTTACTAATCTATTAGGTTTATGTAGTCTGTAGACTTAGAATTGATAGCAAGAATGAATAAAGAACACATTATTGAATACTCCTGTGGACTTCTTTCTGTCGGAATGCGTAGTAGCCTAGTTCTTTAATCACCCTTATTTAATCAACTAGCATGCATAGTAAGATACTTTCATTATTACTAAAATAATCATTCCTTTGTATGACAGGATTGATTACTTTTTTTCAAATCGTCACTAAGGTAACGACTTTGTCCAATCATTGCTAATAGATGTCTAGCTCCCTTTGTGCACAAAGGTTTCTTCTTGATGGTAAACCACATAGGCCTATATACTAGAACCAGGAAAGTGGATAGTGTTATTAAGGTGTTGGTTGAAGTTTCCGTGGGAATGTATAAATGCAAAATCCTGTCGCCAATTGTAAGCCCTCTTGAGTGTGACGTGTGGCCAGGGTGCATGTTTACTAAATTCTGGGAACATTATATAGTCACAATAATTGTCATTGTGCCTAACAGATATTTTTGTTCTGAACTAAGGTCAGGTTTATGATCTACTACATGCAATGCTGTTTCTATTATCTCAAAATAACCACAGGGAGATTTTTTCAGCAGTGCGACTGTTTCCTAATTTGGCCTGAAAACCCCTTGGAGACCTGTCATTTCATCATCTAAGTGCAATCATAAATGCAGCAAAGGAAGTTCATTTACATGGAGCTGGCAGGTGAACATTGTAAGGGTTTCCTCATATCTAGTTCTAAAATACGTATTAAGCCCTCTTTGGCCCTGTACTGACAGCGGTGTCATCACAAACCATAGCACATAGTTAAGACAAATCAATAGTTTTTTTCATTTTAGCACTTCAGAAGATAGTTATAATATTTACAAATCGTCCTCAATTAAAGGTTACAGGACCGAGATATGTCCTGGTTCGGTTATAAGAGCATGTGTCTTTCCGAAACAAACTTTTTGTAAAACTTAAAGCCCATCTTTCTTTTGAGGTAGTGTTTTGTCCTTTCTGCCATCAAATTAGACTCCAACAAATCTTTCTGATTTGTCTGTGTCTTATGTGGTAGTGAATATCGGTAGCTCATTCACGCCAGATTTTGTAATGGTCCACAACACAACTTTTAATTTCTGAGCTAGGTATTACAACATCTTGGAGTACAGCAGATGCTATAGCTGTAGCTGGTCTATCAGAGACCCCAGTATGGTCAATGACTAGAGCTAAAGATGGAATATTTAGTCCCATTTGTTATGACGAAGATTCTGGCATGTCATTAGCCAGTGGCAGTGGTACTTCTTGTGCATGTGCATTTGACTGAGTTGGTATTTCGTTTTCAATCATCAGGTGGTAGGAAAAACCTGGTTCCAGTGAAACCTTCCTTATCTCTCTTCTTCCACTGGGGTAGTAGTATAAGGAGTCAACGGTTGCTGAAAACCTGGAGTCAGATGAGATCAAAGCATCTCTCCCACTTTTATCTTATTTTTCTTACTAACGCATTAATAACAAAAACAACAGATTATGTCAACAAAAATAATTCAGGGAACAGCTGACATATTTCAATGATTATTTGGCCCTAGTAAAATCTGTAAAGTAAAAGACAATTTTTTTTTTAATCAGACAATAATCTTGTCAACACGTTTTGGTCAAAGACGTCCAAAGTTAATACAAAAATGCATATGATGATAGTGTATGTCATAGTTTGATTTCATCTCAGTTAACCAAAAAAATTTTAAGCCATTTAATTTTGCAATTAGTGAGGGCATCCCTTTACGCGAGTTTTGAAGGGATGTTTTAGTAGGATATGACGAATATTGCTTTAAAATTAATTATTAGCTACTTTGCTTTACTTAGATTAACAAAAATTCTCAATTTTCACAAAAAAACACAACTTAAATTTCAAGTCTCTTAGGACACCTCTAAACATTAACTAAAATAAATGGTACGGCACACCGCACAGACTTTCTCTCTCTTTCTATAAACTCGTAAGATTTCTGAACGGAATAATGTACATTGTATCATCACCACTCCACATAAGAACACGCATAAAATAATATACAATGATATAGAATCAATGAGAAAAGAGGCGCATCTTTGTCCACCTAAGAACATTTCAAACAGTTTAATGTCTTCCACAAGGGTCAACACTTCGTATTAAAATTTCGATTTCTGGTTAAAATTTTAACATTTTAAAAGGTGTTGCAGATCTTCAAGTCATCGCATTGATATTTAATTATTCATTTATACATTTTGACTAATAAAAAATGTAAATATTGACTATTGAGTCTAAAATGGAGATAGATCATTGCTATGCAAACATTTCTCCTAAGAGATTTAAGGAAAAATAACATACTTTTTTTAGATACTTACTTATATTTAATTACTCTATGGCATTGGAGTATTATTGCGTTAAGACTTAAGTAGTATATGTTTACAACTAAAGCTCACAAAATTGTATTAATATATTTGCAAATATCTCAGAAACTGCTGATTTTATAAAAATATATGTCAAATAAAAGTTTTTTATTTCTAATAGTCCTACAATTTTGCAATGATAAGTTGTTTAGTTTCTCCAATAGTTGTGGAGATACGGAAATTAACGCTTCTGTAATGTACCCTAAAAATCATTTTCAAAGGAAAATGAAAATAGCCAGTTTATTTATAATCTTAAACAACGCCTAGATACGAATTTTAATCAAAATCGTTTAAGCATATTTTGAGAAAACCAAATTTTTCTCTTTTCGTCCTTTAGTAAACTACCCTTAATTTTAAGTTTTTATAGACACACAGAGAGACGGCATTGCAAAGACTATTTTTTAGGGTTCGGGGGGTCATGAGACATCGACATCCATCAACATTTCAGGTTAGTTTTTTTTTACGGTCGCAATACTTAAACTTTAATGTCCAAAAAGATAAAAAAAATTCATATAATTGCGTATATATTGAAAGTTATTGATTTTATAAAAATATGTTTCGAATAAAATATCTGTATTATAAATATATATACATATTTGTAATGCTAAGTAATTTCATATCTCAAATAGTTTCGGAGCTATTTAAAAAAATGTTAATTTACGCATCAGACCGGAGCCCTTAAAGCCATTTTGCCGAAATATTGAGGGTAGCCATTTTGTTTGGAATATTTATTAATGTTTATAAATGAAATTTAATCAAAATCGTTGGAGCCGATTTTGAGAAAATCGACTTTTTCTCTTTTTGCCATTCAGTAAACTACCCTTAATTTTAAGTTTTAATAGACACACAGACAGACGGCATTGCAAAGACTATTTTTTAGGGTTCGGGGGGTCATGAGACGTCGACATCCATCAACATTTCAGGTTAGTTTTTATTACGATCGCAATACTTAAGCTTTAATGCCCAAAAAGTTAAAAATATATATATAATTGCGTATATATTGAAAGTTATTGATTTTATAAAAATATGTTTCGAATAAAATATTTGTATTATAAATATATATACATATTTGTAATGCTAAGTAATTTCATATCTCAAATAGTTTCGGAGCTATTATAAAAAATGTTAATTTACGCATCAGACCGGAGCCCTTAAAACGATTTTGCCGAAATATTGAGAGTAGCCAGTTTGTTTGTAATATTTATTTATGTTCATAAATGAAATTTAATCAAAATCGTTAGAGCCGATTTTGAGAAAATCGACTTTTTCTCTTTTTGCCCTTCAGTAAACTACCCTTAATTTTAAGTTTTAATAGACACACAGACAGACGGTATTGAAAATACTATTTTTTAGGGTTGTGGGGGTCATGAGACGTCGACATCCATCAACATTTCAGGTTAGTTTTTCTTACGGTCGCAATACTTAAGCTTTAATGCCCAAAAAGTTAAAAATATATATATAATTGCGTATATATTGAAAGTTATTGATTTTATAAAAATATGTTTCGAATAAAATATTTGTATTATAAATATATATACATATTTGTAATGCTAAGTAATTTCATATCTCAAATAGTTTCGGAGCTATTATAAAAAATGTTAATTTACGCATCAGACCGGTGCCCTTAAAACGATTTTGCCGAAATATTGAGAGTATCCATTTTGTTTGGAATATTTATTTATGTTCATAAATGAAATTTAATCAAAATCGTTAGAGCCGATTTTGAGAAAATCGACTTTTTCTCTTTTTGCCCTTCAGTAAACTACCCTTAATTTTAGGGGTAGATATCCAATTCCAAAAACCCCTCGGGGCAACCCTATGAAAACCCTAGATATCAAGTTTCAGCTCAATCGGTAAAATAGTTTAGGCTCTAGTTGGAGGTACAGACAGACAGACAGACAGACAGACAGACGGAAATTCAAAAACCACTTTTTCGGATTCAGAAAGTCATGAAACGTCAAAATTCATCAAAATCTCGAGTTCGATTTTTTTGACGATCACAATACTTTCTCTACCTGTAAGATAGAGAGAAAGTAAAAAATATATAGTTTTAGTTTGTTCTTCATAAGTTACAGCTACCCTGCATCTTTCCCCAAATATTCCAATTTAATTACCAAAAGTTGTCATTTTCACTCCATCACATGTCCTATTCTCTATCTATAAATATCTATTTTCATCTATTTCAGGTATTTAACGTGCACTTTCTAAACCAATTGATTATATCAGCACACTACATATATAAATAAGAACTAAACCAAATATATGGAACATTTTGGTCAAGCTGTGTAGGCAATACTTTAAATGAAATATTTTACATTATTACATTTAACAGCTTTAAAACTCTTGACATTATAAAATACCCAAACATGGTGACAAACCGACTAAACAAATATTACTGTGTTGTGTGTGACCCCTTTCTAACCCTACACCCAAACCCCTTGCCATACCTCTCATTCCCCCTTTCCCAAGCCCCTAGCCAACGATGTTTCACTGAACCCATGTAGCGTGTTTAATAGTAGTCTTCTATGTCTGGGTGTTCTGGTGGGGTGGTTTGGAGGGTGTCAGTGGCGTGTTAGGAGCGAGTGGTAGGAGAGTGGACTCTCCGCTAAACACCAACTTTTAGTCACACCTTTATGCCATTTTGACAGAGAAGAAGAAAGAGGTAGCTAAGTTGATCAATAAAATATAATATCAAATAAATTAAAATCAATTTATTATTAAAAGTATTGTTAAAAACATTACTCCTGTTTTATATCCATCAAATCATATAAAGAATCAGTAATTAACATTAAAAGATAAAGGGATTTCATTCGAGATCCATTTTTGTTACTGTGTTCTGGTTTGGACTACATTAATATGTACTAATTATGCTAGTGAGTTTGATATAAGGAAGGTTGAATTAAGGGAAAGTGTACCCGTATTTACGTGGAGGGATAGTGGAAACCCATTCAGGAAAAACCACCCTCAGTACACCAGTCCGGTATTCGAACACGTGTCTCCCCGTTATCGACAGTCCAGTCTATTGAGAGAGTAACGCCCTAGACCATGTTACCGGTGAAGCAGTTTCCTTGAGATAGTGTGTGAAAGAAAAATGTGTTGTTTGAGTTCCAAGTTTTGGAGCAAAAATATCAATTTGAAAAAATATATAATAATACAAAGTAAACTTCTCCCCCCACTATTATTAGGTGGCAGAATAGGTTGAGCTATTTGTTGGTTCGTGGTTTTGAATAATATTCATTGGTTCATGAATGGCAAGTGTGATGTTTAAGCTACCATGCATATTTAAAATACTAAGATATAGGTCTTTTTATAATTTTATATATATATATATATTATATATATAGACATATATATGCTGCGGTTAGTGTGCAAAATCTGAATAATATCAAGATTAGCTGGGGGATTTGACCTGATCCGCATAATCTCGACATCATCAAAACTTCTATAACGTTAAATACTATTAATTTGTAAAATCAAGCACGTTTCAACACGGTTTATATTTTGGAACGTTATTTCTATCTGGGACCTGTAATTATTGTATCGTGGACGTGCACTAACATACGAAATGCCTCATTTTGATGTTTTCTTTTCCACTAACCTAACTTAAATTAAATAAACCTAGCTCACCTAACCTAGCCTCAACTATAGAATTTGACATAATTCAAGTGCGGTCGGATAATGTCCATATTATCTTGATACACTTCGAAAATTTATTCAATCACCTCACATTTAACATTATCCAAGTATTTTGGATAATATCAACAATATTATATAAAATTGACTTTATCTAAATTAGGATTTTACCCGTAACACACACACATATATAAATAATTAGATCAATTAGTTATAAATATGATTTATGCACAGGATTTTACTATTCAACTACTAGGTACAATTAGATACTTAATTTATTTCCAAATCTTTATTATGTCTTTGAATCTTAAATAGAATTCTGTGTCATCGGTGATCTGAATATTCAATGGTCCTTTAAATAGAATCCTGTAGAATAGCATATATTTAATTATCTTGGAATAATAAAATATTTTAAACATTATATGAATGGGATGGGTCGTAGTGCACTCTATTCAAATAAACACAAACAGCCTTGAAAACAATAGCAAATAATAGGTCAGATACAAACTCAGAAATCAACTTGTTACCACTTTATAAATAGGTGCCGGAATAGCCTATGTTGATTGCTACATGGGTTCGTGAGTAGCGCGTGTAATGTCTAAGCTTCCGCAAATCTTTAAAATATTAAGAGCTATATATTTAATTTTTTTAATTCACTATTATACCACTCACATTATCTAAACATTTTATTACAATCTAAAGTTTTTCTCAAATATTATTAATAAACGACTATTTTTACTTTAATTTAAAATCATTTCAAAATTTACGAAATAATATATCATTCATCATTACTAGGCCTACGTTAATATAAACTTCCGAAATGGAATTTGTTGTTAGCTTGAATTGCTTTTATTAAAAATTAAATCATTCTTAAAAGACACATTTAACAATCAATATTTGACAGATATACTTTGCCTCCATAAATAAATATTGTCACTGTGAAATTATAAATACAAGTATTATTGGTAAATATCTTAAAGTATATGATAAATAATAACCATAATTGTAATATCTTGTTTTTGTTAAATACGAGGTGAAACTAGGAGTATTTTATGTATGTAAACTATATTGTTACATTACTCTATTCTTTACTATATTAATATTATTGTTGATGTACCTGGGGACATATAAATCAATAACATATTATTATTTATGAAGGTAAACAAAATCAACCTTACCAATACAGATGAAATCAGAGTATAAAAAACCTATATTATTCGTTTATAAACTATTAGAATATTGCACGGCAAATCTCCTAAATAATAATAAGCATTTTCTTGTTCTAGTTTTCGCCTAGGAGTTTTGAAATTTTACGTGAGAGCAAACAAAACTATATAACCAAATTCATCTTAGTGTTTAATGGGCTATTAGTAAACTTTTGCATCTTGTTGACAATGACTTAACCACATGTCATATTTAAAATGGTTAAAAGCCAAAAAGAATAGATCTGGGAGATTAATTATAGGTCTATATATGGATACACATTGTCGATTGTTTTAACATTACCAAGGTATAATATTTTACAATGAACCATTTACATAGATGACCCTTTCAATAATATCAAATGTTGCTGAAATTAGTTTAGAACCTTTCGTCAACTCGAAAAAAAAAGTACAGAAAACTTATTATAAAGTGTATTTTTTTAAATATACTAGTATAAATTAGCTAAAGAATTTAATTTTTTCAAAAAACTCACTCACCTAATTTTATTTAAAGTAGACACTCGACATAGTAGATAACTTGAGATTCGAAATAACTGCTAAATTTTGAAGACGTTTACACAGTCTCCGATAATATATTGCTTTGGAATACTTTGACCTTTATCGACGATGGAGTAAGCTATTATTATTGGTTTCTATTCATCTTCTATGTGGGTGTTCTGATGAATGTCTATTGTTCTACGAGTATGATGGGAAGATTAAGTTACAGATAAAATGACCCGCCATGAAAATTATGGTGCTATTTTGACCCGAACTTCAATTCTTTTTAAAGTAAATTTCATATTCACGAAGTTATTTCACTTGTGAAATATTATCGGCACTTTTAATTATTTACAAGGGAAATCTTTCTCCGCAGGTGTTAATTTATATGTTGGTATTCATGCCAACATTCAAATGTTTCATAGAGTTGAGAAATGTAGGTGAATTAATTACCTTGGAGTTAAAGGATTTTATAATAATATTTTCTCAAATTTGACTATGTTGATGTGGAAAGTAGAGACTATAAACAGATACATGAAATTGATTTTTATAAATATTATAAAAGGGATTGATTTTAAACCTATTTTAGTATAGTTTATAATATAAATCATTGTAGAGGGGTGTAAACACAAAAGAATATCAAGGATAAGATGTTTCATGGCCACGATCTTGAGCAAACATTGTATTAGTATGTGAGTGTGTATGTTTAGTCACGATTCGCTAGAGGCCACCCAGTGTGAGAGATCCGACCCCCACTCCCCTCATCACAGTCCAGTTTTCTAACTTCTACTGGTACAGAATATGACGTCATCAAACATTTACGTGTGTATGTGATCATGATGTTCAGGGCTTCTGGTTATCAGAAAATATCCTCTACTTCCACTCCTTAATTGCAGTAGGTAGGTTGAATAATGATAAGATGCTTGCTGTGTGAAGGTTTTGTGTGAAACGGAAAAATATATAATTAAGAGCAGGTGCTGGTTGTGTGAAAGTTTTATGTGAATAAGTTGTAGATCAAATGAAGATAAGGTGCTTGTTGTGTGAGGGTTTTAAGTGAAGGAATGTAGATCTAATAAATATCAAGTGCTACTTGTGTGAAGTTTTTATGTGAATAAGATGTAGTTTGGATGAAGATAAGTTGCTGGTTGTGTGAAGGGTTTATGTGAGTATGATATAATTTGGATGAAGATAAGGTGCCAGTTGTGTGAGGGTTTTATGTGAAGAGGATGTATATCGAATTAAGATCAGGTGCTGGTTTTTCGAAGGTGTGGGAGTAGTATGTTGGTCTGGTTATGATCTGTCACAGAACGGGTGAGTGTTGTGTTTTCTTGTTGAGTACAGGTGCTCTCTTAGTCGGGTACATAGGCTTAGGAGAAAAATTTATCTTTCATGTCTGTTAGTGGTTGTGTTATGTGAGTTATAGAGAGTTTGTTATTGTTGTACTGGTCATGTGTGAGCTAGACTAACTTACTGTGAAAAAATATCTCCACATATTTCAGGGGATGCTGCTGCAATTCTTCATTGCACTATATATTTTATCATTTGATGAACTTATGTTCATCAGAGTGGTAAAATAAAAAATTAGTTTTAATAAATTTTGTGTATTAATATATTTGAAAAATGACACTAAGGACACTGTTTTAAAACAACTACAAGTCTATAATTTACAAGTTACAATTAAAGATTTTGCCACTTTAAAGATAAAAAGTTTCATAAATAATGTAGTATGACTTGTAAATTTAGGTTCACTTGTAGAAAATAATTAAAAGTCGCTGTTATATCCACAAGCGAACATTAATACATCCAATTTAGTCCCCATTGATACAGCAATCAAGAGTACATAAACAATTCTCTAATGATTTTGTGACAGTTGTAGTTAAATACTAAAATATTCGTTAGTTAAAAGATTAAGGAATACTAATACATTTTTTTGAGCTTCTTAAACTATAGATAGTACATTTAAAATAATATTATAGAATACGTACTTTACATTATGTTAATTTTCTATTTAGTTAGGCTCAACATTTTTATGGGAGACTGAGAGATTTAACTTTTCCTAATAATGACCTATATTTGGTAATAATTTCTCAATAGTCAATGAACTCATGCGAGACTGTTATCACGAGGCTCTCTCTTAATTTCAATAATCACCTTGTCTCCTCACCTCAATAATCACCTTGTCTCCTCACCTCAATAATCACCTTGTCTCCTCACCTCAATAATCACCTTGTCTCACAACCTCAATAATCACCTTGTCTCCTCACCTCAATAATCACCTTGTCTCCTAACCTCAATAATCACCTTGTCTCTTAACCTCAATAAGCACCTTGTATCCTAACCTCTATAATCACATCTACTCAATAATCACTTTGTCTCCTCACCTCAATAATCACCTTGTACCTTAACCTCAATAATCAACTTTACCTCAACAATCACGTTGTCTCCTCACCTCAATAATCACCTTGTACCTTAACCTCAATAATCAACTTTACCTCAACAATCACGTTGTCTCCTCACCTCAAAAATCACCTTGTACCTTAACCTCAATAATCAACTTTACCTCAACAATCACGTTGTCTCCTCACCTCAATAATCACCTTGTACCTTAACCTCAATAATCAACTTTACCTCAACAATCACGTTGTCTCCTCACCTCAAAAATCACCTTGTACCTTAACCTCAATAATCAACTTTTCCTCAAAATCACGTTGTCTCCTAACCTCAATAATCACCTTGTCTCCTAACCTCAATAATCACCTTGTCTCCTCACCTCAATAATCACCTTGTCTCCTAACCTCAATAATCACCTTGTCTCCTCACCTCAATAATCACCTTGTCTCCTAACCTCAATAATCACCTTGTCTCACAACCTCAATAATCAACTTGTCTCTTAACCTCAATAACCACCTTGTCTCCTAATCTCAGTAATAACCTGCCTACACACTCATCAAATGTCTATAAACAAAATATACATGTTAGTTTAAATGTTTATACTGAAGCTATATTCACTTGTATACTGGACTAATAATTATGTACCAATACCCTCTTACCTATGTGCTGAGACTTATAGAAAATACTCCTTGATTTACAAGTGCTTGTAAGCTACAAGTAGCTTTATGAATCCAAGCTTTCTTGTAAAATAATTGTGGATTGTAAAATTTCAATTGTGGCTACAGGTGTTTATTTGTAACTTTATGAAATATAATTTTCTCATTTATTTCAAGCTACAAGTGATTCTCTCGTAAATTGTAAGCCTGTATTTTTATGAAACAGGCCCTGGTAGCATAATCAAACCCAGGACCCTTGGCTTAGCGTGCAATGCTATAACACAGAGCTATTCAGGAATCATCTCGTGCTCAGGGCTACTCTTAACTCATAGCTTAAGGCATAGTCTGTGATGGACGTGTGGAAATCATCGACTTAAATAAACTATTATTGATACCACAGCCATTGGCGGATCAGGAACCGCCTTTATGCTGCAGTTAGTACAATGGCATTGTATCGTACATAAAAACCTATTCATCTTCGCGGCACTTTCATTTAATCGGCCATGACACTAATTAACCTTAAAGCTAGTCAAATGGTGTATCTGAAACTTTTAAGAAAATAATTAAAGAATACTTAAGTGGTTTGGATGATAGCGCAAGTTAGGTTCTGTATTTTTACTAACATAAAATTGTCAAAATAATTAAATATTCCTTCAATAGATAATTTAGGTTAAATCATCTTAACATTATTAATCTCAACAGTTCTTGAGTATTTTTGTCAGGGGCATCAAGGAATTTGAACAGAACTTTTCTCTGCATTTATAAAGTTTATGTTCAGACAAGGAATTTGACAGAACTTTCTCTTCATTTATAAGTTTATGTTCATGACAAATATTCAAGAAAAATTAAGATTACACTGTGTAGAAAACTAAGCTCAATCTTCCCGTCTTCGGCAGTCTAGTATATTGTTAGAGCCTTATACCATGTGGCCACTGATTCGGGTAATCGTATCAACTAATCAATACTCTATTTATTTTGCTCAAATTGTATTTTTTATTAGAACAGTGAAAGTACTGTTCTTAATCCGTATCCCTTTACAGCCCTGCTAAGGAGTTTCTGACTCTTTTGCACAAATAAAGACCTACATTCTGTCAATAATACGTATCGGTTGAATGTCACAAAGCCACGTGTTTGAATCATGGGTGTGTAATCTAATCCATGCGGTTTGTGTAGTAGATACAATTACGAGGAAAACATCTGCGCCTATTTCACCCAGACAAAGAAATTTTTGATGGTGATAAAGGCTTAGGAATTTAAAAGTTGTAGGTATTGTCAAATATTTTATTAGTTATTTTACTAAAATTATATTAATTATAGCACCAGTATAGGTCAATACGTTAATTGGAAAAGGAAAGGCTGCCGAAATCTTTTCCGGTAGTTAAATCTGTTAGAAATAAATGATAAATTATATAAGATTAAATAAATGTAGGCACTGTGTGGTAATTTTTTTTTACTGTATTATAAAAATTGGTTTTTTGTTTGTTTTTTATCACTCCATCCTATTACCTGTTCAGGTTATAATAGTATAAAATGACGTGGCTAATATAAAAAAAACTGTAGACAATGTAGTTTATCCAACGTGTATTACTGCCAGTACCCAGCTGCACGCATTTTAACTACGTTTATTAAGGTAAGAATGAAGAAGGTAAAGAGTTACAAGGAAATATATTCACATTGGCGTGGAGGGAGAGTGGAAAACCATTTAGGAAAAATCACCTTCAGTTCACCCAAATGGTATTAAAACCTCAATATCTCCACCATAGGCCGTACAGTATTTCTAGCTAGAGTAACGCCTTAGGGGGCGGCCAGACTGAGCGAGCGAGCGACTAAAATATAAAATAGAACACGTTGGTTGTAATGAGAGGTGGCCAGACTGGAGTGCGAGCGCTTGAAAGATAGAACTGATTTTATTTTTTAAGCGCGCGCTTGACCCGGTACAGTCTAGTTTACAGGCGCTAGGCAATATTATTGTATGTTGGTTCATTGAGTGCTAGGAAAACTTATCATATTGACATTTTTATCACTATCGATAGGGCTTAGCAAACTTGCTACTAACGGCCTAATTTAATTGGTAAGATCATAAACCATACCTATATATATATGTAAAACTGATATGGTAAAATACTTCAATATTATCAAAGTAGGCCTTTACAAATAAGAATCACCATTAGCGTGGAGAGAGGATGAGTAAACCACAACAATAAATCACTTGTTAAAAACCACCCTCAGTTCACTGAGCCAAGATTACGAGCTTCCTCGTCAACAACTATCGAGAGCTATCTGCTAATCACGCGCTCGCTTGCTCACACGCTCACCAGTCTGGCCACCCAGTCGCTTGCGCGCTCGCTCGCTCGTACGCTTGTCAGTCTGGCCGAACCCTAAGACTAGCCGTGTTAAAAATTGAAATTAATCAGTAAATTCAATACTGTCACCATCTTTACTAAAAATTAACTAAAATTAAAAAGCATTATTATTATTACAAAAAGAATAGGCTTATACCATAACATTTTAAGAGATAATCTCTAATTTTTACCAAAGATTTGATATTCTATTTTGCATCAATTGTGTTGATGTTATATCTTAAATCTTGTGTTGAATTCACTTTCATAATTGATGACAAATGCGTATCTGTTTTGTCCGTGTATACACGAAGAGAACGAGGGCGAACGATAAGTAGCGAACGGATTCGTTCGCTTAATGTGTACGTAAAAACGAACACCACCGAACGCATTCGTTCGCCTTCGCCAAGGTTCTCTCACGGGTCGGTACATCAAAGGATGTTCGCTAGCAGGCTTATGATAGTGTGTGCGCAGCAGGGAACATCGACAGCAAGCCAAATAGAATATCTTTTTATGTGTGGCTATGGAGTGTAGTAATACTCTTGTATTAAAACTAAATTTGTTTTGCAATTTTGAGGCCAATAAGATTCAATAAATATTATAATCAGAGGAGTTTATTTTGCAGAAATTTTTAATGAGTATATTCCATCTGAATCTAAATTCATGCATTAAATCTGTCCCACTACATCTTTCTCTACTTTTAAATAGGGTCATCCACCAACACAGTATTATTTTTCTTCTCCTATACTGAAGAGTTTCTTCACTGATTATTATATATGATGGATGCACTAGCTATTGTAATTAAATTTTCATCAGACATAATGTAAAATAGAGCAACGCCAAGGCTTCAAATAAACAATCATCAAAATTGAGCGAACATCCGTGTAAACATTTTGTTCAATTAATGTGGATGGCAAGGAGAATTTTGAACCAAACGCCGAACAAATTCGAGTGAGTGCATTTGCTACCCTTCATTCGATCTCGTTTGCCTTGTGTACACGCGGCTTAAGCCATATGAGAAAACAACTATTCACATAACTATATGCTGCCAGACATAGCACATATAATTTGATAAGAAAATTTAAAAATATTTTCAAATTGATTTCTCGTGAGTAAGGAGTAAAATTGGATACACCAATCTCCATTGATAAATTTCTCCAACTAATAACAACCGACTTCCAAATGTCATAATCTTGCATGGATCTCTACAATGTTTATAGTAAGACAATGGTGTTTTGTGTAGTGTTACAATGGTAGGCAGAGTTTGTTTAATCTGTTCTTGTGATATGTTCTCGCCCACCTGCTCCCCATTAGACCAATCACACGTATGTTCTGCCCTGTATGCCTCACACAGGATACCTGATCAAAGATTGTTCTACTCAGTGGTGGGTGAGAAAAATTATTTACAGAGACAGTTTAGACAAAATCTGCCTATAATGGCAACACTTCACGACACGCTAATATAGTAAGATGAATCGAGCCGCATTTCAAGTTGTCAAAGCGGGGATTTCATGACGCGTCCCCGACCGCCCGTTCCCGTTCCTGTTCCCGATCTCCCTGTCACTGTTCTCCCCTCTCCTCGGCAGAGCGTTGTATTTTCACGACCAGATCTACTGCTCAGTTCGTTGCACTTAAAGTTTCAAAATGGCTCCGTATTTATCAAAGCAGGTAGTTGTTGGTGTTGCATTAACTGCATTGGCTTGGGAAGTGTCCCACAACAGTTTGTATGATTTATACATTTCTATTATTTCCGTCAACACGTCTTTTTAAATTTGCTCTGCAGATTCCATCAGATAAAATTGAAAATACAAACAAAAAAACAGGAGGTGCGAACACGTGTTGTTATCCCTGAGAATCAATTTAGATCTACACTAGGGACAGAGCGATCCGCCTGGTGGAGCATTTCATGTCCCGTTCACCAGGAGAAGCGGTCTACCCCCACCCTTCCTCTCTAAATCGTTTGGAGATCTCTCCCGACCTCCCTGCCTGGTCGCCTCCCCAAAACGTGATCAGGAGCACACATTTCACCATCGGATTTCAGGGCCGACGGCGATCGGGCCCGATTTAGAGTCCCTAAATCGGGTCGTGAAATCCCCGCTTAAATCGGAAGGTCCGTGGGCCACACAGTATCATGGATAGGGCCACATGCGCCCCGGGGGACGTAAATATGACAAACCTGACTCAGACCATTCAATCAGTGAAGCAGCTATCGTCATAGGGAGTAGTAGAATCTCAGTAGGGGTTGAGCACATTTTGAAATAAAATTACTCAACGCTCATTTCCATGGCAGAGGCCAGTTATACGTCTTGAAGAATGTGAAAAGGAGAATAATAATAAATAGTAAAGAACTAAAACCTGAAATACTCTGAATATTTGAATAAGAAATCTTACTTTTGGCCAAATAGATAAAGAGGCTTCCTAAACATCAAGGAAACTATTATCAACTCAAGAAGGACTGGACATTCAGTAATGAAAAGTTACATGGATTAAATAATGTCAAGAAAATCTATTTTTATGAAAGGACATATTTTTTATCAGTTGAGAAATATGCCTATCTAGTGTCCAATGCTTGTTGGTTATTAGTGGTCGTAACTAATTGTGACATAACTCTTATCATTAAGTTGACAAAAGCAATACTTTTTGTTTATAATCCAAATATTATTATTAACTATAATTCCAATTGCTCACTCTAATGCTCCTTGTGATTATTTTATAATATTATCATTTGACAAAAATCACAAGAAAAAATAGCATTACGAAAAATTCAATCCAAAGTATTTTTGAGAATGTTGCATTTCAAAGAAATACACTATCATTAATCTTAAGTTGTAAATTGAAACCACATGATTCTTTAAAAACCATCTCCATAACACCCATTCTGGAGTTGATCCTAGGTCTCACATGTCAAAGTCAAGCACGCTAGCGCACACCTAACTCTTCGTCAGTCGTTTTGTTATTCAACACAATATGAATGTAATGGTACCAAAAAAAAAAAAACACCCCCGTGAACAATGAGAGATGTGACATTGTGTCACACGCGTCCTCTTCCGGCGGCGCTGCGAAGCTCTTTAGGAACCAACTCTAAAAGTGACTCGGCATAATGGCACGTCAAAACGGCCTCTCGTCCGAATGCGCGTGACGCTGTAAGTACACCGCCATTTTTGCTCTCACATAGACAGCCGTGGCTGGCTTCAGACGAGAACAGCCTAAGTTCAAACCAGCGCAGCGAATCGTTCTCTTGCTCCAGTATCAACAGGACTAGTTAGTCGCATCGGCAGGTATGCAGGTTGTTTTTATGGTTTATCTATACCCTTATTTTGGTAGAAAGAACAGTATCTGGTAGGTACTTAAGTTACTAGAACAATTTTAATACATCCATACATCAAGTCATGCTATCTGCAGCTGTCACTTTTGATAGATATTATCAATACCCATAAAATAACACAAATAATATAGTAAAATGTTATTAATGTTAGCAGCAATGAAACATGTTTGAATTTTATTAACTATTCTTTCAACCAAAATCAGGATATGGTGTGGTTCAACTTGGATGGGAAGGTCAGGACTCAAATTCTGGCTGGGTGTACTCAGGGTGATTTTTCCCAAATGGTTTACCACTCTTCCTCCATGAAAATGTAAGTACACTACGTCAAAAAGCCTTCCTCACCCCTAACACAATAAAGTAATGTGGGAGGTCTGGATGGGTATAGAGACGTGGTGGGGAAAATATCAAACATATTATGATCATTCTTTGTGCTCGTATCTCATCAGCTGTTCAGGATCTCATAGTTGAAGAGCAATTATATCTGGGGGTATGCGAACAAAAAGTTTGAATACCACTGATTGGTCTAAGGGGTAAGATACATTAAGGATGGTTTAGAATAAATATACCACCATCAGCATGGAGAAAGGATGGGGAAACTAGAGATAAAATAAAATCACGTACTGAAATTTATTTCCAACCTTGACGACCGAGACTTTTAAACTCGAGCCTACCCGTCAATGCTGACCATTTTTAAAGAAGCAGTTCAATAGCTTTATCATTTAGTTTAGATAATTTAGTTGATAAAAACCAGCATCAATGGCCGCATGGTCTAACGTGTCATTCTCGTGGTCCTTTACTGGATTGCCAGTGATGGGTAGTTCGGGGCTCGATTATCGGTCGGTAATTTGTGGTCCTTTACTGGATTGCCAGTGATGGGTAGTTCGGGGCTCGATTATCGGTCGGTAATATAGAGGGTGCTTGTATCCCAAATGGTTTACCATTCTTTCTCCATGTAAATAGGGGTACATTTCCTATACAATTCTAGCCTCCTCATTGTCATTCCATTAACATATTAATGGATGTATATAACCCGAGAAGTGACTAGGCCACGGTGAAAACACAACTTACTTACTCTATGGCACTATGAACTCGAAAGTTCATTGCCACACTTAAAAAAAGTACGCCATCTATTCACATCTTGAACGAGTTCTACCCAATCCCCCTCATTACAACCTTTCTCTTTCAGGTCCACAAAACTAGTCAGTAAAATATGTTAATGTTTGAATCAATTTATGTTCATTTATGAGCTATAATATTTAATTTTCAAATATATATGTTTGGTCATCTTGTTAAAAAAAAATTGAGCTACCATTATTTGAAAAAATGGGTAGGCCTCCAGACTCTAGTTTTAAAACTAATTTAACTCGATTTAAACATCACTAGCTATATTTAAAATACAACTACCAACCAATCTAATTGACCAGAGGGAAAATAAATGGTACGGCACACCGCACAGACTTTCTCTCTCTTTCTATAAACTCGTAAGATTTCTGAACGGAATAATGTACATTGTATCATCACCACTCTACATAAGAACACGCATAAAATAATATACAATTATATAGAATCAATGAGAAAAGAGGCGCATCTTTGTCCACCTAAGAGCATTTCAAACAGTTTAATGTCTTCCACAAGGGTCAACACTTCGTATTAAAATTTCGATTTCTGGTTAAAATTTTAACATTTTAAAAGGTGTTGCAGATCTTCAAGTCATCGCATTGATATTTAATTATTCATTTATACATTTTGACCAATAAAAAATGTAAATATTGACTATTGAGTCTAAAATGGAGATAGATCATTGCTATGCAAACATTTCTCCTAAGAGATTTAAGGAAAAATAACATACATTTTTAGATACTTATATTTAATTACTCTATGGCATTGGAGAATTATTGCGTTAAGACTTAAGTAGTATATGTTTACAACTAAAGCTCACAAAATTGTATTAATATATTTGCAAATATCTCAGAAACTGCTGTTTTTATAAAAATATATGTCAAATAAAAGTTTTTTATTTCTAATAGTCCTACAATTTTGCAATGATAAGTTGTTTAGTTTCTCCAATAGTTGTGGAGATACGGAAATTAACGCTTCTGTAATGTACCCTAAAAATCATTTTCATAGGAAAATGAAAATAGCCAGTTTATTTATAATCTTAATCAACGCCTAGATACAAATTTTAATCAAAATCGTTTAAGCAGATTTTGAGAAAACCAAATTTTTCTCTTTTCGTCCTTCAGTAAACTACCCTTAATTTTAAGTTTTTATAGACACACAGACAGACGGCATTGCAAAGACTATTTTTTAGGGTTGTGGGGGTCATTAGACGTCGACATCCATCAACATTTCAGGTTAGTTTTTTTTTTACGGTCGCAATACTTAAACTTTAATGTCCAAAAAGTTAAAAAAATCATATAATTGCGTATATATTGAAAGTCATTGATTTTATAAAAATATGTTTCGGATAAAATATCTGTATTATAAATATATATACATATTTGTAATGCTAAGTAATTTCATATCTCAAATAATTTCGGAGCTATTAAAAAAAATGTTAATTTACGCATCAGACCGGAGCCCTTAAAGCCATTTTGCCGAAATATTGAGGGTAGCCATTTTGTTTGGAATATTTATTAATGTTTATAAATGAAATTTAATCAAAATCGTTGGAGCCGATTTTGAGAAAATCGACTTTTTCTCTTTTTGCCCTTCAGTAAACTACCCTTAATTTTAAGTTTTAATAGACACACAGACAGACGGCATTGCAAAGACTATTTTTAAGGGTTCGGGGGGTCATGAGACGTCGACATCCATCAACATTTCAGGTTAGTTTTTCTTACGGTCGTAATACTTAAGCTTTAATGCCCAAAAAGTTAAAAATATATATATAATTGCTTATATATTGAAAGTTATTGATTTTATAAAATTATGTTTCGAATAAAATATTTGTATTATAAATATATATACATATTTGTAATGCTAAGTAATTTCATATCTCAAATAGTTTCGGAGCTATTATAAAAAATGTTAATTTACGCATCAGACCGGAGCCCTTAAAACGATTTTGCCGAAATATTGAGAGTAGCCATTTTGTTTGGAATATTTATTTATGTTCATAAATGAAATTTAATCAAAATCGTTAGAGCCGATTTTGAGAAAATCGACTTTTTCTCTTTTTGCCCTTCAGTAAACTACCCTTAATTTTAAGTTTTAATAGACACACAGACAGACGGCATTGCAAAGACTATTTTTAAGGGTTCGGGGGGTCATGAGACGTCGACATCCATCAACATTTCAGGTTAGTTTTTCTTACGGTCGCAATACTTAAGCTTTAATGCCCAAAAAGTTAAAAATATATATATAATTGCGTATATATTGAAAGTTATTGATTTTATAAAAATATGTTTCGAATAAAATATTTGTATTATAAATATATTACATATTTGTAATGCTAAGTAATTTCATATCTCAAATAGTTTCGGAGCTATTATAAAAAATGTAAATTTACGCATCAGACCGGAGCCCTTAAAACGATTTTGCCGAAATATTGAGAGTAGCCATTTTGTTTGGAATATTTATTTATGTTCATAAATGAAATTTAATCAAAATCGTTAGAGCCGATTTTGAGAAAATCGACTTTTTCTCTTTTTGCCCTTCAGTAAACTACCCTTAATTTTAGGGGTAGATATCCAATTCCAAAAACCCCTCGGGACAACCCTATGAAAACCCTAGATATCAAGTTTCAGCTCAATCGGTAAAATAGTTTAGGCTCTAGTTGGAGGTACAGACAGACAGACAGACAGACAGACAGACAGACAGACAGACAGACAGACAGACAGACAGACAGACGGAAATTCAAAAACCACTTTTTCGGATTCAGGAAGTCATGAAACGTCAAAATTCATCAAAATCTCGAGTTCGATTTTTTTGACGATCACAATACTTTCTCTACCTGTAAGATAGAGAGAAAGTAAAAACAGGCGAGAGTTCATTTCAAAATCTATAATTATTTTAAATACAATCATATAGCCTTATTATAAGATACCTTATCTGAATTGAATAAGTCGAATAATCATCTTTATCGAATAAGGACGTTTTCATAAATTAAACTTAATCCTTAGAGTGATATGTCTATGTCAATCAATTTTAGAGATGGTATACATTCAACAGACAAAAAGAAAACCCTATGAATTTAGGCTAGCAACTGTGGAAATGTTATATATGCGAGAATCAGCAAGTTGCGGACTACTTGACCACCACAAAATAGAAGATTTCTTAGTAGAATTAAGATTGAAACCCATCTTAAAAGTTTATAAATTATTTGAAGTAAACGGGAAGAGAACGTTGAAAGGATGATTTCTAAAAGAATACCAAGATGAATTACTATCCTACTCGCAAAGAACCAGAGAAAAACCAATAAAAATTTCGAAAGATACCGTAACGGGCTATTTTATTATGAGATTTGAGACGTAACATATTTATTAGTAACCTCTATAAATTTTATAGAACTCTCATCCATAGAGCAATAGATTTCAGCCTCATTTTCTCACTTTATACTAACAGGATAGTTCAAAAAGGTGTATTTGTTTTATTTGGTTTTAACTTCCCTGGCATGAAACACCCAATATTTGTGAAAGAACAAGATTCACCCCATGCAATGGAATACGCTTTTTTTAAAAAAAGTGAAAGTGAGGATTTGACACAAATTTTAGACGACAAATCGTGCGTGGGCTAGCGTCTTATTGGTGGACTCTTCCTTGAGGGCCTGTAAAGTAGCTTCGCGACTCGAGTCAAAAGGGTGACGACATTTATTTGCAGCCAAACAGTACGGAGGTAAAGTAATCTCTCCCACTGGCGTGTTGGCAGTCACGATACAGGGATGTGTGATGGTCACTCCAACTAGGTTTTTTCAGAGATGCGATAGTTATTATTAAGTTTATATTTAATTTTTTTTTTTAATTTATTTGAGGTATTTAACATTCACCTTTTGAACGGGCTGATTATATCAGCACACAATAATTTCTATGGGCGAGAGCGAAGGACCTACGAATTTCACCACGAAAGGTTTTGTCCCATACTACCCATGGTTCTTTTACATACCACAGTTGACATGGAACATCTGGCTTTACTTCCCCTTGAAGGAAGCTGTGCTACAGACTTTTATCGCACAAGAAAAATTCCGTCAGCCCCAGCTGTGTTTGAACCCACGAACATCGTGTCCTGAGACGATTTCTTTACCCCAAGACCACCAAGACAAGACCATAAGTTGTTAAAAACAATTAAAATAAGTCAACAAATTCAACTATTATTATTATTATTATTAGCACCGCGTCTTACTAGCCGTTCGGATTATACGCACTTACGCTAATGTGTAATGGTAGGGTGATTGTGAGATGAAATGGAGGACCTACAGCTTAACGTGGAATCCGAACCACGGTGGAGGCCTGGCATTCCTCACATTCACAAGTTGTGATTAATACACATCTTGTCAGAGGTGAAGGAAGGGTTTGGCATTCAGATAAATTTATGCCGGGACCGAGGATTGAACCCCGGACCCTCAGCATAGATGTCTGACACCTTACCCCTAGACCACCAGGTCACCAACAAATTCAACTAAATTAGTAAATGGAATAATGATTTTATGTGTTGTGTCATTTTAATTAATACGTTATAACACTATGGTGGGATATGTTAGCTACCTGACACCAGAAAACTAAATATCATAATCTAACTATAGTAAATAACTAACACAAGACCACTTAGGTGGCCGCATAATCTAGGGCATAATTCTCACATTATACTGGATTGCTGGTTGCGGAGTTTGATCCCAGTCGGGTTTACTGAAGGTGGTTTTTCCAATCTGGTTGTCTACCCTCCCTACACGTAAATGTGGGTACACTTCCTATAAATTAAACCTTCCAAATCCCTATCAAATTAAGATAATTATAGCTTAGGCGTATATCTTGAACGAGTAGTAAGGCGGGTTGCTAAAATAAACTAACACGAATATTATGGACGTTTATTGTGCCGGTAAGGGTCTGAACACGGGACATCCGGTGATAATACACCACGCGTGGTAAAAAATTAAACTATGTAGGCCTATTTTATGTTGATGTACACTGAACATTCTAATAACTAAACCGTGGGTGGTCAATTAACAGCCTACCATACATAAGTCTTAAATATATAATTGAGATGACGTCAACAGACTGTGGAATATGTCCTTAGAGGAAACTGACTCATTCTCAAATGACTACTATTCCGATAGCAATTGAGGGCTCATTTGTTGATGAAGAGTTGAATAGACACCATTTAACGCTCTTTTGTTAGGAAATGGGATTATCTTTCGAACTTTATGATACCTTATCTAAATGGCACCAAAATGAGTGTATTATTTTCACAAATTACAAATATATACATTTTTCCAAAATACCACTTTAAAGAATATTCTAAATAAAGAACATATAAAGTCTTAGGTTTGGTTTTAACTTAAAATGTAAATACTCACATCAGTGGACACGTAGTAAAAGGCCTGGTCTGGTTTTCTGGGGGTAAAAAGGTTGGGGTTAAAATCCCGGCCGGATGCACATAGAAAGTTTTTTTTTCCTTTAAAAATTGTTATCCGCTCTTCCTAGCGAATACGAGTATACTTCTTCTATATTAATCTCATCAAGTCTGGTTTGCTGTATTATTATTTACTATAATGAATTTACTATTCTCTTTAAACGCTAATGGCTGTGAATTTCGAATAAATTCTACCGTCCTCCTCCCTCCCTAGGCCTACAAATGTGAATTTGTGTATGACACAAACTTATAGTAGGATTCATAGAGCACACACATCATCTATTAAAATACCTCCCTCCGTCAATAATGTTTGTTTAAAAGAAGATAGGACTAATCTAGATAGCAATGAGCTCTTAAAATTGTTTTTGTTAAGTGAGTTTGCTAAGAATACTAGATACAAATAAATGTACTTAGCTAAAAAGTTTTTTCGCGCGGTCTGTATATGACTATTACCCGCCTCGGTGGCGTAGTTGGCTAACGCGCTAGTCGTGTTGAGCTCTACCGCCGAGGAGGGGGTAGATCGAGGTTCGAATCTCGGTCGGGTGAACTGGGGGTGGTTTTTCCTAAATGGTTTTCCACTCTCCCTCCATGCAAATGCAGGTTCACTTCCTCTAAGGTTCAACCCTCCCAATTCCTAATCCATTAGCGTAATTAGTACTTAAGCGTATAACCCGAACGGGTAGTAAGACGCGGTGCTAGATATTATTATTATTGTATATGACTATTATTATTATTAGCACCACGTCTTACTACCCGTTCGGATTATACGCACTGCATATTACTACTGTACGGTCTATCTGCATGTTCACACTAGTGGGGTAGGAATGAGGAAGATATATTTGTTAGAAAAAATTTGCTCGCATTTGCGTAGAGGAAGATTAGGAGACCATTTATGAAAAAAACTCAGTAGAGCCAGACGGAATATGAACCCAGACCTCTCCATCACCAGTAAGCCAGCGACTAGAATAGGCTGAAGCTTTTGTCTGTCTGCCCATCTTTGAGAGTTAAAAAAATTTATATTAGTACAGTTTATAGAATAATGTTTGAGATACCTTACAAGTATTTGATAGTTTATTGATGAATCTAACACACATAATAATTGGTTGAATGAGCCTCTAAAAAATCTATGATGATAGTTTTGGTCTTAAGGTACAAATACTAATTTCCTTAGGCCCACATAACTAGTATGCCTATAACACAAAGTACATAACTATTTAGGCTCAAAGGATGATACAATCTTAGTTTCTTGGGTGGTAATAACGTAAAAGATTATTTTCAAATCCATAGAGATAAGCTTATTCTTTGGTTGGCTGGTGAAATTCAGGAACAGAAAAAATACAGAGATGAATATTTTTTTTTTCAACGGAGCACAACAGGGACTATTTTACACTATCAATAATAGTGTATATCCGACATCTCAGCTCAGTTGGTAGCGTGTCTGCCTACTGAGCAAAGGGTTCCGGTTTAGATTCCCGGCGTTATCATTGATAAAATGTGATTTTACCCTTTCACAGTGATGAATTAACGGGCAGGGACTGGATGTTGTGCCTGACCTAATCTAAGTTAGATTTATAAGGAATATGAAGCTAAGACAGGTCTAGACAGCTGGTAGTAGAAAAAATATATATGAGTTGAATAATAACTGATCCAGGCCACAGGCTGGACACGGTAATGAATGTAATAAAAAGGTATCTTTACATGTCTAAAATAAATTAATTAAAGGTAGTTAACTAAGAAAAAATTATAGGAAATTTGAATTTTTTGGAAATTGGCTTGAAGATTGAATTCAATCTGGGAATAGTTTTCCATGATAAATAATGAATAAGTTTTTATGTTTACAAATAAATAATTTCAAGTGGCTTACAAATAATTTATTTTTGAGTGGTTATTGTGATTATAAAAACGATATGTTTGTTTCTCTGAGTAAAACATAATTATACTAAGGTTAGTCTACTCAAAACCTATTTTTGGAAATTATCTTCAAAGTCTTAACTATACTTTTAACGTTTTAATGAAGGGAGAGAGGAAAACTGTTTTGGAATAACCACCCTCAGAACATCCAACCGGGATTCTATCCCCGATCTTCCAGTCATCGGCAGTCTAATCTAACAATAGAGTGACGCCTTACCATGCGGCCACTGAAGCAGGTTTCTAAGCTTAAGACCCAAAATGAGAAAGTTTGTGCTATTGTGTCATACTATTTATTTTGTGTGTTAACCAGAGTTTGGTTAAAAGGCGTAAATTATATAAAATTACCAAGTGGTACACAACAGTTATTCGAGACACCCAAATGCTTAAGATTGTTTCCTCTCCAACATATTAAGTACTCCATTTAATTAACAACTATCGTAAATGTATAATATGTGTACAAAATTCCAAAATTGATCAAGTTAATTCATTGAAGGCCAGTACTTTAACCACTCGACCACAGAGGTAAACGAACACAGTGTTTTTTTGTCCTCAAAGTCCCAATGAATGAATATTTTAGAAATTGCTAGTTCATAAAACAATTTTATATTTTTTTTAAAAAAACTGGTTTGTTGATTACGGTGAGGATGGTTGCATATCCCCACTGGCAGTAACAGACCAGGATGTTAGCCGACAAACCCTGTTAGTCTACTCTAAAAATAATTGTGATAGACTTTATTGACTGAAAATTTTTCATGTAGGATCTACTCAAGATGATCTTTAAGTCCTGGTAGTTTGGCGCAAATAAAACATGTGTGTTTTGTTTGAATATTTTTCTTAGGCTTGAGGATCATTTCAACCAAACTATGGCCAATAAATAACATATGCTTAAGACGAGCTTGTACGCATCGAATAGATTGAGAATGTAAATGTTTAGAAATCGAAATCAATAAGATAAAAGAATCAAAGTTAAAATGTAAGGAATCAGAATCGTGAAAAGCTGGAATCGGAACATCTCTAATGTTTTTGTTTTAAATCATATTTTTACCAGGCATACATGGTGGAGAACCTCCCAGTCTGTAAGTCGTAACAATAACCGTTTATATTCGTTGACTTGGTTGGAATATTGACGTCGTCGTGGGAGGTGTTCCTCACTCAACCCAGCTCTGGGAGTTCCGTCAGGCCGTGTGTGACCCGCAAGCAAATACCATCCACACCCCTCACTAACATCCCTCCCAACACCACCCACCCTCCTCTACCCCCTAAACCAAGGGTTGCACTTGGTGGCAAGGGAGGCAGAGTGTAGCAACCCTTCTGGCAGTAGAAACTCTTGAGTGAGACATCTAGCGGCTGTCCTGTAACTTAGCAACAGTGACGAACACAGAATAGTCAAGGATAGCCTGGTTTGATTCCATGTAGGGCAATATTTTTCAAACTTAATTTACAAGTACCTAGAGTTCAACCTTTACTTAGGATAAATTGTTTATCAATCTAGTTTGTAACTTGTCTGGTGATAAAAGCTTGTGCTTAGAAATCACATAGTTAATTTCCTTTTTAACACTATAACATACTTTAAAATAATTATTAACCATCTAAATGTTTGTTCCAAAATAATGTAGGCCTATAGGGTCCCCACAACCAAATTCAGTAACTAAAACCAAACGGGTACACTAAAGTTGTTCCCCGTTGCCCAGTGGCTTGTGGTGGTAAGTTGCAGGGTAAGTAGAGCTAGTTTAAGCTGTACAGTACCTCCCAGCACTCAGTATAACACTCATTGGTCAAGTATCAACGATAATATTAAATGGAATTAACATCTGTCCCTATTTGATTTTATCACGTTCCTATTTCACTTTTTATTAATCCAAAAGGGGGTTGGTTATGTAATCAAGCAACCATTAAATGAATCACCTTTCCCTCTATGTTACGCAATCACACACCATCTTAAAAAAAAACTCTTGTTCCTATTTTAGCTAGGCCATCACATTCCCTTTACTTCTTAACTCTAGGGCCGGCATTTACCCACAAAATTACGGGAAGCAGTGGTGGGGTACTGGGTCTTAGCCCCAAATGACGGTTGGAGACCCTACGCCCATAGCCAATATAGTAGCACCAAAAGTTTGGAGGCAAAAGCAAACCCAAAATCCCTCCCCAAAATGTTTTGCCCCAATATGTCGGGCGGGATCCTAGCCCTATGGCAGTGCGGAGGTGCTGCGTCTTAGCCGATGGGATAGAGTGGGTTGCTAGTGCTAGGTTAGGGGTGGTCTTAGCCCCAAAATGTCAAGAGGGCGGGGTTTGAATTCCATCTGGTCAACAAGCACAATCTTCGTTATATCTTTCATGAGTGATGGCCCAAGTTTGAAGAGTTCTAACATACCACACTAACGCTATCCAAACCACTTTCACTTTCATCAGAAACTGACGACATTCATAAATAGGATGTTTACAAATGTATGTAAATATTTGTAATTACTGAGCTGGTATACAAGAACAAAACCAGCATGGAGCTCAACTTACGAGCTAAAGGATGGATCTGTGAGGGTAGGAAACCGTCTCACCAGGACTCGAATCCCGAACGATCGTTACAGTACCACTACTCCCCATAAACATTTAGTAAGATCACAATCAACACTTCACGAAACTCGTCATTTGAAAAAATTAACCCCATCTCCCTCCATTCGTCTTTAAGTACCCGCATTTGCGCGGAGAGAGCTAGGTTCTGCCTTACCAGCTCTTCCACGAGTTCGATTCCCACGCGCATGTGTCATTTAGATCTCCATATCTCCCCGTGGGCTTCCACCAGAGGCTGAGGCTTAAATCTTGAGGGTGGTTTTTGTGGGTTCTAACTGCCCTGATTAGAATGAGAGGTAAAATAGATAGTTGAAAATAAATATAAATTTATTTCCTCCAATTTTTCTACTAAACAAACAAATCATTTGTCTGTTGTATAACTGACCACCAGTATGTGTGAGAAAGAGCCAAAGTCACATACAAAAAGGTGCTAGTTTTTTATCTTCCGAACACTACGCAACTCCCTCCGCATTTATCTAAACTTAGACAAATGGGGTAAAGTTGTGCCTAGCTAGGCCCTTTTTTGTGGTTTAGTCAAATCTTTGATAGCTTTTTTACATCCATTACTATTTCAAGCTTGTGGCCTAGGTCAGTTTTTTTATTCAAGCCATTTATTTTCCACTACTGGCTCTTTAGACATGTCATAGCTTCATATATAGCTATGCCTTATGATCTAACTTTAGACTAGGACAGGCACAACATCCAGGCCCTGACCGTTAATTCATTACTGTGAAAGGGTGGGGCTACAACTCACCAATGATACATTGTTCAGTCATGCCGGTAATCGAAACCAGGACCCTTAGCCCGATAGACAGACACGCAACCGACTGAGCTAAGTTGTCGGATTCTAGTAACATTTTAGTGTTAATAATATTTCATTACAATTTATTGAAAGAACAATGTTTGTTTCACAGATGTGTTTGCAAGAGATATTATTTAACATATTCATACTTGAGGTATCTTATTATATAAATGACCACCAAATGTGTGAGAAAGATATAAAAGGTCACGTGAAAAAAGGCGTTAGTCTCCTTTTTGTCCAAGCCAAACTTGTATCGGTGTTATATAACTGACCGCAAAAAATAAATTAAAAGAGCCAGATGTCAAGTTCATAAAGTTGTTTAGGTAGGAGTTCGAACCTCAGCTGATCGTACCAAGTTTATTGTTTTCAGAAAAAAAAAAATCTTCCAATGTCCTTACCTTGGACTAGGCAAAAAAACCTTCCTTATATAATGAGCAGCAACAGTGCTGATGGTTTTTACGTTCCCTAGACAACTCCTGATATAGATTTGAAATCTAGTAATAGAAGTAAACCCCCGAGGTAGTATGGTGCTTTCAAATTGGCATCTAGTACAGCAGAAGATATATAGTTGAATTTGGCTAGGAAGAAACATTTTTTCAACATTGCTATTATCTTTTCAAGGTGACATCAATAGATCATATGGCTTGATGTTTACGAATATAATAAATTAATTTAAATTGTGTTATAACTTTTATACTATCTGAATTGGACGGTTAATACTTGAAACTCATGCGAAGGGAACTCTGATGGATTCACTTTAGTATTATATTCAACCTATTTATATCAATATTTTTTAAAAAAATTTGATCTAGTTATAAATAATTATGTTCAGGGTTACCCCGTCCCACTTTCAATTATAAAGTAAGACGTCCTCTAGATTATACCCTTTGTTTAACATACTGCTACCAATCTCACTTCACACAAATGTGGATATACTTCCTCAAAACACTATTTTCTTCATCCATACCGTGTTAGTGTCATTACCTTACACTGGTGGACACGCCGGCTAAACGTTAGCAGAGCTCAAAGGTCACGTGAACAATATTGTCCGAGTCGTACTCATTGAACCACCTATGGCCAGGTGGGTTTAAATTTCCAGCTCAACTAATCTGCCTTATTAATATAGGGATGCTAGGGTCCAAATGCCAACCTGGTGTGCAAGGGTTGATTCTTTACCCTCGTTCTTTCCAATCAAATATCCTACGGGACGTTTTTGTTGTAAATAGAAAAAAATGACATGTACTCTAGATATTTTTTTTTAACTGTGTTTAATATTCTATTGGTATTGTAATTATTTTGAACATAGTTTAGGTTTTTTTACTATGTTTGATATTCTAATGTTATTGTAATTAATTTTAATATCACTCACGTTATTTATATGTGTTTAATACTATAATTCCATTTGAATAAACGCTTTTCGGAATTTAAATATCAATACACTGCATGGTAATACTCTTTACTTAATTTCAACCCCTGAGAGATAAATATTGTCATCTTCGAAAATTCGAACTTGAAGTCTGTGAGACCCACAGTACCATTTATTCCATCTGTAAGTCACTTGTTTTGTTAAAATATTTTTTTTTTATCTCACATTAAATTATTTCTCTGTTTTTTTTGTTACATATATTTTATTTGATTCAAATTATTATTATAATTTTTATAGACTGATTGTATGTGCGTCTCTGGCTTATAGTCTAATTCTAAAATTTCTTAACTTTTAAAAGGAATTCTTATAACTATGTGAGCAAATGTGCAACTAATAACGCTATTACCATAATTAAGAATGATAACATATACTGTATATGTTTAAATATAAAACAAATAATTAATAATTATATAATTTCAAAAACACGTAAGTTAATAAATAATTTGTAATTTAGGACTAGTTGACCATACTGAAATGGTACCAGCCCATCCAGCACTTGGACTGGATTCAGTGCCTTCAGACCTTAGCCTCTTTCCTCTTTAGAGTAGGCCTACATACATGTGGGGCGGAAACATTTAGTCAACAGAGTTCCAAATGTAAGGGATCGTGAATATGGGTCAAGTGTCAACAACGAAGAGTATTTAGTTTTATTAAATTCTTGTTGATTTTTTCAGCTTGGTGGAAATTCAGTGATGATACAGCACAGTCACCAGAAGTTCCCTTGATGATACTTGCAGCGATAGTAGAAATACCCAGGGCACCTAACAGCATGGCCTGGGGCAATTTTCTCCATCGAAGACCCCAAACCCCACCACGACTTAGATGCCCTTGAGGAAGGCTAAATCTAGAACTCTTTTACACCAAGCCTAGTGTCATATCTCCGCAAATCTGCTTACAAGTAATTGAAAATGAGCTTATGTCACATTTTCACACATTTTTCTATTAATAATACTTGAACAATTTGGAAAAGAAGCCCTGTTGGAATTTTTTCAACTTTATTTTGGCGTGAGCCATATTTTCAAATAACGCATCATACAGTATAATTTAATATTTGGCTAAAGCTTAATGTTTGCGTAGCAATTTCTTGCTTAATGAGGTGGCCATCTAATACAAAATGTAATATAAACTATTATAATAGAAACCTGTTTTAATACTTGAACCCAAATTTGTTAAAGCACTCTGGTGAAGGTTTTGTAGCTTTTTTATTTCGTCAACCTGATGTCCATAACGCTGGAAATAATTATTTAGGATCAACGCGTAGTACCACAAATTTGGAGATGGGTAACTTTAACCATGGATATTAGTGTTCAGTTGTTTCTTATTTGTGTGTATTTATATATTTGTGAAACACTACTAAATATTCATCAACTACACAATATAAACCTAGAGTTGGTTATGTGGTCTCATAAATAAATAAAGTAAGCTTATTAAATTTTATACTAGCCGGTTGTCACAAAGTCTATAGCTTCACTTTCAAAATAGACTGGCTCACTGGTAACGGAAGGTCGAGGTTTTAACCCAGGACATATACATTGGGTAAGTGGGGATAGTTGTGATTTATGAAGGTTTTTTAATCCTATATCTATGTTAATATTGTTGAACCTCCCCTAAATTAGCTCTATTTTTACCCCATGAACTAACCCGTTAACAGCCATGGTTTTAAACCCATATATAGGCCTATATATATATGTATAAGCCTATATATATGTATACAATATACTCTATATACATTTTATAACATACTCATATATACTATATAGGCCTACATATACATATATACTCATATAGGTCTATATAGGCCTACACGACTATACTTAATGGATTTCATGATACGATTAACAAAAGTAGGCTAATTTATAGTGGGCCTTCTTTTAATTATTTTGTTAGCTACAGTTCCTACAGGGCCTACATATAAATAATAAAATACCACACAGTAAATGAAAAAAAATACTCATAATATATCGGGCTATGCCAATAAAATAGTTAGATGGTTTTATGGAGTTTTCGTTATAATACCTATCTTTCTTAGACTACAGACTTACCAATTATTTTTCAATCATGCCTAGGCCTATTAAAATAAAATATGTTATTGTATGTATACCAAGTCTAAAGTCAATAAAAAAACAAGGATCTAATAAAGTCAAAATTAATTATCTATTACCAAAAGCTTCTAACATCATTCCGTGTATTCGTTTCGTTTCGGAAAATTAGCCTAAACCATTCCAGTAATGTTCGAGTTGTCGCCACTGTCTCTAATAAATTATCTCAATGGCTCGTTAACCCTTTCCTCAACCCCGAATTGTTGACATGACGTTTGTCATTCAAACTACCTCTAACCAACAAATTACGTTGAAAAACAAACACAATCAATGTGGCGAGTACATCAAAAACCATCAAGAGACTGTCTGTCAAATGGCCGGTTTAAGAGGATTTTAACACCCAATTAGTTGTTTAGTAGTGTTTTACGACTCAAAACAAAGAAAGTACTATTTTGTTTTCCAGTACACTCTTGTCATTAATTAATCTATTTAAGCTACAAGCGGGAGACATTCGCTCGCTTTGAAATAATTAAAATACACTTTAACGACTCCATAGCTGCCGGCGAGACAGGGTGGCCAACATAGTACTCGGGTATGGGGACTTGTAGAATGGGCCTATTTGGGATGATTTAGGTTGGCGCCTTGTCGGTGGACTAGTTTGGCAGACGTTACCCTTCACGAAACCAATTATTGAAAGGAAGATTCAATCAAAGAAATATATGTTAATAATGATTGCTTACCCGCCTTCAGTGACCGCGTTGTCTAACTCACCACTCTCGCAGTAGATTAGACAGCTGATGACGGGGAGATCAATGTTCACATCTTGGTCGTGTGTACTGAGGATAATTTTCCAAAATGGTTTTACACTCTCTCTCTTTCTCTCTATATCTGCACGCAAATGCGGATACACTTCCTATTACTATAACCTTTCTAATCCTTAAAAACCATAAACGAAATTAAAGCATAGGCCTATGACCCGCCTCGGTGGCGTAGTTGGCTAACGCGCTAGTCGTGTTGAGCTCGACCGCCGAGGACGGGGAGATCGAGGTTCGAATCTCGGTCGGGTGAACTGGAGGTGGTTTTTCCTAAATGGTTTTCCACTTCCCTCCACGCAAATGCGGGTTCACTTCCTCTAAATTCAACCCTCCCAATTCCTAATCCATTAGTGTAATTAATACTTAAGCGTATAACCCGAACGGATAGTAAGACGCGGTGCTAAATATTATTATATTATTATTATTATTATCATATGCCTATGACTCGAATGGGTTGTAAGACGTGGTCCTTGTTTTTTCTGTCTTGTGTTTATATATTCTTAAAACTAAAGTAAGTATGATGTATTAAATATCCAAGCTATTATACTATTTGTTAAGTACGGTTATAGCCACAACTAAATATACCCTAATATTCTTTAAATTGAAAGGTTACACATGAACACGGTAGTCAAACCGAGGACTTTGGCCTTAGTACGTCTATGCGCTTACAACTGAGTTATCCAGGCGTCATCCCGTCCCCAGGGTCGTTCTTCACTCAGATTTTAAGACAGAATCTGTGATGGACGTGCGAGATTCGCCAGTTCCATGTGAGTGTTCAATTGAGATCGCGCGCTAATAGATAACGCAGCCACCTTCGACTCGAGAGGGCTTTATGCTGCCTATAATACAACATAAATCATCGAGACTAAATAGTTTAGTTGAAGCCCTCAAACATATTTTAAATAAAGTTAATCTACAGTGGGAGTGTATGTTGTAGGCAGTAGGTTGTCTGAAAGAATTATAAGGATCGTTTGATGACACTTTTAATTGATAATATAGTAGGCCGATTATTAAGAAATAAAAATTATTTCCAAAAGGTTTGACATTAGTGTCTTTCATACAATGTTTGCAATAAAAACTTAATAGCTAATTATAATATATTAATATTTAATAGTAATATTATTAGCACCACGCATTATACCCGTTCGGAGTTATACGCTTAAGTACTAATTACGCTAATGGACTAGTAATTAGGAAGGTTTAATATAGAGGAAGTGAACCCACATTTGCGTGGAGGGCGAGTGGAAAACATTTAGGGAAAACCACCCCCAGTTCACCCAATCGAGATTCGAACCTCGATCTCCTCGTCCCCGGCATCTAGCTCAACACGAAGCTAGTGCGCTAGCCAACTACGCCACCGAGGCAGGTGTTAATGGTTTTATGAAGAGAAACATTTCAGCAACTAATCGCGGCAGAGAGCCTTTATACCTTAGAAGGGTAGAAAATACCTTCTCGATACATCATGAAGAAGTCTCGGTTTAAGATAAGATGTGTGGAAATAAATGACAGATGGTTGTAAATGAATACATGGTCTCAAATAAATGAGCAGCGTAAATAAATATAGCGTGACATTTAAATTATAGTCTTTTTATTACTTACTCTCTTTTTAATTTCATTTTGTTTCCAATGTTCTGCGTTGCAGCTGTATGAACACAGACATGAGAATGGTAATTGGAAAAGTGTTAATTTCCTCCTTAACCCATCTATAGAAGCAAGTAAGATTTATAATACAGTAAAAACTAAGCCAGAGGGTTATTAAGAATCTAGTAAGCTAATGACAAGAGGGCAATCAACTTAAGACTTTTAGAACAGGGACATATACTTTTTTTTTTTTTTTTTTTGCAGCGCGTCTTATTAACCGTTCGGGTTGTACGCTTATGTATCATTACGCTATGGTTTTAAGGATTAGGAATGTTAGACTATATTTAGAGGAAGTGTACCCAAATTATCGTGGAGGAAGATTGGAAAACAATTTTTTGAAAAACCACCCTCAGTATATCCGACCAAGATTTGAACCTCGATCTCCCCGTTACTGACAATCTACTCTACTGCAAGAGTAGTATTTTAGACCATGCGGCCACCGAAGTGAGTGACATATACTTAATTCATATACATCTAGGCTAAATTATAAATTATTAAAATAAGGCCACTCATACATAAATATGCTCTATACGTAGGCTTATTATTTTAAGAAACTTCCAGTTGATAAGATTAAATAATTACAATTATAATATATTTATATTCTAATTAGTCTAATTTACTTGTATTTTGAACAAATATTTTTTACTCGAAAAAAAGAGAAATTATTTTTTTAAAAGATCTAGACTATATTTAATTTATTGTAAACTATTCACTTTATTATAGAAGTAGGGTTAAAAATATAATATGATAAACATAATAAATTTATCCTGTTAATGAAAATCTTCTAAAATTCAAATACATTATAGTTGTTATAAGTTAGTTATTTTATGTATCATATTTGTAATAAGTTATATTAGGTACGAAAATTTAAATAATGCTGTAACTGGTGTTTAAAGTGTTAGGCCTCTTTGACTGAATAATAAAACACTATAGGCTTATTAATATTTATTAAGGTAGGGATGTGGGGAATTAAGAAAAGAATAGTTTTTTTGTAGTTTTTATAACACATTTTTTCGGTCAAAATAAATCTTAGAACTTAATTTTCTTCACGTGGTGATATCAACAATTCTTGAATATCTGTCATGGGTGTCCTGGGAGATAAGGACAACTTTTTCTCTTAATTTAAAAAGTTTCTCATCTAATATCGCTTTGCTAATAACAGATAGGATATGCCACTACTATCTGTTATCTTCTTGTGAAGAAAATTGAACTATATGTTTCAACTGGAGAAATATTTGACTTATTTAGACCAAAAGAATGTTTTGCTATAAAAACTGCAAAAATTCTTATCTTTTCTAGAGTCTCCTACATCCCCAACTAAAACGAAAAATTGCAGTAGTGAGGGACTAATAAAATATCCTTTCCTAATATATTAGATTACCCACACCAGGGGGATCGCGGAATAAACATCAAGCTCGTCTACTCTACCTTCCAAATAAAGCTTTCCCGTGTTGTAGTGGTTATTGCACCTAGCTACGAACCTAGGGGTCCTGGGTTCGATTCCTGGTTGGCACCTTGGATATTTATCCCGAAAGGGGAGTTACCCCAACAGTCACCAGAATTTGATTAACTAGGCTTTAGTTATGTTTAAGTGTTTTCACCGGTTTCAAACACTCATACTCACTAACACCACACCTCGTCTCATCGGGACATGAGAAGAGCCTCCACGGAAAGGATGTACGATTAGTACATTCAGGCTTCCCCTGGGCAATGTTGCATTAGTACTGACTAATCTTTCCATAGACTTGGCTATGCATGGTGTAGTCCAGACGTGCAATATCATAATAACTTTCAAATTACGATGAATTTAGGGTTCTAGTCCTGGCCTTGGAGTAATGAAGATGGTCTTCATTAATAGTTTTCCACTCTCCCTTTCTGCAAACTCAAATAAGTATACATATATCCCCATCATTCGAGCTTCCCAACTGACACTGAGCATATAAGTGTAGTTAAATGTTGATTTCCGGGACGTGTAGTAAGACTGTGAAAAAAATCTTTAATATGAATGTAATTCAAACTTATTATATCTTATAAATAGAAAAACATGGCCGCATAGTTGTTTGTTTTACAAATCCAGTGGTTTTAGCGTTGGCCTATGCTGAATCATAACACAGTCTTTCAATTAGATGTTACATCTAATTTAGGCCTCTACTTTCTAAACACCTTGTCAGATCTGGATTTAAGAGAGGGTGAGGAGGATTAGTGTCCTGGGGCTTCCACAAACTGTTATAATGAAAACATATTTATTTTTGGCTCTCTAGATTGGAGTCATGGTAATATATTAAATTAAATAAATCACTTACTTTATCAATATTTGTTTATTACTCACAAAATTAGCTCTTAAACAAATCTAATTTATTTTTATGACAATATTTCCTGATCCAAACAATATATTCAATAAATTAGTTCATTTTGTAAAGAAAAAACAATAATTTTGAAATGTTTAAAAGAAAATTATGTCTATTTGTGTAATTTGGGGCCTCCACAACACTAAATACAGCCGCACACTTGGTAATATCAGAATGACATGTACTATACAGTAAAAACTAACTTAACAAGGGACAGAAAATATATCACTATGCCACCAAATCTATTGATATATTATATGAATTGTAAGGATAAATTACCCATAAATACTAAATCATTTGACACCAAATAAGTTAGTATCTAAGAAGAACCCTATCTACATGTATGTAGTATTTATTCGTTACCAAGTTTGTTAAAGAAGGCGTGTGCTTTAATTATATTTTTATGGACTCTTATTTAAAATGTATAAAAATAAATTGGACCCTAGATTTAGGTCCGTATAATATAGTGTTCTTCAACCTTAATTAACTGTATTAAGATTGTCCATGGTTTTTTTAGATATAGGCTAAGTTATTCTTAGATATTTTAGTGAACAAATAAAATTCATTCGCCCACTTCAGTGGCCGCATGGTCTAAAAGGCGCCACTCTTACAGTAGACTAGACTTCCGACTACGGTGAGATCGAGGTTCAAATCTTGATCAGGTGTACAGATTTTTTTTCAAAATGTCTTTCCACTCTCCCTCCACACAAATACGACTACACTTCCTCTTTATATAATTATCCTCACCCATAAAACCATTAGCGTAGTTATTAGACTACATAAGCGTATATTCCGAATGGTTATTAAGACAGCGTGCTAAAAAATAATGAAAATAATATTCAATTAAAAATTTTCCCCCTAATAATCTGGCATAGGCTAGTTGTTATTTGGCCTCTAGTTGGTCTAAAAAGCTATGTAGGCCTATTTTGTGTCAGATATTAGATGTGTCCTTAATTTAATTTTGGCTATATTTTTATATTATCTTTCCTTTTAAAATTGTTGCTATATCTTGGGGTTTCTTAGCAACCCGTTGAACTACCAGTTCAGGCTATACGCTTATCTACTAGCTACATTTATAATTTTAAGGATTAGGAAGGTTATATTTAGAGGAAGTGTACCCACATAGGTGTAAGTAGGTAAAGTAGTGGACAGCCATTTTGGGAAAACCATCCTCAGTACGAACGTTGACTCACCATTGCAGTGTTCTAAGAGTATTTATGTACCAATTGAGAGGTATCATAGGTTTGTAATTAACAACCAAAAAAATTTTTACCTGTGTAAATTAAAACTAGCCATTTATATGATATTAAAGGTGATTATTAGCTCATTTCCAAACGAGGTTTTACTGTAAGCTGAAGCAGTAGCTGGTTAGTGGTAAAAAAAATGTAGTTATTTGTTGCTATGGTCAAACGGAAGCGTTTTAATTAATTTATTTGATATTTATTTTAGGCCAATCTCATATTGAATAGCTTATCGTAAGGTTAACAGTTTTCTCTTCAAATAGGTGGTTCCGTTAACGAGAAACTATTATTAAATCAACCTTAAACTATAGGATATTAGAAACATAAGTATAGGATTTGCTTTTTATATCTTCCTTTTCCATAGACCCTATTGACTTGCTTTACTAAATTTTATTAAAACCACATTATTAATAAGTAGATCTTAATAATTAGGCCTTGAGTACGATAATATCATATTCTAATCAATTATCGAATCCACACATTTACTTTTAAGACCATCTTAAGTTCCAAAATTTACGTTGACAAAGTCAATTTGTTGAATTATTATTTTAAAACAATGTATGATATTCAAAATACGTGTTACCTAATGTAAGTGGACAATATTAATTTTTAAATACCGTGACAATTGTAAGCTTTGTGTGAATTGCTAAAAATAAATTAAAAAGATTTTCAAAATGTATTTGGTGAATAATTAAAGAGAAATGGTTAATTTGTTATCTGTTAAATGGGAGGTGGAACTCAAGGGGATTTTTAGATAGGTCTAGAAAGAGATAGAGTGAGAAGAAGGGGGAGGGGTGAGAAGCAAGTAATAAATTCAGAATTTATAAAAACGTACTCTAGCTATGAAACTGAATTCTTTACCAAAAGTATAAATTAACCACTTCGATGGCCGCATGGTCCAAGGCGTTACTATCATGTTGGGCTAGACTGCCGATGACCGGGATATTAGGGATTGAATCCCGGTAGGGTATACTAAGGGTGGATTTTCCAAAATAGTTTTACGTTCTTCCTACACGCAAATGTTGTACACTTTTTCTAAATTTAACCTTATTCATCCCTTACGCATTAATGTAGGTTAATTAGTACTGTAGGCTATATAAGCGTATAACCTGAATATATGGTAAGACACGGTGCAAAAAAAAAATATATATATACAATAATTATTTAAAATAATTTTCGACAGTTGGTATACTGGAATGAATACGTTTTAATACTTTGAACTAACAAATAAATATAACATAATTATTTGTTCAAGGTTCTGAATCGGCTACCTTTCATTTTCATGCAAGAATACAAGTTCGTAAGTCAATAATAAATATCAAATATAAAACTAAGTAATTGACTGTAAGCTAATACTTTCAATAAAGCTACAATAGTTTAAACTTAGTTTGTAGTAGATTGTAAATTAGAAGAGGGAAAAGCTATTCGTTCCTAAATCAGCCCCCATTTAGGTGAATACCCTTAGATTAATTTATCGTGTTTAGATTTTAATATTTTATGTCAATGTCCAGATTTATTTAATTTTGATTGATGCTGTTTTTCATACTATATCTAGCCTATAGGGTTATCTGCTAAATAAACCAGTTTAACCCAAATGATAAGAATAAAGGTACAACAGTAAAAACATACTAAATACACAATCAAAGATGCTGTAGTTAACGAGACGAGTACTATATATAACGAAGTCCCCCTATGCTTAATTGCCACTACCAAGGTTGAAATAGTGACATAAATAATTAGCATTAGATATATATGTTGTGCGGTAAGTGCACATTCATTATTAATATTTGTTTTAAAATTAATTAAATAATTAGCTTAGTAAATTTTAGTAAGTAACTCAAGTAATAACTGCCATGCTCGATTGTCTACTTAGTCTATTATTTCTAGGGAATCTAGAAATGCGTAGACCTACTTAAGATAGTTACATATTTTAGCCTCAGAGCTTTTATTATAAATTAATTACATTATTATACTATTAGCACTGCATCATCTTAAAATAATTAGGATCTACAATGTAGGGGATATTTAGAATAGCCTAATAGGTGGGAAATAATAATGGAAAGAGTAGCCTATAGTGACCAGAATTACTGTTAAATGGTTAAACATTTTACAATATATTTATTTAAAAAAATTAAAACATGATCAAAGTAGTATAATTAGTTGTAGTGTACCAGGTAACTTGTTATAAGTGATGTGGTAGAAGTAGTTGTTTCTTGGCTTACCACAGTATTATAAACAGAATGGGCTAAATAAATTATGTCTACCAGAAAGATAGACTACATTTATACTAGAAATATTCAACCAACTATTCGCAAAAGCATTTAATAGGCTATATATTCATTTATAAATCTGGAAAAGAGGTTGCTAGATAATGTGGGATATATTGTTAACTCAACTAAGAAGACATTTTGATAATAGTTGAAATAGGATTATTCCAGTTTTATATTTTCTGTTCTAGAATATTGAAAGTGCATTATGTCTTTGTTTTTAAGATGGGGCAATTTGATTTTCTTTCGCTAAACAAAACTGGTATTACACTTAAGACTTAAGGCCTATATTCATATACAAAAATTAAATAACGCGAATTTAAATACCCAAATTACATTTTCAAAATTATTATTTTGAAGATTGGAATCACCACTCCGAAACCAATGCATAGATAGGTCTACATAATCAAGAATAAATATTGTTACTAAATTACTAAATATACAAAATATCTAATATTATCTAGGAAAATGCCCATGTTTTTATAATAAGGAGTGGGGATGATTTTTTCATATCAATCTAATTTTTTAATCCAAAATTAAATAAATTTAAAGGTTTCTTTAAATGTTTTAGTTACTATTTGGTATTTTACTAAGATAACACAGGATAGGAAATAGAAGCTCCAGACCAATGCCTAGAACTGTATCTATCTATATATTTGCAAAATATTATGCTTGATAGACAAAATAATATTTTAACAACCAAGGACCTTAATCTACATCCATAAACTTATTCACGAATACACATAGGCCTAGGCCCACGCATGTACTCCTAAATACAACATTTAATTACTGTTGACAGTTGGGAGTGTCAACAAAGTATTATGGAGCCATTACTCTAACACATTGTTCTTGTTATCTAATTAGATGATCATAATAGAAGGCAGCTTTTCTAATGAATGCAAGCACATGAAACCATGACGTCATAATGACACTTAAACTTAACATGGCCTCCCACCTCATGTTACCTTACCTGTTTGCTCAGCAGATAGTCTTTTGTTTTTCATTCTGAGACAGAACTGTGGGAGTGACGTTGGGGGTAAGGTGGACCGGGGGGGGGGGGGGGAGGTTAAAAGTAAATCTTAAAAAACAAACAAAAGAACAGCAGTTTGATGTCGTCTTCTTGACCGCTCCGTCTAGATCTCGCCTTAGCTTTTTTCTTTCTTCCCCGTGAAGTTGTCTTTTACACTTTCGTTTGTGAAGTTTTGAAGACAGCGTGAAGCCTTCCCAACGACACTGCGACGATACACCGTGCTCCATTGGAGAACTTGTGTTTCACCGTTTACCCGCTAGAGTCCATGCTAGCGCTCTTTCTTGGCAAGTGCTTGCGGACCGGAGTGGGCGTGGCCTAGCACATCAACATCGAAGGGAACGTTTTTCCGTCTCTTTTTTTTTTATATTTAATGCTCGGTTTAGGGTCCACTCAGATTAGAAAAGTCCCCGCCCTATTCTATTTCTAATCCTCTACGCTTTTGTATTGTTCCCATCTTTCTATTAGCTTTTTTTTTTTTGCTTCTTTTTATTGATAGTTTGGTATGTTTAAGGTGACAGAAAATAGATGAAATCACTACTTGACGGCGCCATTGTAAATTATTAAATTAAATATGTGGCTAATTATATATTTATATGTATCGACTCTTTCAAAAACTTAAATGATGTGTACAAATTTGTTTGTTGGGTACTTTTGTTGAGAATCTAATATAGTATATTATTTAAAATGTTCAGTGTCTTAAAATGAAACTAGCTGCACCTTGAATTGGTTGATAAACAAACGTGTTGTATGTATTTATTAATTATTTTTAATCATGGCTTGTTTTGAGTTAAAACATTTTTTTTAAACTAATGCTCTATGCTCTATATTGATGATTTATATGACAAATCTGTCCCAATAATCTTATTGGTATAATAATTCAAAGCTATTTATTTCTTCAGGCGTTAAGTCTACTTATCAGGAACGCTATAAAAATACACCCTATGTCCCACTGACCAACCTTACGACCCTATATATATAAATAGGAAAAAAAAAGGACATTTTATCTGGCAATCGATAAGAAAACCAAGGGAAGGCCTCTTGTGTCTCGGCTGTTCTTCCACAGTTCACACCAACGAAGCCGCGCCCTCTTTTTCCTCTCCGCCTGTCTGGAAGGCGGTGGTAGTGGTGAGGGGTGGGAGATTGAAGCCCCGCCCTCCTCACACCTTCCCCTCTCGCGCCGCTCCAAGCCCGACGAACCTAGCACCATAATCCGGCGCCTATCACTCGCACCTCGAAAAACTTTTTTTTTTCACTTCCCCACCAGGAGCTGTGGTTTAGAACGTTCAAATATGGTAAGCTAACGAAAAAACAAACTATCTATATAGATATACGAAGGGAGGGGAACCAGTCAAGATAAATAATAGATATAAAATAACAGTAAACAATAAAAATAAAACTTTGGTTGAAGTAGTCGTCTCGTAAGAAGGCTTGACACCTTAGCTTCATTCAGACGAAGGAGGGGCTACTCGTGTATCGGTTGGACTGTGTTAAAGTGAAACAAAAGAAGGGGAAGTGACGAATGACATTTTAAAAATTAGAGTTTGGTGCCAAAATCTCGACTGCCGTGATTAAGAAGAAGTTTCGTACTAAAGATTTGAGTGAAATATGTCGTAAATTGTGTGTGTGTGTGTTTTTGGCGCTGAAACCACTTGCTAGTTCTGGTTCGGCTCGAAAGGACGGTTTTTCGGGGGAATTTTCATCGTATCGGGCTTGTAAGGTTACCAATTTTGACTATAAATGTTCAAATGAAACGTTCGAAAAGTAAGAATCATGCTGGGAACAATTAAAAATACATCTTAATAATGTACGAATGGTTTTCGAAATTGTGTGATTTAAAAAACTAATTATCATTCTTTAATGTCAACGAAATGCAAGTGTTGAAAGTGAATAGTCAAATTCAGAACTAAGTGTGGATTTCAACTGCAGGACCGTCCAACTAATTGGTTGAGCTTGGCGTGAAAAGAACTAGTTTTTTATTTTAGTTATTACAAATAGAAGTTTAGGTGTGCTTTTTTTTTTAATTATGTTGTCGTATTTAGCATGTAGCCTACTTTCTAAACACACTTATTAACCTTGGTTGGTTCGGCTGGTCGTAGCCATATACCCAGTCGTAGCACCTAAATATTGACTAAACAGTTTAGAATATAAGAAATAAAAATCTTCGTCAATACCATCCGAAATCGAACAAGGGTGCACGAGACTTGTTAATAGTCTTTCTAACCATAACTACACAGGGACGGGGATGTGTGATACTCATCATGGCAAGTTATAAGAAGCACACACCGCCATCTTTTGTTAAATTAGCAAATTTATCCCCCTCTCTGGATTTTTTTTTTTTTAGAAAATTGAACAAATATTTAATTCAAATAGCTTTGTTTATCATGCAAAGCCTAAATGCATATATCGTTTTAGCTTTTGTCCCCCTTCTCATACGTATTTTAACCCCCTCTCACTCTTTATTTTTAAAAAAAATGTCAGCGTGAATCCTCCCTTTCAATTTTTTAACCCTCCTCTAAAAAAACCGCAGGCACATCCTTTCTAGGACGGTTTTATTTACTTTTATTTTCACGGCTTTCTGCATTTCTACCTCCCTCTCTCTCTTCTCTCTCTCACCCTTTACCACAATTTAAAAAAAAAACTTGACACCCGGTTTCCCCTCAAATATGCTTGCGCCCCTCCCCTCAAATCGTATCACACCACACATACACACACAGACGTGTCTTTGGCTTGGTCAGAGTGTGAACCGTCTGCCACCCGAAAGTACGCCTTCCTATTGGCTGAACAAGTAAGCGAGGCAGTCCAATCCCCAGACGGTATTTCCCCCCTCCTCTCCTATTTTCTCATCGCCCCACACTCCCAACCTTCACCCCTCTTTCTTCCCCTCATTAACACCGGAGCAAGTCGGGGTGTTAAAGTCGTCGGCTTCCTTAGCCTATAGTTCCCTCACACCCGCGAAACAGGCAAGACGAGGTGGCGAATGGTCGCGCCTAACGTGCGCCTACGACAACAAACAAGCTTTTGGGAATACAAAAAAAAACTTTCTCCTTTAACTGAACCTACTTCCGGAACACCTACCGTTTACTTCCAGCCTTCAAGACACGAGACCAAACATTCTTCAAGGGAAAAAATCAAAACATTTTTTATGTGAAAAGTGAGAATTTTTTGTCATATTTTTGACCACGATAATTTTTTTCTCCTCGGGGGTAAAATAATTGGTGTATCGCCTAAGATCATCAAGTGAACTACTTTTAAGACAGTTTTCTCTGTTCTTCGCTAACATTATTTCTTAAGAAATTGGTGCTTTTCAGTGAAAACTAAAGTCGCGGCAATTTGGCACAGTTTGAGTGAACTTCAACTAATAGTAAAAGCTTACATAATGGAACTTGAAAGCGATACGTTTAGCGACAAACTGTGATATATTAGTAGGATTTTGACAAACGCATTTTCATACCTATATCATCATGAAAAAAATAGTTGAAGGATACAAACTGATCGATAAATTGAGTAGAGAATTGCCTCCAAGAACGTGATCTGTGGCGTGTGTGCAACAAAGAACAAAGAGTTGGTGTCAATTGTTTGTGATGGTGAAAACAGTTTGACTCAGTGGTTGGTATCAGGTAGGCCTACTCGGTTACCTGTAGGGGTAGTTGGGGAACACCCCTTAGTGGGTGGGCTACTCGTGTGAGTCTACACTTTGATCAAAAACAAGAGAATTGTTGGACCAAAACTTTGTTTGTGAGAAGACATTATTGAAATTTGTTTAGTCGAAAACAAAAGTTTGTTGGCGAGTTGTGGGTACTCCCTGTGTTTGTCGATGTCGGCAGATAGGTGACGGAAAGGACCATTTTGTTCCTCGCGACACGCCACTGACACCCCAACCCCCTGCAGGACACTGGCGCCACAGCTGTCCCCATGAGATTCGAGCAGACGGACCCGATCGCCTGCACGCCGCCGTCCACGTCCACGTCCGTCAAGACGTCTGCCTCCTCCGAACCCGCGGCGGAGACGACGACGATGGCGTATCACCCTTTCCTACTACAGCGCCCTACCGATTTCAGCGTCAGTTCGTTACTGACAGCCGCCGGTGGGGGTGGAAGTGGAGGCGGGGCAGGACAGGGGGCCGGAGGAAGTCCTAACGGCGCTACCACGGCCGGAGAGCATGCGGCGGCGATGGCTGCAGCGGCGGCGCACCATCAGTACTTTCCCGCGGCGGCATTGGCAGCGGCGGCCGCATCTTTCGGGGCAGCTGCGGCCGGTGGCACCCCAGGAGGCTGCTACCCTGGGACGTTGATCCCTAAACTTCCTCACCACCCGCACCATCCACCCCCGCCACACCACCATCCGCACCCCTACACCACCGCGGAAGACGTTGTGCTGGCAGCGGCTGCAGCAGCGGCAGCTCATCACCACCACCCCGCCATGGTGCGCCCACTAAGAGCCATCCAGCCTGAAGACGACGGAGTCGTTGACGACCCCAAGGTCACCTTGGAAGGCAAGGAACTGTGGGAGAAGTTTCACAAGCTAGGCACGGAGATGGTGATCACAAAGTCGGGCAGGTAAGATTTCTCATCTGTCCTCTAGTGATATATTAAACGTAATTCCTTGTTCACGTGTAAATCCTGGTTTGATTTCAATATATCTTTGCTTGACATTTCATTTTTCCATTTTGTTTCATATGTTGTTTTAAATGCAAAGAGACGTGGTAACCGTGATTTACCTTAGAAATATATGATTTGTTTTGAATAGAAAATTTATCTAATTTATTACTTTTTTTTTTCTAACAGCAACGATTAGGTGCTAGAAATAGTTCACTTTGTAACGTGGGTCCAAATTTAGCCTTATGGCCAGGCCTTTATGAAGTTGTTTGTCGATTATTAAAGATAACTGATAGTCTAGTTATAATAGAAACTATCTGGATGGTATTAACGAGAAACTTTTCCAGACAGTTAAGAGATTGTCGTTACTGCTCAGGAACTTGGAAATTTTCCACCGTCGTCCATTGGGGCTATGTGTCTGGTCGTGAATAAATCGCCATGTGTTGTAGAGAGGTTAAGCACTGATAAACGCATTCCTAGACAGTGATACACACCTCTTCAAAAACCAAACACAGTTATTTCTGGACAACCTGCCAAAATAAGTACTTAGCTTAGCTTGTACCGAATCTATGGGAAGCGAAGGTTTTTGTTAGAAACTAATTGGATAATTTTAATTGACATCGAGAGATTAAAATTATTGTATAAATTATAATGTGTTATTGGATTACTTATTGGTTTATGCGAACAATATCAATATGGGGTTATTTTAAATCCTTAAGAGTATTATAAAATATTATTAATTTTTTTAAGAAGTTTCATTAAACACCTATACAATTTTACATTTTATTTGACAATTAAACTCCTTGGAATGATTAAAAATGCCTAAAAAAAGGTCACCCTATTAGGTGTAAATAGTTGTTAAAATTTCCTATTAAGTAAGAACTTGTGTTTAAATACATTTAGGGTTAGAGTCTACATTCTATTACCATCACTCCTAAATTTATTTCAAACACATTTCAAACTGTAACATACAACAATGACATCAGAAGGTTGACAAAAACTCACATGTTATGGAAGAACATTTGTAATGATTAAGCGACGAACAATTTATTAATTTAGATCATAGGGAAACTTTTATTAAAAAATATATAATATTTAACCTTATCTATTTATAGCTTATCGATAGAGAAAATATACATTTGTATATAGAGGATAGTTACTTCAAATCCTTTAAAAAATATGTAAGAATATAGTTAAAAATTATTTAAGTTTCATAGTTTAGGCAAAACAAAATAAAGCTAGAGTTGCTCTATCTTCAGGGATATGAACTAAATAAATATAAGAAAATAATTGTGAGCCTAGTTGTTCTTTGTAACTTTTCAGACAGTATGTGAGTAACATGTCATTGTACCCAAGTGGGAATTGGGGGCTTTTCAGTGGAGCCGAAATTTTTGAAAAGATAAAACTGATTGTCATGCTAACTAGGCTTTATAATATCAAATTGAAAAATCATAGCGTAATAACATGATTATATACATAAGCTTACACTTGTCAATCTTAATTGTTCAATGTTCTTCATGCTATATATTTGTGTCTACAATTTAGAAAAAACTAGTCTTAATAAATTGTTAATCAAAACTTCAATGAACTCTCATACTAAACTAAGGATATTAGTTTCTATATATCAATGATGGGCTATTTTATATCTGACATGAGCGTAGTTTTTATGTGATATTGCATTTACACTATTACTCAATTCAGTTAGGTTCCGGATATCTCGTAAACTTAATAAGCCTCGTTGGCCAGAGGTTAGACAGTGTTTAAAACATATTTTTGCTCAGCTTTACATAACCTAAGCCACTTATTTGTTGGACAAATCAAGTGAAGTGATAAGTTGTATTAATTAATTTTGAACGAATTACTGCTCCCAACCCAATTAAATTATTCATATTATCCACGTTGTCCATTTAAATCAAACATAAGATTAGACTTATTAACTTATTTTAATCAGAATTTTATATTTAAATTTATATAATGACCATGCAATTACCTTATTAATAAAAACAACGTAATCATATTTGGAAGGTTGGAAGGGTGGGAAAATTAATTTGTAAAAGGAAATTTACCTAGCATCTAGATTCGATTGATATTTATAAATGCAATATATTTCCATTAATTATATAAAGAGTAATTAAATGCTCCACAGTATATTCCATTGTGGTTTAAATTTTACAAGGGATAGTTCTTACAATAAAAATAATAAATATATTTACTTATACATAATTCTAAATCTTAAAACTTGCTCTAAAAATTTAAAGTTATTACAAAACTAAGAAAAACTCTTATACTTGCTACCTATTCATAAATACGGTAAACCAATTTGGTTTTCCGTAGAGTTTTTTTCAATCAAGTAAAAAAGGTTAATTTTCAATTATCATAGCAAAGTTTTGACTGCTTCGTTTATAACGAGCTGTACTATACCATGTGCAGACTCAATTCAGGTTTTCCCTAGAAATTCATTAATTTATTCTTAGATACATATTATATTAAAAACGTTTATTTCAATATCTTCATATTAACAAATTTATTTATATATATATAATATTATATTATATATATATATATATATATATATATATATATATAGAGAGAGAGAGATTTGGTAGTTCTATTTAACTGTTTAATTCTTAAATTTTGAAAACATATCTTGCGCTATGAAAATGTTCCTTTTATCATATTGATATATTTTAGAAAATATTCTCTGCATATACTTAACTCTCTGTTATATTATTATTATTTCAAAATTCTACCTCAACGTTTTATTACTAAATTGAGACTTCATTTATCTTTCATCGCAGTAAATTTTCTTCTTTTAAATTAATCAATTTTTCCTCATCATACAAGTAAGACCTATAATCATATAGGCCTAAAAAATAACATGTTTCCCTACCTCCCCTCAAAAAAATAAAAAATAAATCATTAACTTTTTTTATCTTATTTTTTCATTCAACCAAAGGTTTGTAGCTTGAAACGACTACCTAGCTTCTTGACTCCTTGTTTTTATTTGTTTGTTTTTTTAGAAAGAGGAGGTAGGAAAAGGATATAATTTAATCGTTGTGTATTTTTCAATCTTCATTACTACCTGTAGGGCTTCCAGAATACAGTAATTTATTTATTTTTTTTACTTAATATCAATTTATGAAAAATAATAAATTATGTTAATTTGGATAGTACTAAAAATGTATCTTATTTCTTTACATCTCATTTACAATATATAATAATTATATTGATTAGTTAAGACTCAAATCAAACCTCAGTTTACATTTTCATTCAATGAAGAAATTTGAGCGTATGTAGGTTACTGTACCTGATAATAATAATACATTATATTCTATCAGATTTAACCATCAAATAATCTTTATTTTAAACTTCCTATGACATTTTAAAGATATTTTATTTGCCAAAATATTCTATCCCTACAACTATGATAAAAGAATTATAAATATTATAACACTACCAGAAGTTTTCAAATAGGATATAGATAAACATAAGCTTATAGAAAATAGAATTAAGTAAGCCCTTTAAATTATATTTCTAATATATGTATGTATGTATATGAAATGGAAATTATTAAAAATAGGGATATATATACTATATAGTATATAACATATTTATTGAGACACTCGATTTCCTGATATAGCCAATTTTTAAATGAAGCTCTCACAAAAATTATACCCATTATAGTTACACTGTTTCAAGATGGGTTTATTTTTTGAAGATTACTATTAATTAATTATGACCAAATAAATAAAATTTTAATACATTAAAAGTATAAATAATTTCAATACAGACCTACCACCATGTTTTGACAAATTTTATGAAATATTTCTAAACTGTCAGTGGGAAATAACTTAGATAAAATTTTAAAATATGTATTTATAGACATTCAAATGATTTTAATGGGGTGTTTGTTATTGGAATATACCTCATTAGCTTACTATTTAAGGGTACAGCATTGAGGCGTGTTGCAGACAATTAGAAATCGCACATTATTTAAGAATTTGTTCGATATTTTTAATATCTTTTTAACAAAATGTGAGCGAAATATATCAGCATGTTTCTGACCAAAATAAAAAGTTTAAATTTTGAATTTAAAGTAAAAAAGTTTAACGTCATTTTACGGAAAAATTTGTACTTTACCTCTGAGATTAATTTAAAAGTTTATAACCTAGATGTAGCCTTCCGCTATCAAATAATATCACGTTTTGATAGGGTCACAACAGAAAATAAGCTAATGTTGAATTGTTCTATTGGTTATTAAGTAAGACAGAACTTTTGCCTACATTTGGTTAAAACAATGCTAAAAATTAATAGAGTACTTAAAATAAATAATCTGGAATTTCTAAACTTCTGCAACGCTTATAAATGCTCTCCCATGTAGCAACCCTTAAGGACGGTTCCTATCTGTGAATATCACGGTAATTCTAAATATGATTTTAAGTCTAGAGGACACATGCTTGACAAAAGCTGGCTGGTGAGGTACTTTATGTGTATAAAGATTTATCACTGGAATACAAAGACTGTGACTCTAGGATACTGTGTATAGGGATAGAGATAAGTGCAGGCATCTACTCTACCAGATTAAGTGAGTTTGTAAGTCGTCTTGTGCTGATACATTCCTGTATTTTCAAAGTGGGCTTCAAAGTAAGCATTTAAAAATAGAAACACGCCGACATAAAACGTAGGGTTTTAGTACATGAAACCTAGATCTAATTAGAGACAAGCTCAAATTACTGTTGCGACACTTCAGTTTAAAGCTGTTTTGGTCTGTAAATCATCGAGCGACGTTTTGTTGGTTTTACAAATTAAAGCCAATAATGGGCTAGCGTCTTAGTGGTGGGATTTGCCGCCGCGGTGCACCGGCGCATTTGCTGTAGGGCTTAACGCGACGTCGTACTCCCGCTAAGGGTTGTAGAAAGGAGTTGGGGTGAGATTGGGTTGGGGGTGAAAGTAGAGGAGTTCAAGGTGTCGGTTGAGGGATCAAGAAGCTCTTCTGTTTATTAACATGACATTGTCTACGACCAATTATCACAATTAAAACTCTCTTCGATGTAAATGTTGAAAAAAACTTTTTCCATAAACGTACTAGATCATTATTTTATTTGATAACAATTTTATTTTTGATAGGTTTTATAGAAAATGATATTAAATAGATTACTTAAAAATAATTGATTTTACAAATTAATCGTGGTCTTAAAAACTTTAAAAGTTGCCTTAGATACAGATTATATTTTAAAAATCAATATTGGTTATGTCAATAAGTAATATTTCTTATGTTATTATTTTTAATTCAGCACTTAGGCCCTACTTATTTTTTCTCTAAATTTATGGAGGCTCGTAAAAATTATATAAAACCTAAGCTATATTATAAACTAAACATTTTATATGATTTTGCTTAAAAGCAGCGTTTAAACTATAATAAACGAGTTTATTACTACAATAATAGTAATAATAATAATAATAATAATAATAGTAATATATTTCAACAGTTCCTATAGTGGATTTCCCCCAATTAAATGTTTAAATAAATATTTATAAAACAGGAAATTAATATTAATTTCCTACATAAGACTTTCAATACTTTGATAAAGGACGATGTATCATATGTTTAGTTGAAATCTTAAACGTGAAATAGTTCCCGTTATCAAAATAATAATTTAGTGTTTTATTCAATGACTAATCACCATTTGTTAAAATATAATTTATTAAATTGTATAGGGCCTACAGTTTTTCCACACGTTCGTTGTGAAAGCCAAATAAGATCTCAAGCGAAGAGGTCTGGATCTGGATTTTCACTCAAAAGGAGAGTTTTAATTTTCAGTATTCAAACAGTAGCGATGACCCAGCCGCTAATAATTCTGGAGGTTTAAGAGCATGACGGGCCAATCATTAATTTTATAATTATTTAAACCTCATCGGTGGGAGTTCGGGCTAGATGTCAGGCACTTACTGTATAGTCTGACTTGCCAATGACGGAGTGGTCAGAGCTCGAATCCGTGTCTGATATACTGAGGGTTGTATTTATAAATGGTTTTCCACTCTCCCTTCACGCAAACTCAGGTATATTTCACCTTAATTCTAACTTTCTCTTCCAATAATACAAAATGGTAGCTAAAACGCATGTAGTCCTGACGTGGGGGAAAAAAAAATTAAAAACTAATTTTTAACACACGCATTACGAACAAATTTTAATTAAAAAACACAAGAAACATCTTTCTGTTGAAACAATTATACAACGGTAGTTAGATCTAGCTTACATGGAACAATATCACCCAACATATACTGCTCTTTGCCTATACTTCCATAACACCCCAATTTACACTAATTAAAACAAAGAGTGTGATTAGTCACACATTCATAGTAAATTCTCAAACGTTTTCATGGTTAGTTACAAAATTAAATCCAACCGACACCGACACCAACTACCCTCGAAGGACTCGTAATTGTTCCTTTATTCTTTTTCTGATGAATTTATCAACGTTAATTATTAAGTTATCAACATGGCGTAGCCCTGTCACCATAAAAATTATGAATGCTTACATTATTAATCAACTTATTAAACTTACAGACTAACTTATTAAGCACAAAATATAAATAAACTATTTTTATTCGTGATAGCTTTTTGGTTTATAAAAGTTAGATTAAACAAAAAGGTAACCTCCAAAACACCGTTTTAAATTACGTTTTATTTTATTTGGATTATCTAACTAATACATTAAATATATAGTCAAAATATGTATTACTACATGTTATATCATGTAGCGTTTCTAATCCATAAATGACTAGCGGTTCTTTAGATTTTTTAAACATATAAAATCCGCGATAAACTATTTCCATATTAATAAAATATAAATTTATACCAACATGTGTGTGGTTAAATTATTTATCTATTCCAAATAGTTATATTACAGTCAAGCCTGACATTATTATTTAAAATGCAATTGAAGACCTTCAATTGTTTCGAAAGAGATTTATTAAAATATTTTGAACTATAGAATGGAGATAATTAATTTATTGATTTGTAGGAAGCAATTAATATTTATCGTACATAGCCATTATCACTAAAAAAAGTTTGTAATAATTAGAAAAACGGGAAGGAAGTTTGGTGATCATTTCACCTATATGTATATTTATTTGTCATCGAAATGTTCTTTCAGTCGGCAGTAACTACTTACTAGACGCTATCGATGTGTCTTTGTTTGCTTCTGTTGGAGGTGCTTCTTTGTAGATTGTAATCTGCTTAGGATGACTTTTTGTAAGATTTGGTCATCTTCTAATTGGTCCACAAATTGAAGGACCCTTAATATACAAGAATAAATGCCTATCAAAACTTGTAATCTTACCTTAGAAATCTTTTAGACCTCTTAACTGATTGATTATTAATCACATTTATATTTTTTTTCGGCATCAAAAGGAATGTTTCAGTTAGTTTAAGAATAGTTTATTAACTACTTTGAGGCCTATTCTTCGTCATGCAGTCTTTTAAGTAAGCCTAAGCATTTTTTTCGTCACTGCGTTTAACTATCCGGTTTGGGCTCCACACGTTTGTACTAACAATACTAATGTGTAAGGTAGGCGTGAGGTTGAATTTAAAGGAAGTGTACCCACGTTTGCTTGGACCAAGAAATAAGAACTATTTATTGAAAACACCCCATTATTCTAATATTTTGTGAAAGATTTGTCTGATTGTCTTTCTCTAAAATGACTTATATGAAGACTATAATACTATGTAGGCTACTGTATATTTCCACAGATAATTTATTCTTGAACGATTTATTTTGTAATTTAAAGATACCATCAAAATGAGAGATTTAACAATTTAAATAATCAAGTGTTTCTAGTTTTAAGCTATATCATTATATTTAGGCTATATGTGTGCGTAATTATAGATATTTTTCTTCACTAAGAAATAAAAATTGTAGGTATATTTAGTTGGTAGATGTTTCATTCAACGTTATCTTACTAACTTCATTTTCAAATCTAGATGCAAGTGTCCGTTCCCTCTTCTGGAATTGATGAACCCTCCCTAGGCGGGTCCATATATTTGTATAAAAATTTTTATTCGCTAAAGTTATAGTAACATTGTCTAATGGGTCTCCCCTAAAAAGCTAGCTTTCTACGGCTTTATAAAGAATACAATTAAACTTTGTCACCTACGTCAACGAGCCCATGTAACGGTATTAGTTCGTGGACCACCAGTTGGGAAACATTTCTATAGAATGTAGGACTCCGTGATATTAGATTGGCATTTATTTTTCTGCAATTACTTCTAGTAGACTTATTAATTTTGTGTATTTACTAATTGAATAAACCACGGTAATTTAATTTTATATAGGGCCTAAAGGGGCGCAAACAAGTTTTGATATTAATAATGTATTTTGAAAATTAAAAGTAAGGCCAAAATGGCGATATTAAAAATTTTATGAGTTTCAATTTTCCCTTGAATATTACTGAATTCAGCATAACCGAACACGTATTTTACAAATTCTAATTTTAATTCAAACACTGGCCGTGAAAGCTTTCAAAAATATAGGTTGTAAAAATAATCTAAAATATTGGTATTCTTTTTCATTTATCACGAATACTTAGTATATAAAATGAAATACAAAAGTGTTTTTAGATATTATGTTCCTAAGATAAAAAAAAAAATCAGTAGCCTACCCTTGGTATTGTACTATTACATAAAATTAAACTTAAGCCTCGACTAAGATATTTTATTGTTTGTTATAATATAATCTACCTCTTCAAAGTTTTTTCTCTCGATGAAGTAGCAAATCTTCTCCCAGAACATGAAATGCAAATGTTTAATTTCGACGAGTAATTCATTCCGTTTGGACTTCATTTTATAGTTATTTAAAGTGCTAAGTGCATTTAAATACAATGTATCATGTCTGACGAGACATGTCGACACCTTTTCACGATGATTAAAATGCTTATTTATTAATAAAAAAATAATAATAAAAGTTTTCTCCTTTCTTTATAATGAAATATTAATATTTAAATCTGTGGACCACGCATAACAATATTACCTGGGATTGATGGTTTGTCGTGACTAAATTAAAAAAAAGGTGGTGCATATGTATTCGATGTTGCGTGTCAAGTAAGCGACATTATCAACGCGTTGACATGGCCTCAACAACAACAGGTTTTAAATCGTGTTGCGTCAAGTCGACCTTCCATTTCTCGAACACGTCTAGGCTCCCGTTGATAACACTCTAAAATGGCGGTTAAGGTAAATGGACTATTGGGGGGGGGGGGGGAGTAGGGGAGTCTCAAACCCCCAATTAGGACCAATAGAATTGGAGCACCAATAGGAATCAAATCGGCGAGAATCTAGGATTGTTAGTGAATTGGATGGATTCTAATTGAAAGTATTTTATTCCTATTTTTGATCAAACATCGGCGTTGAAATCCGACGCTTAGCCGCTTAAGTCACATAATGGAATATTGCTTGCTATAAAATTTGGTCGTGGGTTAGTTAAAATAAAAAATTTAGTGTAACTTCAATATTTTATCCCAATATATGGTATTTATTTAATAAATTGAAATCGGGTCTTATTACTAAATGGGAATGAAGGAAATTCAATTTAAGGGAAGTGTTTGAATAAATTAATATGTTTATTAAAGGCACAAGAAAATAATATAATGTGTCCATATAGGTCTAAACAGACTATGCCCTTATTTTCATACGAATGAACATTTGGAGGACCCTTTATAAAATAAAAACATATTTTTTGCTGTCAACAACAACGATATCCAACTACTACTGGTTAGCTCAATGGTTAGAGCATTGGCGTACTAATTAAAAGGTCCCTGACTCAATTCCTGTATCCAGATGTAATTTTTCAATTTAAAGAATATGAAATGTTGATGTGGCGTGAAGCGTTATAAACAAATATAACTTGGCTTTTTAATCCATTATATTTGTTGTTCTTTCACAGATGTTTATTTTTTATATCTAAAGTGACCACTACAGATAATATCACCTGAAGTATGAATACATCAAAGTAGATCAAGTGACTTATTTTTTCTGTCAAATATATATTTATAAGAAAAGGTATTTATAAGCTACAAATAACTAATGCCACTATTAGACCACTTATTATAAGTGCTATATTATTATTACTACTACGCTTTAGTGTCAATCCGTATATTGACTATTAGATACTTAACTATCTAACGTGATTGGAATCAGCTTCATTCACATAAAGAGGTCTGGGAAATACACAATATTAAATCAAAGCCTCTTGGGTGAACAACACTAGTCTATTAGTGCACACTAATGTTTAAAATATATATATAATTTTGCTCACATTGTCTTACGACCCGTTTGGGCTATCCACGTAGTTAACTATTGGGGAATTCAAACCCCTATCTCCATGTCATTGGCAGTCTAGTCTATTGCAAGAGTGACGCCTTAGAACATGTGGTCACCGAGGCAGTTCCATATAAAGGAAAATGTATTATTATTATTATTATTATTATGACTATTACAGATTTCATAGTCAAGGTATCCCTGAATTATGTGGGTCGGGTAGCTTTTGATTCCCCGATAAAGCTCCCCTTCAAGTGACCAACTGGGATATGAACCCAAACTATTTCTATGTCACACCAAGAGCTATAATTTAAAAATAATCTAACGTGTATAACAACGTACAATACACACTACGTCATTAGAATAAGAGTTTAAAGATGCTTTTTTGGACATTCATTACTAAGCACTCTAATTAAACGTGGACACATTATAAAGCTTTCAAGAATCAATTGACATGTCTACTTAAAACTAAACTTTATTTATTGAAACAAAATAATAGGATGTTGGAGCTTATTTAAATCTATTAGGAATATTTGCACTATCCAACAAAATAGTTTCAACGTTTTTTGTAAAAATACGTATTCTACTATTTTAGCAAATATGGTAAATACAAATAAAAAATATCAAACCAATATTCAAAAATATATTATTTCTCTTAAAATAATCACCCTCATAAAAACAGCGTGGATAATATTTCTTAATTATTATGATCTGTAGTTGTACAAACTTTTCTAAATACTTAAAAACTATTGTTGGATTTCCTCTCTCAATTAATCTTATATTACCAACACATTTTGTAGATGGGAACGTAATAAAATGGTTCTTTTAATTGCTATATCCTAGCAACGTGGATCAATTAATTGATCTACTCCTTTAAAACCCTCTAAGTTTTTAAACTTCTAATTTAACGAAGTGGTCCTATTTTTTCACATGCTCAAAACTAAAACGAAATGAATGGCGTGACGAACTTATATTATGACTGCTCATGCTTTTTAACAGTCAATTTGAAAGTAAAAACATATAGTATGTTGGAATACACCTCACTAGCACTAAAAGATAGCTTCCACGCTAACTGGTTGTATGTCCACCATTTATTGCCACGCTCTTGTGCTAACTAGGGGTACTAAATTGTAGTCCAAGTATTCTCACGATATTTGTTTACTCTCTCTTTTTATCCATTAATTTTATTGTATATAAAAATAATAATAATAATGCCTTGCTATTAAAAGTGTCTAGCAAATAAAATCTTATTTCACAGCTATAGTTTTAGTAGAGGATTTTTTTTCAAATTATAGGGCCTATTACTGTGTTGGTACTTCAAGGTTCAAGTTAAGTATAGTGAAATAGTGATGTTAATAAATACTGAAATTTGTATTGTAGTTACCATTGAATTAATAATACATTTCATAATAAATAGTACATTAATTTCTCATAATATTCTGCCCAAGCAAAGACATTAAGTGTGGAATAGTAGTTTATAAATATGGGAGTGTGGCATGCATAGTTTATTGATAATAATATGTTGTCTTTTAAACATTTCAAGATAGAGTATGAATATTAACAGAATTTTCTAGATTATAAAACGGTATTATTTACTTACTTATTCTTTGGCATTAGGAATTTGAAATTTCATTGCCGTACTTACAATAGTATGCCACCTACCCATATCTTGAGTTATTTCTATCCAGTCCACCTCATTACACCTAATCGCTTTCAGCTCTATTCTAATTTTATCCCCCCATCGGCGTCTAGGTCTTCCCAATGGTTTCTTTCCATTGAGCTTACCAGTCAGTACTTTGAACAAGGTTCTAGATTCTCCCATTCACGCTGCATATCCTGCCCACCGTAATCCACGAGACCTGATTATCCCAAAAAATCTGGTTGAGAATACAGGGTATGCATCTCATTATTATGTAACCTACTCCACTCTCCAATATCTTCACCACTTTTTGGACCAATTATCTTCATAAGCAACTTGTTTTCGAGCACCCTAATTTTTTTATCGGCATGTAACGTAGATACCACGTTTCACACCCATACAGGTAAAGTTATTGTTTTGTATATTCTGAGTTTTACATTCCTGGACAGCAGGCGAGATGTCAACAATTTAATGACTGAGTACTAGCATGCATTTCTCAACCAAAATGGCAGAAAATTGTTAACTATCAGTTACTGAGCTCTAACCATGCATATCTTTCAATCATACGTTTTCCTATTTTAGCTTTAGTTGGAAATTAAAATTAAAATATACATCTCTATCAAACATAAATTACTTAAGCTTTGAAAGACTCGTGAAACTAAACAATATTCAAAAACAAATCTTTATATTCACTTTATCTTACTATTTAAAAGATTTTTTGGTCACCACTTTTTTAATAATTTTTTTCAATATTTTCTTTATCTCAAGTCGTAGGCCTACCAACTACTGTTTTTCCCTCTTATGTCGACTTAGTACGCTCTTCTTTTACTATCTATTCCCTCGAGTTTAGTCATGCGGGAGGTGTTTAAAAAGGTGTCTGCGAAATGTTTTTACAAATATTTGATTAATTGCAAACATTTTTATTACGGTAGTGTAACACGTGTAAACAAGGAAGGTACTTATTTGGTTATATTAAATACAAGAATTTTCAATTAGCACTGTACTCACTTCAGACAATTGAGCTTTTTTCATTATTTCCTAAGTGCAAGCAAAATATAGCTTTTATTGAGAAAAGAACATATGTTTCCCAGAAAATTGTAATAATCTTGAGTGTAGAAATATTCCTGGGTGTAGAATGTGACTTTCATAAAGATGTTTAGCAAACTGTATCCAAGATTACTTAAGTTGTATTCAGGTGTTTTAGCGTTTATATGTTTTCAATTACTCCAAAATAAACATAATTAAAAGATTATGAAAATTTAAAAATGACACCTGGACACGGGAATCGAACCCGTTTCAAAATTGAAAGAGATTAATATTTTAACGACAAAAAAATTAATCTCTCTGCTAAATTCTCCAACGTTCTTAAAGTAAACTGTGAAAACTTTTTATAGAATGTGTTATTAAAATAAAATCAATCAAGGTCCAAACCAACTGGAATAAATTGCATTTTTAATTCAAAGGTCTATGTTTGTAAGACTAAACAGCTTGTTCTATTGTCCTGGAAATTTGTATAGAGGCTCTAATTAAAAAGTTAGAAAGAGTGTTTTTGATATAGCCACATTTTGAAATGTTTAAATAAAGATTATTATACTTTTTAGCAACAAATATATATATAAATATATATACATATATATGTATATATATTTGTTGCTAAAAAGTATAATAATCTTTATATATATATATGTATATATAACCTAGCTCAAAAACAATTACACCACTAAGAAATACTTGACCAAAAAAGGTTTAAATTTCATTTTGTTTTAGAAAAAAAACTTGTATAATACTTTCTTATATTCTAATGTAGAAAATATATAATTTTTAGTCTTTTATTATTTAAATGACATAAGTGATTATAACAATTTTGAAAATTTATCAATTTGTCTTTCTTTACAAATGAGATGAAGTTTAAAAATAATGTTATAGTAAAAACTAAAAAAACAACTTAATAGCTTCACCCCACAATCGAGCTATACCGACCGAGCGGCCGCCATTTGTTAGCAAAGATTGTGCCAACACTTGCGGATTAGAGGGTGTCATGTGTTCATCATAGCGAACCCTTTGGTTTGTAGTTATATTTGAATAGATCGAAGAAAATTAATGTATTTCTTACTATATTGTGGAACGTGATTTTCTACTTTGTTAAAGCGTTTACATTGTTGTTTATTTGACTTATTGTAGTTTATTTTTAATTACTTAGTCTCCATGATCACTTAATAGAATATTAAATAAGGATACACATAAACATACACTTTTTATATAAATAATAATACCTTTATACACCAATTTTGTAAGAACGTAAATATGAAAACAATTATATTATAACGGTCAATATATTTTTTATAAATAAAATATTTAGTTTTTATTTTGAGTTCGTATCCATTCTAAAATACAGCATATTACTAACATGTCTCCTTACAGACCGATGTAATTGAAAGAGCGGGATTTGATATAGATAGTTTCTCAAGAATAAAATACGGGTATTAATTTGTGTTTTCTACATTGCAAGAATAAAAAAAATCCTAAACGTTCAGGAGTTTCTACCCCAACATTGTAGACTACGTCTATCAGTGTAATATCTAACTCAGAACAAGGACAGAGCGTTGAGCGGAGAGGTAAAGAACCAGATGTCGGCAAGTGGGGCTTGATCCAGCGGTAGAATCATGTCTTCAGCGCCGGACACCATCTCAATTCCACCAAGAGTTCTCGTTTTGATTGACTCATACTAAGTTCATAAGCTTATAAATAAACTTAATTTAGTGAAAGGTGTTGCATTTGGTAAATTAGAATTTTGAGATAGTTTTTATTTTAGTTTAGACAAACAATTATTTTCCAACGTGTAGCTACAATTGAGATTCTGTTAGTTTTTAGTTATTGAAAATATATACATCCATATAATATGTTTATGTATAGCTTATGTACTTTTCACCCACTTCAGTGCTAGAGTGGTCTAAGGCGTCACTCTCACAATAGACTGGACTGTCGACGATGGGGGATCTGGATTCGAATCCTGGTTGGATGCATAGATAGTGGCTTTTCCAAAATGGTTTTTTCACACTACTTCCATGCAAATATGGTTACACTTACTCTAGGGTCAACGCTATTAATCCTTAACAATTAGCGTAATTATTTTATATGCGTATAACCCGAAGAGGTAGTATACATTGTGCTATAATAAGGTTTATATTATTATTTAGGCCTATTTACCTATTTTGTAACTCTCACATTTTCTTATTAGTACTTATTAACAGAAAATTATATTAAAATCAAACTCGCGTCGATGGGCTTACAGGATAAGGCTTCAACCTAATTTAGTCAGGTTTGCTGGTGATGTATAGGACGGTATTCAAATCCAGGTGGGTGCAATGAAGTTTTATTCCCCTTATTCCTCTATATCCTATTAATGTGGCTGTTCTTATTGCTTAGATCAGGGATCAGCAACCTTTTTTGGGCCACGATCGACAAATAAACTTATCAAATGTCCCGCGCGATCACCCATCGTTTATTCATTCTGTTTTTACTTTTTTTTTTTAATCCATACATCATATATAATCCTTAATATCAATTTTTCCTCCATTGCTTTTGTACCAAAATTTATAGAAGAAAATTTATAGAATAAATAAAATGTGGGTACAGTTTCATGTTCAACTATTTGGTTTTCTTATAGTATTAGCGATTATGTCCGATCAAGGTTATTTTGGTCACACTCATATTTTATTTGAAAGTTCTTTATACATTAATTAGTGAGTTAAGGGTATTAAAAAATCGACTTTTAACGGCGTTAAAGTTTCTTTACGTGACCGATTGAAAATGACCGTGAGCTTGAACCAACGATCGTGATCGACCAGTTGCCGACCCCTGACTTAGACGGTTAGTAAGACGGGATTCACAAATAATATATATAATAGCTTAGATTTCTATAATAAACCTATAGGTGTGCGTACGGTGTATGACATGTCTGCCTAGGCATACCTTAATGTCTAAAAAAATACTGTATCTGTATTTTAATTTAATCGCATGATGTGATCTTCGAGATTTAAAGTACATAATACATTTATTACACAATACACACTAAATTTAATAATACAGAATGATCAAAATTATCGGTTTTGGTCAACTTTGGTTAGCTTTTTATCTAACTCATTTGAAAAATACAGAGACAAATCGGGAAATAACACTTTACACTTTTTTTCGAGAAAATGGCCTTTATATTTTAAACTCCATAAAGACCCTGAAAAAAATATGTTTTAGTTTAAATTTTAATAATACAAAGACATTTATTATTATTATTATTATTAATAATATCACCACGTCTTACTACCCGTTTGGTTTGTACGCACTTACACTAATGTGCAATGGTAGGGTGATTGTGAGATGAAATGGAGGACCTACAGCTTAACGTTGAATCCGAACCACGGTGGAGGCCTGGCATTCCACACGTTCACAAGTTGTGATTAATACAAGTCTTGTCAGAGGTAAAGAAATGGTTTGGCAATCAGATAAATCAGTGCTGGGACCATGGATTGAACCTGTACCCCTAGCCCAGAGTCCGACACCTCACCCCTAGACCACTAGGTCACCGACATATTATAACCGTAATCATTACAAATGTCTCTATAGACTGTCTAAAAGATGGAAGCAGCATTGGGCTTTCCCCCGCTTACCACTAGACCTTTATTTGTTAAGTTTGTAATTTCAAAATAAACTTTAGTTTTAGATTCAAAGTAACGTATAAGCTAATTTAAGCTTGATTTGATTTTGTTTGAAAAATACAAATAATATGCTTTATTTCTAAAACTGTACTGCTTACTCCCTGCCCCTGATACCTTCCCCCCCCCTCCCACCCACCACCATAGTCCACTCTCCCTCACCCAGCAAACCAATCTACAGCTTTTGGAGGCCTTAATCCAGGAGGGGGCATTCCATACTATACAAACCCTAATAAACTGTGCTACACACGCCTATAATTTAACCCAAGATAAGACGATGAAGCCAATTTAAAGGAAATACACTTGCACTTGCTTGGTAGGATAGAAGAAAACTACATTATCAAAATTATTTTCTCTCTAAGCATTCGGTATCATGCCAAAACCAGTAAGTTAATGGCCAGTATCAGGCTCTATGAGAGGGGGCGGCAGGGGGTACATCGTACCCAGGACTGGGGTTCTAAAAGGGGCCTGAGAGCTTCCTGGATCTCAGAAAATGTTTGCATATATTGAAGACTAGCATTCATATTTCCACTACAAGTAATACTAGTCTACTTGTCTACTAGTAATAATACTAAATTATTAGTAGAGGTATAATTTTTTGTTTCTCTTTTTTTAGATATAAAATTATAAATTAAATATTTTGTCATATTTCTTTTATTTTCCCAGATAGTATTAATTATTTAATTAGTTTTACTAGACAGGATTAATGAAAAATTGATGGAGGCCCGAAAGAAACTTTGTACCCTACATCAATATGTAGCTCAGAGAAAAGATTATCCAGTAGGCCTACTAATGTACCGTTGCCCAGAAGACGCCTGGATGTACTAGTCGTACATCCTTGCCATGGAGGCTCTTTTTCCATAACCGAATGAGGTGAGAGGAATATTATAGTGAGTATGACGGGATAAAGCCAATGAACATCTTAAGCTTACTTAAGCTTAATTAATCAAATCCTGATGATCATGTGAATCATTTCTATTTTGAGGAAAATCCTCCGATACCAGCAGGAAATCGATCACGGGATCTCTAGTTCAGCAACCAGAAGCTCTGACCATTACCACTAGGTCAGTTGGATACAAGCATAACTATACTTTATATTATATTATATTATATTTTATTATATTATTATTATTATTAGCACCGCGTCTTACTACCCGTTACGGGCTATACGCACTTACGCTAGTGTGTGATGGTAGGGTGATTGTGAGATAGAAATGGAGGACCTACAGTTTAACGTGGAATCCGAACCACGGTGGAGGCCTGGCATTCCTCACATTCACAAGTTGTGATTAATACACCCTTGTCAGAGGTAAGGAAGGGTTTGGCAATCAAATAAATCTTTGCCGGGACCAAGGATTGAACCCCTGACACTAAGCAAAGAAGTCTGACAGCTTACCCCTAGACCACCAGGTCACCAAGAATTAACTGAATATTTAACTGTTTATTATTAATTTCAGTAATTAGATCCCTATTTGTGTTTTACAATCGAATGCCATGAAGCAGTCACTATCAAAGAGTTCCACCCTCTATTGAATGTGTTCACTACTGTCCGCCCTCGTAGCTTAGAGGGTAAGATTGACCGATTAAATACGTCCATAACTATATGTACGTACACACGCTGGATAAACATACCAATATTTTTTAAATTGATTTTTCATCACCTCATCTTACATTACTGTTCAGGTTAAACTCGTATTTACTGATTAACTAATGTGTTAGGGATGAGGAAGGTTTAATTAAGTGGAAATGTGCCAGCATTTAAGAGGAGGAAGAGTGAAAATCGTTTATGATAAAACACACTCATTAAACCAACCAGGATTTGAACCCTAATTTTCCCATAAACGAAAGTCTAGTCATTGCAAGGGTGAATTGACGTTCTCTACAATGCCATTCTCCAAGTCAAAGTACAATTCTCGAATTTTTTATGTCAATTTGGACGCTGAGTTTAGATGTGCATTGAGTTAATATATTCAGCAAATGTTTCTGCAACTTGTAAGACAAAAGTATTGTCAAATTTTGCATTAAATTGTCTTAAATTTTAAATTAGATTTTTTTTTTATTAAATTGCTTCTGAGGCTAACTGATTAGTCAAAATCAACATGGTTGAATACACAAACTGTGTGTTTTTTTAAATGTTCAATTTAGAGACCTAATTTCTCAATTTTTACACGATGTGGTGAATTTCACTTCTCGTTCGTCACACTTGGGGACTAAATTGAAAAATATATCGCCCACCGCTGCCTTAGACCATTCGTACAGTGAAGTGGAATACCGACAATTTTTGAAATATATGCTTTGAAATTTGTTTTGCTACTGAGCTACAAAATCTATTGCAAATTCTATTGTACATTTGGGACCTAAAGCGTTTCTTTTAATGAAGTGTTTTTATATATATATTTAATACAAAATATATTAATATCTTAATTAAATGAGTCCGCCTTATCATATAAAGAGGATGAGGAAAAGAGTTTCTCGCCCACTATTTGAATCTCGATGACCTCCCCGTCATTCGTACCAAACTAAAATTTGAGTCCCACGTCATACAAACTGATACGTTGTAATGATAAAAAAGACTTGAAGACTTGATATCAATAATTAGTAACTCAACATTCCTACAGATAATAGGCCCTTTTAAATAATTTTCAAAAGTTTAATCTTCATATGATTTTTTGTTTAGTCACACAATCATGTTTTATTAAAAAGAAACCTATTATTTTTTAGAGCAAATTTAAGCTGGAAATTTTCTGGGAGTTTTTATATCCAAATTTTGTTTCTGGATCTAATAAGACCTTAGGAAAATCAACTTAGCGCGCCCTTAAATATGGTAAAATAACTTCATATGTAATACCAAACAAAACTTAAATGGTTTGATATTTCAAATGTACAGTACAATATTCAAATTGTAAGAATATCAATTTAAGTTTAACTTCAAATATAAATTAACTTTACAACATAGCCTATTTATTTTATTCGGGTCTTGACTTAAGTAAGCTCTTCATAGCTTAAGAGTTGGTTTAAGCTATTTCTTGAGTAAAAATACGTACTTGCATCACAACTATAAAAATAAGCCTCAAATAAAAATACTGAATTATTTTATTTTAGTGTTCTAATAAATAACTAGTTCAACTCAGTGGTATTGAGGTAGAGTTGTTCTGTGGGTCCAAACACAGTCGAGGTGACGGTTTGTTCTATAAAAATTGGTAGCACAACTTCCTTTGGAAGGGTAAAGCCACGGTTCTCGTGTCGATTGTTGAATTAGAATATCATTGGAAGGTATGTCAAAATACCTGTCCTGGCAAAATTGGTAGGCTCTTTATCACTCAGTCGTAGAATTTCAGTTCGGAAAGCTACAGGAAACTTCTGAACATCTCTAGTACATGTTCTTTCTCTCAGATGATGCTGACCACCTGAAGGGCTGAGTATATGTCCAGCTCCGGATGGATGGGAAGCGCTTAAGGACCGACCCTTGCATTGAACACTCATCAAACAATCAATAACTGATTTGCTACATTTTAGTAATCGTGCTAGGATACTTGTGCTTGGTACTTGACTAATTAAAGTAGAATATGCATTTCTGTAAGTATATTAGGGTTTTCAAACCAATCTGTTTAACAATTAATTAACATATTATTGACTACGTCAAATTTGATTCAATTAAAGCGAATCAAGATGAATGTAAAATTGTTCAGTAAACCTTTTGTTTCTAGGAGAAAATAGATTTCTCCAAGAATTATTCTACAATGACCCATGACAAAAACGTTTTATATTTGTCTAGCCTTAAGAGTTAAAAAAAACACAGGGAAACCTTTGTGAAGTTTCTCTTACAGAATATGTGTCATGGAAAGTAATTGACAACATAGAATTGTTTACAATGTCCGAAATCTTGTTCGCTCACCATTGCATCACTCTTTCTGATACTTCAGCTCGTCTTTCAAGAGCCCGTCTCATCCCATGGATACCGCGTAGCTTAGGAGGTAATACAGCTATAACCAGGCGTTCGAGCTATACGCCAATGTGGTGGAGATAAGGAATATAAAAATATACCTGAATTTGCTTGGAAGGAGAGTAGAAACCCAATGAGGAAAATAACACTTCTGCAGCCTACCCCTAACTGGGATTCAAACACCGTTCTCTTTGTCATTTGCAGACTAGTCTCTTACGAGGGTGATGCCTTGGCTTAGATCATTATATCACCGAAGTGGGTAGCCAGATATTAGATAAACGATTACTCAGTTTTTAGCTTAACAATAGTCAAATTGGGCCTACTACAAAAAGTTTTTCATTCCAAAATAAACATTTTTTAAAATTTGTGTTAAATGACTTCTCTGATGTCACTAACCACTGTTTTCCAATGAGTACTCAAGTCTACCACATCAAGATGGGACGCCTGGCTCAAGCTGTACAACCTACCTAAGCCTAATACACACTGGATGATGATTGCCAAATACAATCCACCTATGTTTCCCGCTAATGTTTCCCATGTGTCTGGATACGCGGGTAACATCGCCCAAGTATCTGGTGGCAAAAGAGCAAAGAAAGTTGTCAGTGTTTTGTCTCTCACCTGTAGTGTGGAATATCGCTCGGTACGTACCCACGCTCAAACATCGGTGGGTAACTTTGGAATTTAATTCAAATGATTTTTATTCATTGTCATAGTCATCGGGTTTTGTTCATTATGTATTATCTTGGTGGGCGGTAATTTTGGGTACTACCACGCAAAGTAGCTCCTCGAAATCTTATTTCGTCATCCTTAAGACATTTTTAATGAACACCCGTCAATTAACAATAGCTCTGACAAGAAACAATCACCATAATCTACCCCCATCTTGAAAATTCCCTTTTCCACAAACGTCTTTTTTTCTTTCTTTTGGCCTCATATAATAATTACAAAGGTGGCAGCAACATTAGCAGTGATGTGCGGATCCATCGTAAATTGAGAGGGGACTGAGGAGATGCAGTTCTCGTTGTGGACGCCAACATCGGTGGAGACTTGTGTCTGATACACGTTGTTGTATGCGCGGGCGATGTTACCAAGTATCCAACGATTATCACCCAGTGAGTAATCGGCTTTAGCTACTAACCTGGAGTGATGCAGGCTCTTAATATTCAATGTGACTCATTCTCTCTAGGTTCTGCGAGAGTGTGAAAGTCACTAATTGACTCCTCGCAAAGCAGATTCACTCCATTTCAGAAACACTAAAACAAGATTAACGTGGAATTAAAACGTGTTTTTGCTACTTAGGTTGTCATCATAGAACTATCTCTAATATAACTTTGTGTTTGGATACCAAATGAACGAGGATTATTGATATATCTGCCTATTTGTGTAGATGTGCATTCCATCTCCTTATAGCTAAAATTTCCAATTAAGTTTGAATAATCACAGTCCCATTTTAATAGGAATAAATAGCGTTATTTGACAGCTAGAAAAGCTACAAAATATACTTTCACGTATTCATAACTCAAGTCATGTGAACGGTAGTAATCCCTTTTAATAGATATCATGAAAAATGAATTCTAATGATGTAGTAAAATGTTGACAGCGAAAAATGTTTGTATTTCATAAAATTTCATTCCAAGGCAAATCCTACTATATTTTTTTGATTGTTGCTGCCATAGCTTAATTTAGCTGATAAGTTTTATGTTGTCATAATATTACGTTTATAATCTAGCAATTTAGTTCACAAATATATGAAAAGCGTTATTAGGAACCTAGGTCACAAGGAATGACATATCTACATCAATTATTTGCTCAAATCATAATCATGACTATTCCTTTCCC